>CM062243.1:30560679-31012850 GCA_031216285.1 Syzygium syzygioides | reverse complement strand
AATGAAAATTACATGGGATTTGTGTGAGCAAATATCTTTGGAGAGTGGTTAACTCTTATATTAGTTTCTTTATCCTTGAAGAATGGATTAGTTAAGAAGCACTTTATCCTCGGCCAGTGATTTTTTCTTTTGGCCTTGATAGTGAGCTTCTTCTATCTCGAAATCCTATATCCTTGGAGGGTGACTTGTCATTTAAGCCTTGGTGGTGAATTTCGTCGATTCCAATCTTCATCCTTGGTTGATGGCATATCCTTTATACCTAGGTGGTGATCGTATCCTATCCTTCATTTGCACTTTACCCATCAACAACCTTCCACACACACCCATCCATACCCGTAACCCATAATACCAATTTCAGGAATCACTCGCCCACGCAAGCATTAGTAATCCTATCGATGGTTACAAGAAGTTACATGATCTCCCATTATCTTACAACATTAATGTAACATCCTCGAATTTGGACTTACATGACCGAAGGTAAATGATAATAGAATGGACGAGCAGTTTGATCCGAGGGTCGATAATGGAACGGATAACATGGTTGGAACGAGTATCCTAAGGGTTAGTCATAGTTCAATTGAAAGATTGTCCATGGATTGTCATGAGATCAACAATGGAATAACTCTCCGATCATGCAAGTCGATTAGAGTGATACCATTGTGGATTGACCCTTCGATCATAAGGGCCATTAGTGGGAAGGTCCGGGACGACCATGGATCAGTGTCGAGTCGGCATGTATCGATCGAGGGTAATTCTGCACAACCATGCATTGGACTCGGATGACCATGGATTAATCCTATGATACTGGATTTCACGCGGTTACATAACAACCAAGAGTCGACCATGGATTGTTGATACTCAAATGTGAACTAGTCGCGAATCAGCAATGAATCGTCGTGTTAAGTCGGATAAGCCATAGACGAGCCATGTGCTTGGCCACGAGTTTAGTGGCTTGGTCACAGACCAAACTTTGTGCTCGCCGCACCGGTCAAGCCTTGTGCCCAGATATGACCGGCTATTGTGTCCGTCAGCTAGGCAACAGACTAGCCTTGTGCCCAGCCATGTGCCAGTCATTGTGCCTGACCTTTGTACTGGTTAGATTCAGCTCCGACCTAGTTCCGTGCCTAACGGACTTGGCCATGAACCATGCATTGTGCCCATATGTGAGTCAATGTGTGTGTTTGGTCCATGAATCAGTCCCTTGTTCATGTAGGCTAGCAATGTGCTTGGCACACCGCTTGTGCAACCCGGCGCAGTACTCGTATGGCTTGGCCATGTGCCAGGCCTTGTACCCGATTAGACTCGACCACATAGGCCACGTGCCTGGTCAGCCCGACTAATCTAAACTTGCACAATTGGACATGGGACTCTGGCTTAATCATGTTTAGTCATATTTGAAGGTATTCATTCCTACACCGAACTTCGATTTGAATGAGTTGGTCAATCGTTCTAGACTCAGAATTTTCCTACTTACTTAGTCATCCTTACTTAGGCAACTTTGCTAAGTACCATTAATGATTTTGGAGATTATGCTTAAATGCTATTAGTCAGTTGTCATTAGTGAATAATTAGGTATCCTTGATGGATAAGAACCAGCATGATTCGACCAAGCCTTGAGGAGCAAGAAGCCAAATTTGACCAAGTCAACATTGAACCAATAATGGGAGGGTCATCATTAGAAGGATCTTATAAGATAAGATCTTCATTAATTGAGTATCTTCAAATTTTAACCCATTGAAAGCCAATTTCGTGAATTCTTTATTTGAGAGCAAAGTGAGAAATCTATTTTTGGTCTTCTTAAACTGAGAAATAAACTAATCGACCAACTCACTATGATATTGATAAAGTCTAATTAAATCAACAAATCGATATTTCAAGTATCATTCTACAAAATTGAGAATAGAAGTGTCTTCCCATCTCTACCCATTTACACACCGAATTAGGTGGTATATTGGTGTTGTGACATTCCGATTTTTGACCCATTTTTGGGATTTATGAAACGTGTAATTCGTCAGTGTGCTTATAGTAAAATCTCGCCCGAGAACTGATCACTCTCGGTTATTTTAAATTTTTAAATTAGAGATTTCGCTAGAAACGCACTCGATCGAATTTGGCCGTTATTTACAGCCCGAACTTTGGTGTCGAATTTCTCGAAATTCCAGAACGAATTTAATTGGACGGTGTCGATATTATTGTTGCCAACCTCGATATTACCCGGGAAATGTGAAAAGTGAATTTTTGACCGGGTACGAATTTGGACTGGTAGACCACCCTCGCGGTGTGTTTTTATTAACACAATTTTGCCCAAATCCTAAAATTATTAATTAGGATTTTTCGGGGATCGTCGGATCGTTTTCGGATTTAAACCGTGTCCGTTGGATCGCGATTATTGCGATTGGACTTCTCTCTCTCCTTTTCCCCCATTTCCCGCCGGTCTTCCCCCTCTCCCTATTGCGTCTGACACCATTTTTTCCCCCACCTACCCTACCTACCCCACTCTTCCTCTCTCCTCCTCTCTTTTTCTTTTCTTTTCTTTTTGTTTTCCCTTCTCCTTCCTCCTTCGCTGGCCTCCCCGACGCCTTGCTTCTGCTCCGCTTCTGGTTTTCCTTCGCCTGTTCGCCGGCGACCAGCTCAGCCGCCGCGCGCCGTCCGGCCGCCGCGCGTCGCCGCCCTCAGTCACCGCTCGTTGCTCCGCCGCTGCGCCTCACCCCCAGCCGCTTCCTTTCTCCTCTCCCCCTTGGCACCGCGTCCCCTGGCTTCTGTTGCCCGCGACCACGCCTCGCCGGAACCGAGACCGCCGCGCCCGGTCGCTCGTCGCGCCGCCATAGCCCGTCCTAGCCGCGTCGTGCCGTCTCCGATCGCCATCCTGGTCGTCGCCACCATTCACTGCGGGCACGCTCGCCGGACCGAGCTCGCCCTGCCTAGCTCCGTTCGTTGCCGGGACCGGCCCCGCCGTCCACCTCCGACCGTCGCCGCTACGGTCCTAGTCGCCGGAGCAGCCCCGGACCAGCCAACACAGCAGCCACCCTTCGCCGTTCGCCGTCATTCGCCGGTCGTCTTGCCCGAATTGGAACCACCGCGGACCGCCCTCGCCGCCGCCGTTGTCCTCGCGTCGTCGCCGGCGTTAGCCGAGTAAGTTAACCCCTAATCCCGTGCTTAGGGTGTTAAACTTGCTTAGGGTAGTTTAATTAGTGTTTAGGTTAATATTAGGTTTATTTAGTTAGGATTATGTGTAATTATGGATTAGTGTTTAATTAATGGTGTTTAGGATATAAATTGTTGTTTAGTTTATTGTTATTGATTATTATTATTAAATCTTTTATTTTCGGAATTTTAAATATTATTTTATTATTTAATAAATTAATTCCGAATTAATGTTATTTTATTATTTTCGGATTTAAATATTATTATTTTATTATTAAATAATTAATTTCTGAAAATTAAATATTATTATTTTCGAAAAATTTTCTAACGTCAATTATGATGCCAATGTTGGTTTTTACCGTATAAATTGACGTATTTAGAAAATGATTTGAATGATTTTTGATTCGAAGAAATGTTTTGACATTTTGGAAAATTAAATTATTTTCGGATATTATTAAATAATTAAATTCCGAATTTATTTATTATTATTTCGGAAAATTTATAATTTCAAATTATGAATTCTAGTTTGAACATTGGCATATTGTCGTATTAAATTGTTTACGTGACAATATGTTTTGATTGGAAATTTTCAAGAGGTTTACGAGTTTTTGGCATTAAATTATTTAATTCTGTTATGACAAGTAATGTCATGATACTTTGTGATTGATATTTGGATTTGGCATCGAAGTTCGCATTAATTGATAGACTGTTTGCATGTGTGACCACTTGGTTTGTTATGTTGCATTGTGTGAGCACTATTCATGAACGCATGGGCTAATTGAAAAGATAATAATTGGCCGGAATGCTTGTGTGCTCGTGTGGTCACACGTCGGAGCCGTCTTGCTGTAGATTGCTTGACGATGCCTGATTTATCGGGGTCTTGCTGTAGATCGCTTGACAATACTCGATTTATCGGATGCTTGGGATAATCTGGAGTGCCGATACCCCGGTTGCCTTGTCGCGGCCCGAGGCCAGACTTGATGCTCCTTACGGGATACTATCTTACTGTAGATCGTTTGATGTTGCCGTATTGGAATGCCGTCTTACTGTAGATCGTTTGACGTAGCCGTGCCCGACGGAGCGGGACGGAGCCCGATTATACCGGTAGACTGCCATCTTGCTGCAGATCGCTTGATGTGTAGTGGCCCGAGGGGGCGTAATAATTAGAATACGTGTGATGCATAGTGCTTGATTATGGGGTAGAAACTGCTAGGCATGGTATGGGACGTGCCCAAGCGGGTTTTGCCTTATAATCGAGACACGCGCGACTGTGTTGCATTAATGCATGGAAAATCTCGTTAAATATTTCGAGTATGTGACATATGCATTTCATCAACGTGTGTATCAAGGCGAGGTAATGATGCCTATGGTTGTTTATTAATGTGCTGTTGAGGTTATGTTGCCTGATTAGGGACCCCCGTGCGAGTAGGCCTCCTAAGCGGGGCTTAGGCGTTAACTTATTGAGACATTCGTCTCATTGTTGTTGTTAACCCCTTTTTCAGGCCCTTAGCGTGTTGGCGCACCCAGTTTGGTTCAGGTCGTTTGGAAGCTGATTTTTTGGAGTTCGGCCTGTTGATGAAGTAGATTAACCCTGGCCCTTGTCTTTTGCTGGCTTTTTGTGGAAATGCCCGGAGTGGGCTTGTAAACTTGTTCCCAGGGATTAATCAAGTGAATATTAAAAATGGCCTCTGTTATGTCTGGTTTCCTTTGCTATCCCTATTTGTTATTTGTCCGGGGATTGTTGTGTTCGTTTCCGCATGCGTAATTAAAAGATAAAATGAAGGGTCGGCGACGAGTCTTGGGACGTCGCATCATAACGACCATAGCGGGGTGTCGCGCACCCATGGGGTTCGGAGCGTGACATCGCTCTACCGAATTGGTATCAGAGCAAGGACAGCTCGATTTGAGTTTGGTCGAGACCTGGAGTGATAAGGTGCGATGGGTATTGGGATAGTGAGTTAGGAAAACATCTTGTGTTTGTGTTTGTTTATTAGCTTTTTCGTTCGTAAGCGAGTTGTTCAGGAATTCTAATTCCTTGTTGGAATTGGAAAGCAGGTTTCTGTAAAGATCCTGCGAGATGGACAATCCTGAACCGAGGGCCCTTAGGAGGAGGGCCAAGACAAGCGAGGCTGGTGCTAGAAGGAGAGCACCAGGGGATGCTAGATTGGACCAGATCCTGCAGGCCTTAGAGACCCTAATAGGGCAGCAGGCTCAGAATCAAGCCGCTGCCGCTGCCATGCCTGCACCTGTACCTGTGCCTATAGATGTCCCGTTAGCTGGTAATGGAAATGGGAATCAGCCCATGCATAAGTTGGTGGAGCAATTTCTGAAGTTTAAGCCACCCAAGTTCACTGGCGTAGATGATCCTGAGGCTGCAACCCTTTGGATCAGAGAGTTGGAAAAAGTTTTTGCCTTGCTGAGATGTACAGATGAAGATAAGGTGACACTGGCAATCTATCAGTTGCAAGGTAATGCCAGCACTTGGTGGGAAGCTATCCAAAGGAGGGTATTTCCCGAAGGTACGGCCCGGGTGTGGGGTGCCTTTGTGGAAGCGTTTAATAACAAGTATTTTTCGGACTGTGCTCAAGAGCAGAAGATGAATGAATTTCAGCATCTCCGACAGAACCAGTTGTCGGTAGACCAATATGAGGCAAGGTTCGCTGAGCTATCCCAGTATGCTCCAAGGTTGATTGAAGACCCAGTAGATAAGGCAAGGAGGTTTAGGGATGGATTGAAACCTGAAATTAAAGACCAACTAGTGCTCCTGAATCTGAAGGACTATGATGAGCTATATGAGAGGGCACAACTGATAGAGAGGAACTTGACCGAGAAGACAGCCGCGTCTGGATCGCGGTTTGTGCTAAACAAGGATAACCGTCTGTTTGGGAAGAAGCCGATGGCGGGAGGCTGATTTTCCATTCCTCCTAACAAGAAAGGTGGAGTGAGGAAGCCGGTGTACAATAACAACAATGGCCCCTGTCGCTTTTGTGGAAGGCGCCATGGATCAATCCCGTGTTCTGCTAGGACGGGTGCTTGCTTTGGTTGCGGCCAGCACGGCCATCATATCAAAGACTGTCCACGCCAGACTGCGGGAGCGCAGAGACCGATGCAGCAGGTAGGACAACCTGCAAGTAGTGCCCCGCTGAACCAATTCAACCGACCCCAAATGCAAGGAAGGGTCTATGCTGTCACAAGGAAGGAGGCGGAGGACTCGCCTACCGTAATTACAGGTACGGTTTCATTACACGACCATGCTGCCTATGCTTTGTTTGATCCTGGAGCTACGCATTCGTTTGTGGCTAAGCGGTTTGTAGAATTAGCGGGGTTAAGTCCGAGACCACTGGGAGTAGTCTATAGTATTTCTACACCTTTAAAGGATAGCATAATGTCTACAGTAGGCTGTACTGGTTGCAAGTTATCTGTTGGTGGTCGCAAGGACAGTATAGACTTGATTGTTTTGGCAATGTTCGATTTTGACGTGATTATTGGGATGGATTGGCTCACCAAGCAACGAGCCACGGTGAACTGCTATAGTAAGACGATACAGTTTGAGCCAGTAGGGAGTGTCGGTTTTGAGTTTGTCTGGAATCGAGGAGGACCTTCGATCCCTTTAATCTTTTCATTGGAAGTTACTCGGTTATTGGATAAGGGTTGCCAAGGCTATTTGGCGACTGTAGTTGACACCTTGGTAGAGGAACCAATGATACAAGGCATTGCTGTGGTGCGAGAATTTTTAGACGTTTTCCCTGAAGAACTGCCTGGATTGCCCCCAGAAAGGGAAATAGAGTTTGTGATTGAGTTAGCCCCTGGAACAGAACCGATTTCTAAGGCACCTTATAGAATGGCACTATCAGAATTGAAGGAGTTAAAGGTTCATATACAGGAATTGTTGGACAAAGGATTTATTCGTCCTAGTACATCGCCTTGGGGAGCGCCAGTCCTATTTGTAAGGAAGAAGGACGGGTCGTTACGACTTTGTATCGACTATCGACAGCTCAATCAAGTAACAGTTAAGAATAAGTATCCATTGCCCAGGATAGATGATTTGTTCGACCAACTTCAAGGAGTTTCGGTATTCTCGAAGATAGACCTGAGGACAGGTTATCACTAGTTGAGGATTAGAAAGGAGGATATACCGAAGACGGCATTTAGAACTCGCTATGGACACTATGAATTTACCGTGATGCCATTTGATCTAACAAATGCGCTTGCAGCTTTTATGGACTTGATGAACAGGGTGTTCAAGGAGTATTTGGACAAGTTTGTGATCGTGTTCATTGATAACATTTTGGTGTATTCGAGGAGTTTAGAGGAACACCAACAGCATTTGAGGATAGTGCTATAGACTCTTCGAGATCATAAACTGTATGCTAAGTTTAGTAAATGCGAGTTTTGGTTAACTCGAGTAGCTTTTCTTGGACACGTGATTTCTGGGGAAGGAATTTCAGTAGACCCAGCTAAAATTGAGGCGGTTACGAATTGGCCTAGACCAACGACAGTAATGGAAGTTCGGAGTTTCTTGGGATTGGCTGGCTATTATAGGAGGTTCGTGGAAAGGTTTTCTGCTGTAGCCACGCCCTTGACGCGGTTACTGAAAAAGGACATAAAGTTCGAATGGACAGATAAGTGCGAGCGTAGTTTTCAAGAGCTTAAGCAGAAGCTAACTACTGCGCCTGTTCTAACCTTACCGTCTGGCTCAGGAGGATATGAGATCTACAGCGATGCGTCATACAAAGGATTGGGATGTGTTTTAATGCAACATGGAAGAGTTGTGGCATATGCGTCCCGACAATTAAGGCCACACGAAGTGAATTACCCGACGCACGAATTAGAATTAGCTGCTATTATATTCGCGCTTAAGATTTGGAGGCATTATCTGTGCTTAGAAAGGTTTCATATCTACACGGATCATCAGAGTCTAAAGTATCTGTTTTCGCAGAAAGAGTTGAATATGAGACAGCGTAGATGGATGGAGCTGCTTAAGGACTATGATTGTGACATTTTGTATCATCCGGGTAAGGCTAATAAGGTAGCTGACGCGTTGAGTTGAAAGTCCTCGATTGCGCATATGATGGCTCAAAAATGGATTTTGCTTGAAGGAATTCGGGACTCGGATTTCAAGTTTGAGGTGAGTCATCTCTCAAGTTTAATGGCTACTCTTAGGATTGAGCCTGAAATGCAAATCAGGATTAAAGCAGCGCAACATTTGGATCTTGAATTGCAAAAGATTCTGCAAATGGACACAACTAAGAGAAAACCTGACTTTCAAGTATCCGAGGATGGGACCTTGAAGTTTCGTGGACGGTTGTGTGTGCCCAATGATGAAAGACTGAAGGAAGAAATTTTAGCGGAAGCTCATCGCAGTAACCACAGTATTCACCCGGGCAACACAAAGATGTATCAGAATCTTCGCCAATATTATTGGTGGAATGGCATGAAAAGAGATATTGCCAAGCATGTTGCTAGATGTTTAACGTGTCAACAAGTGAAGGCTCAACACTGTAAACCTGGTGGACTGTTACAACCGCTGGAAATACCAGAATGGAAATGGGAGCATATCACGATGGACTTCGTGATGGGTCTACCGAGGAGTCAAAGAGGTAATGATTCCATTTGGGTCGTGGTAGATAGACTCACAAAGTCTGCTCATTTTATTCCGGTGCAGAAAGATTTTGCCATGGACAAGTATGCTGAGTTGTACGTAAGGCACATAGTTCGTCTTCATGGTGTGCCGGTGACAATCACGTCAGATCGAGACCCCAAGTTCATCGCCACGTTCTGGAAGAGTCTTCAAGACGCTATGGGAACAAAGCTACAGTACAGCACTGCTTTTCATCCGCAGATAGATGGACAATCCGAGAGAACGATTCAGACTCTCGAGGATATGCTGCGAGCCTGTGTTCTGGATTTCAAAGGGAGTTGGGAAGAACAGTTACATCTTGTCGAGTTCGCGTACAACAACAGTTATCAGCAGAGCATCAAAATGATACCTTTCGAAGCGCTTTATGGCAGACCCTGTAGGACTCCAGTTTGTTGGAATGAAGTTGGAGAGCGAAAAATTTCGGGACCCGAGTTGGTGCAACAGTCGTCGGATGCTGTCAAAGTCATCAGGGAGGAAAGTTGAGCCCGAGGTACGTGGGTCCATTTGAGGTTTTAGAGAGAATCGGTACTCTGGCCTACCGTCTCGCGTTACCGCCGAATTTGTCTCAAGTTCATAACGTATTCCATGTGTCCATGCTAAGAAAATATGAACCGGACCCGACCCACGTGTTGAATTATGAAGATATTGAAGTAGACGATAGAGTGTCGTACGTGGAAAGGCCGGTCAGGATTGATGACAGAATGGAACGAGTGTTACGGAACAAGATAATCCGATGGTCAAGGTGATTTGGGAGCACCATGGAACCGAAGGTGCAACATGGGAGAGCGAGGAGTTGATGCGACACCAATACCCCCATTTGTTTGAGTGATTGGGTTGGATTGTAAATTTCGAGGACGAAATTTTTGTAAGGGGGAAGAGTTGTGACATTCCGATTTTTGACCCATTTTTGGGATTTATGAAACGTGTAATTCGTCAGTGTGCTTATAGTAAAATCTCGCCCGAGAACTGATCACTCTCGTTTATTTTAAATTTTTAAATTAGAGATTTCGCTAGAAACGCACTCGATCGAATTTGGCCGTTATTTACAGCCCGAACTTTGGTGTCGAATTTCTCGGAATTTCGGAACGAATTTAATTGGACGGTGTCGATATTATTGTTGCCAACCTCGATATTACCCGGAAAATGTGAAAAATGAATTTTTGACTGGGTACGAATTTGGACTGGTAGACCACCCTCGCGGTGTGTTTTTATTAACACAATTTTGCCCAAATCCTAAAATTATTAATTAGGATTTTTCGGGGACCGTCGGATCGTTTTCGGATTTAAACCGTGTCCGTTGGATCGCGATTATTGCGATTGGACTTCTCTCTCTCCTTTTCCCCCATTTCCCGCCGGTCTTCCCCCTCTCCCTATTGCGTCTGACACCATTTTTTCCCCCACCTACCCTACCTACCCCACTCTTCCTCTCTCCTCCTCTCTTTTTCTTTTTCTTTTTCTTTTTCTTTTCTTTTTGTTTTTCCCTTCTCCTTCCTCCTTCGCTGGCCTCCCCGACGCCTTGCTTCTGCTCCGCTTCTGGTTTTCCTTCGCCTGCTCACCGGCGACCAGCTCAGCCGCCGCGCGCCGTCCGGCCGCCGCGCGTCGCCGCCCTCAGTCACCGCTCGCTGCTCCGCTGCCGCGCCTCACCCCCAGCCGCTTCCTTTCTCCTCTCCCCCTTGGCACCGCGTCGCCTGGCTTCTGTTGCCCGCGACCGCCCCTCGCCGGAACTGAGACCGCCACGCCCGGTCGCTCGTCGGGCCGCCATAGCCCGTCCTAGCCGCATCATGCCGTCTCCGACCGCCATCCTGGTCGTCGCCGCCATTCACCGCAGGCACGCTCGCCGGACCGAGCTCGCCCCGCCTAGCTCCGTTCGTTGCTGGGACCGGCCCTGCCGTCCACCTCCGACCGTCGCCGCTACGGTCCTAGTCGCCGGAGCAGCCCCGGACCAGCCAACACAGCAGCCACCCTTCGCCGTTCGCCGTCATTCGCCGGTCGTCGTGCCCGAATCGGAACCACCGCGGACCGCCCTCGCCGCCGCCGTTGTCCTCGCGTCGTCGCCGGCGTTAGCCGAGTAAGTTAACCCCTAATCCCGTGCTTAGAGTGTTAAACTTGCTTAGGGTAGTTTAATTAGTGTTTAGGTTAATATTAGGTTTATTTAGTTAGGATTATGTGTAATTATGGATTAGTGTTTAATTAATTGTGTTTAGGATATAAATTGTTGTTTAGTTTATTGTTATTGATTATTATTATTAAATCTTTTATTTTCGGAATTTTAAATATTATTTTATTATTTAATAAATTAATTCCGAATTAATGTTATTTTATTATTTTCGGATTTAAATATTATTATTTTATTATTAAACAATTAATTTCCGAAAAATTAAATATTATTATTTTCGAAAAATTTTCTAACGTTAATTATGATGCCAATGTTGGTTTTTACCGTATAAATTGACGTATTTAGAAAATGATTTGAATGATTTTTGATTCGAGGAAATGTTTTGACATTTTGGAAAATTAAATTATTTTCGGATATTATTAAATAATTAAATTCCGAATTTATTTATTATTATTTCGGAAAATTTATAATTTCAAATTATGAATTTTAGTTTGAACATTGGCATATTGTCGTATTAAATTGTTTACGTGACAATATGTTTTGATTGGAAATTTTCAAGAGGTTTACGAGTTTTTGGCATTAAATTATTTAATTCTGTTATGACAAGTAATGTCATGATACTTTGTGATTGATATTTGGATTTGGCATCGAAGTTTGCATTAATTGATAGACTGTTTGCATGTGTGACCACTTGGTTTGTTATGTTGCATTGTGTGAGCACTATTCATGAACGCATGGGCTAATTGAAAAGATAATAATTGGCCGGAATGCTTGTGTGCTCGTGTGGTCACACGTCGGAGCCGTCTTGCTGTAGATTGCTTGACGATGCCTGATTTATCGGGGTCTTGCTGTAGATCGCTTGACAATACTCGATTTATCGGATGCCTGGGGATAATCTGGAGTGCCGATACCCCGGTTGCCTTGTCGCGGCCCGAGGCCGGACTTGATGCTCCTTACGGGATACCATCTTACTGTAGATCGTTTGATATTGCCGTATTGGAATGCCGTCTTACTGTAGATCGTTTGACGTAGCCGTGCCCGACGGAGCGGGACGGAGCCCGGTTATACCGGTAGACTGCCATCTTGCTGCAGATCGCTTGATGTGTAGTGGCCCGAGGGGGCGTAATAATTGGAATACGTGTGATGCATAGTGCTTGATTATGGGATAGAAACTGCTAGGCATGGTATGGGACGTGCCCAAGCGGATTTTGCCTTATAATCGAGACACGCGCGACTGTGTTGCATTAATGCATGGAAAATCTCGTTAAATGTTTCGAGTATGTGACATATGCATTTCATCAACGTGTGTATCAAGGCGAGGTAATGATGCCTATGGTTGTTTATTAATGTGCTGTTGAGGTTATGTTGCCTGATTAGGGACCCCCGTGCGAGTAGGCCTCCTAAGCGGGGCTTAGGCGTTAATTTATTGAGACATTCGTCTCATTGTTGTTGTTAACCCCCTTTTTCAGGCCCTTAGCGTGTTGGCGCACCCAGTTTTGTTCAGGTCGTTTGGAAGCTGGTTTTTTGGAGTTCGGCCTGTTGATGAAGTAGATTAACCCTGGCCCTTGTCTTTTGCTGGCTTTTTGTGGAAATGCCCGGAGTTGGCTTGTAAACTTGTTCCCAGGGATTAATCAAGTGAATATTAAAAATGGCCTCTGTTATGTCTGGTTTCCTTTGCTATCCCTATTTGTTATTTGTCCGGGGATTGTTGTGTTCGTTTCCGCATGCGTAATTAAAAGATAAAATGAAGGGTCGGCGACGAGTCTTAGGACGTCGCATCATAACGACCATAGCGGGGTGTCGCGCACCCATGGGGTTCGGGGCGTGACAGGTGTACCAAGTGAAAGCAATTTTCAACAAAGACAAAGGAAATATCCTAAATCTTAAAAACTCATATGTCCTTGCTTTCCCACGATGGGCTATAAATAAAACGTGTTCGATGGTTGATTGCTCATTTTCACCGATAAAAATGACAAACTCATGCATCTTGAAATCTCTCGAAAAAGGTTGATCATTGACATAATGGGATGTGGTCTCTTGTAAATAGGTAAAATAAATCCCCTGTCCAACCCCAATGATTGTTTATCTTTTTTCGGCAAATTGTGCAGGGTTCAAGTGTAGGTTTGGTTGGCCATCTTGCCCCTAAGCAGTGATGTTGGTCTTGTCGGATTATTTACGTTAACCGTCATGCTAGGGGCAATGAGAATATTCACATTGAATGGTACCAATGGAGCTACTGGCTTTATATTTTCAACATTTGGTAGTTGAACGGCCTGTCAACCAGTTTGATTTGCTATCGTTACCAATTTTGACCAACATTAGCTGAATTATGCCATTATTATAACCTTGAATAGAAGATTCAGACATTTGCATAATTCTTATAGGGGTTGGCTACTTTGAATGGCATTATTAGCATCAATAAATGTAAAGAGACCAGGAACCTAACGTTGAACGATCCTGGCCTCAAGAGGGCATCATTCACAATATTGATGACAATCGGTTTGATCACATCAGATATATGACTCACAATGTAGTTGGCCATATTACTATGCTGCTCTTCGAACATTCTTCTCATGGTCGCATCATGTTGGGATTTGGTACAGCCTCCTTCAATTGCTCATCAGCATCAAAATATTAACTTCCTCACATCGATTATCTTCCGCCACTTGCCTTACGATTGAAGTATCAAAATTCACGACCATCTCATTGCCAATTTGTGATAATGGGTTATAGTTGCCAGCAGCGTTGCCAGACTATTGTTGATTTCCAGTTCTTGCCATTATAGTCTTCTTGAATCAACAAAATGTGTTTCACTGAGAGTGCCAAAAGGATGTTGCAATGAAAAGTCAATGAAATACTTTTTAGAAATATGGATGAATTGATATGACTCGACAAAGGTTGTAAATGGTAAATTAAAAACTACGGAGACTAGAGGCAATCATGGCTAACCATGTAAATTGCAAGAAAGTAAAAAGTAAAGATAAATTTGTGAAAACTTTAAGTCTTTGACTGATTAGGGATCTTTTTACAATGAACATACTTGGGGTATTTATAACCCTCTCAAATGGTTACATATGATGATCACATACAACGGTTACCAAATTTGAATAAAGAAACAACTTTTTAATCCCGTTGATGGTTATAAGAAATTACATGATTTCTTATTATCTAGGGACACTTATCCACAAGAAGTCACAAAAATTCTTCAATAGCAGCAATAAACATAACCACCCAGCGATTACATTTTATGTCGATTGTCTGTTGTCAATGACTTTACCGATCAACTTCCTAAATCTTGACAAAGGCTCTCGTTGATAATTTGAGAATGTTGTCAATGACTTTCTTGACAAGTTATTGTTTCCCTTCAAGTTAGCTGATTATTCTATTCATTGTTGACCAAGATTTGCTATCATCGACAAAGTCTGATATTTGTTGATAAATACAAAAAGTTAGTCGTCTTTAGTATCAACAATACTTAATTGTATTTGTATATTGGGCAAAAGTTCAATTGCTTGGTGTCATTACCTATAATATCATTACGCTTAGCGCATCACATGGTATATTAATTTTTAGATCCGCTAATTTGTGCATCTATAATGATGTTACCATTGATATCTTTTCTAGTGCAACAAGATTATTAAGAGGATTTCATTCATGAGTGCGGGGGCACTAGATAAGCACCTTATTAGCGAAACTATGGAGATTTCGGTGCAGTCACTTTCTTGTGTCACAATCACTTTATTGTGTCACGCGCAATTGCTATTTTGAAGGGTGGATCGATTCTCGTTGAATATGACTGGCAAGCGACTCTATAACACTCGTTAAAGGACCCTTCTCGATTATGTCCTTTAATGTCAGATTTAAAGGCCGACACAAGCCATGCGCTTCGACCCTAACTTCAAGGGCACCTCCATACTCGATCTGATCCCTTCACTCAAGGCTAAAACTCCCAAAGCCGTAAGATCAGATATGGCAATACCTTTCCAATCACAATTTTAAAAAACACAGAGAGATCTTACATAGACTAGAAATGCAAATAAATCAATGCGACTCGAGCATCACAGATGAAAGAACAAACACCAGAACATGCTAAAAACGTATAGAAGCAGATGAATCGATAACTTGGACAGTGATTACATATGCATCAAGGGAGGAATATGCTTTCACAGACATGAGCGTGAGAAAGATGCATATACAGTCGTACACTTAACTCGGTTACTACATCTGATTAATAAAAGCATATATGCATTTCGATCCCAATAAGTTACACGCTCCTCTGGGAAGACCAAAGCACGCTCGGGCTCGGGCTCAGATTCACGTAAAGCAGGTCACGAGGCCAATTCGAGACTCGCCCTTGTTCATCTTCTTGGAGATGATGTCGTTCCAGATCTCGGCAAAAGCCGGGGAGATGACATCGTGGTGGACCGGGGAGTTGAGCTGCAAGAAGCAATTGAGGAGCTCCCGGAGGTCGTTCTTAGTCTTCGAGTGGATCTCCTTCTCAAACACCATCTGCAGCATCGACAGCTTGAAGTCCTCGTACGGGTCCTCCGACTCCTTCGCCATCGCCACGCTGTTGGTTATCTTCCTGCACGGGCTCACCACATACATTGTGTCCGCCACCGGCTTGTTGTCCACATGATTGGCCCAGGGGAAATGGCGCGGGGGCTTCGTGGAGTGGAGGGAGAACCTGGTGGACTGGTAGTTGCTTTCGGGCATGAAGAAGCCCGGGAGTTCCCAACGGGAGACACGATCGGGGTGCGGGCGGGTGGCTTCGGAGGCGTTCGGCTTGGCACAGCTGCAGGCGAGTTTGGCTAGGAAAATGGGGAAGAAGAGCTTCTTCTTCTTCCTCCTCCTCCTCTTGGAAGCCATTGATGACGAGACTGCGACTAGTTATCCGTCGAAATGGAACTTGTTGAACATTGGGGTTTATATCTGGAATGAAATTCTAGGTATACGGGAGGAGTTTGAAAGGGGTTGAAATTCTTTAAGAGGTTGTTGATACCAGTCGTTGTCGATGTTGTTGTTGAGTTGAGACATGGAAGAGGGATTGAAGGAAGAGAAGGGTGGAATCTTTGCGTCAAATATGGTCACGTAACTTCACCTGTGCAGTAAATTGTAAGAGAGTTCATGTCTAAGCGGTGTATATGTGACGTCTCGAGAAGCAAGAATTCTCGATGCTAAGAATTTCTATGATCGGGAATTGATAGTTCATCTTAGAATTGCATTGCGTAAGCATGAAAATTTATAATCTTTAACGTTAGAATGCGCCCCGTGACCCAAATCTAATGGCAGAACACTTTTCTCGATGCGTGCTGTTCTCTACACAAATGCTTTAAAGATTTAGTACTTCGGCTCATTTTCAAACTGCATCAGCTGATTATGCTCGAGGAGTTTTCGAACCGAAAAGAAACCAGGGATCTCGATTAGGTTTTCACACTTTCGTTTATCTCGGTTTGGACGATCCTTATCTTCTCGATGAACCGAACAAACTAACCCTACGAATGCACCAACATTAAACCGTTGGCAAAACAGAGTCTCTCGGGATTTGGCCTCTTCATGAATCAACCGGTTCGAATTGGACTCCAATTGATGGTCCAGATTGATGAACTCGACACGATTCGTTTCGGGATTGATACTTCATCTAGAGATGCGTAAGATTTGATCAGGGGTCGTCTAATCTCGTTCGGATTTCACTGTCTTGCTTGCGGTTGAGATTGCTATTTGAACGAGAGATTATAGCTATGAACTGGATGAGGTTAGACATGAAGCACTTGCATAAGATGACCTCCGAGGTATGCTTTATCTTTAATCGGCGGTTACCCATATGTAGTTTGGACCGTGACGCCTAACCCGAAGATCAAGCCAATGATAATTCAGTAACCACGCGTGACTAAATTTTTTCCCAGCTATATATAATTTATCGAACTCGTGATTTTTATTAATTTTGGCATGAGACCAGCTGTGCCAAGGTGCTCAGACAATATAGAAAATGTAAAAATTATTTTCATTTTGCATGAAATTATTAGGGATAAGTGCTTTCGAGTTCTAAAACTTTTAGAAAGTGCAATTAAGTCATAAAACATGTCACAAAAATACAATCGAGTTTTAAAGCTTTCAAAAAGTGTAATCGCGTCTTAAAACTTATCAAATTGAACCAATCGTTGATTGCACTTTTTGAAAGTATTAGGCATCGATTTCACTTTTATGACAAGTTTCATGATTCGATTGTACTTTTTGAAAATTTTAGAACTCAATTGCACTTTCATATTTAGTTTTAAGACTCAATTGTACTTTCGTGATAAATTTTAAGATTTCTACTGCACTTATCTCAAATTATTATGTGAAATGATAATTTTTTTTGCAAATTGGATAATCTATGATTTTGGCAATTTATATTAATCAAATTGGGTGCGCACAAAAGGAAAGATTACTCCCACATTGTAGTCTTGCCCTTGTGGAAAAGACACTTGTTAACCGCCAATTAGGACGCAAAGTTGATTAATTTCTCCATTTTTTTCTTAATCCTCCCAAAATACGGTAATAATAATTTCGTGACTGCGTGCGCAGGTGCGGCTGCGTTGTCGTCTTGATGTTCGATGTATCAACAGTAAATTGAGTCTTTTTTTGCGGGGGAGAATTTCTATTTTTTTTTTGGCTAGGAACTCTCTCGCGCGAAATTGCATTTTCAGCACAAATTAGAGATAATATGACTTTGCCGATTGCGAAAACCTTTGCCATGTGGGATTTTCCGACCTCAAAGCGTCATCGATAAACCGAGTTTAGGGCTCGGTCGACCGAAATCAAAAGCATTTGTTTGACCAAGATTAAAAACTCAATCGATTAATTGATGGAAATGTTAGGTCTTTGTTTGTCCCTATAAAATAAGAAAAATAACTATCAAAATTTAAATGCTATTCTAATTGTAAAAAATAATAGAAATCCTATATGCGAATTTACGTGTCCATATTTGTATAATTTAGGGCGTTTGGGTTAAAAAGGTTAAATACGTCCGCTGCAAGCTCTACACATCCGATAAATAGAAAAATAGATGTTTACTAACATGGACCGAACAAACTATACCTTGTGTTAGTAATAATTGGAAAGAATGGAATCGGATTTTGAAATGTGAATAAACTGTCTTTAAAAATTGTTTGCCCCACAGTATTACTAATGGTTAATGGCAGAAATCCATACAATAAAGTCTAAAAATGAGAATACTCGATAGCAATTAAGGTATTTTTCCAAGAACTTTCGAAAGCAAAAAATTGGATACTAAATGTTGTATTCTAAGAAAGGAAAGAAAATTTGAAAAGTGAAAGGTAGTGAACGAGAAACGTCGAGTTTATAATAGTGCACCGTGAAGGCATACTATTTCAAAATGATTCAACTTTTCATGTTTTTAAAACGACTCAATTCCAAAAAAAACCCTTAACTTTACACTTTGTTCCAAATATATCCTGAACTGTTTTTTGTCTCAAGAAAAACCATCAACTTTTATCTAAATCCCAAATCTACCTTGTCGTCCGAAAAAAAAAAAAAAACAGAGACTCGGTAGCTGCGGCGGTGGCCAAGCCTTCGCCGGTGGCCGCCGCCACGGTCACCGGAAAGGAGCGGCGGCCCTCGCCTGGGCCTTCTCGAGGGCCGGTGAGGGTCGCCGGCCCCGGGCGAGCCGCCGGCGAGGCCGTGCAGGCCCCAATCTGGGGCGAGGGTCGCACCCTCCCCCAGATCGACGGCTGCACGCCCTTGCCGGCGGCTCGCCTGGGGCCGACGAGGGCCGTCGGCCCTCCCCCAGATTGGGGGCTGCACGCCCTCGCCGGCGGCTCGCCCGGGGCCGACGATGGCCGTCGGCCTTCAAGAAGGCCCAGGCGAGGGCCAGCGAGGGTCACCGGCGGCTCGCCCGGGGCTGGCGACCCTCGCCGGCCCTCAAGAAGGCCTAAGCGAGGGCCGCCGCTCTTTCCCAGCGGCTGTGGCGGCGGCCACCGGCGAAGGCTTGGCCACCGCCGCAGCTACCGGATCTCTGTTTTTTTTTTTTTTCAGACGGGAGGGTAGATTTGGGACTTAGATAAAAGTTAGTGGTTTTTCTTGAGACAAAAAAAAGTTCAGGATATATTTGGGACAAAGTGTAAAGTGGAGGGTTTTTTTTGGAATTGGCCCTTTTTAAAACTACAAACTTGGATTTTTAAAAAATGGCCCTTGATTAGTGCCAATCTTGGTCCACAAGTGTACAAAGTGCTAATGCGCCTATGTAGTGTCTAGAGCACTTAGCCATGATCTTCAATAAGGCTGGAAGCCTTCCACTTATATATTAATCCACACATTCATATGTTTTCGTTATGGGAGAAAGCGCTTCTTTCATTTATTTTACAAGCAAACTATCAACGCTTGATTTTTCATCTAAATCACGTACCACCCACATTTCTTTCTCTGTGATGTTGTATCAACGACACTTCTTGAGATTTAGATCTCATCGATAGTTAATTTATTAGACTCCCATAAACCATGAACAATTTGTCTTCTATTAAAAAAAACTATCCTCGTCACATCAAAAGCAATAAAATCATTCGAAATCAAATTCATTATAAAATTGTTTCATGTAGACAAAAATATCATTTAGAATGAAAACTATCAAAGGACGGGGGGAGCTGGGGACATATATACTTATCAACACTCTCGCCCATACACCTTATATACGTGAAAGTGGAAAAAAAATACGTACAAACTCAAAATTCAAGAAGATTTGTTCACTTCAATTGCAATTTCAAATTGCATGAGTGCGAGACCCCTTTAAAATCTACCAATACGACATCACCTCTCCTATAAAATCTCCAAAATCTAAAGCTAGAACTTTAAAAAATAAAAGAAAGAGAGTATTTCTTTTTAAAAGTATTTGCACTCGGTAAAAAGATCAAAAACCATGATTGAATTACCAAATTGCCCCTCAGTTTTAGCTCCGGGAAGGCAGTGTCGGATCCCATTATGTGCAAAACGGCCGAAGCCTCAAAGGCGTTTTCCGGCATTCAGCACGTCGCGAACGGAAGAGGAAGCCCCGCACAGAGACGCGTCTTCTTCATCCTCGGCCGCCTGAACCGCTCTGATCAGCCGCTCAATGGCCCGGCTTATCGACGCCGCCACGCGCCTGTTGAGGAACTGGAGGCAAGCGACGGCCGGGGCCCTGGGGAGCAGCGCCTTCGACCGGAACCTCCTCCGGGGTTCCGGGATCGGGAGCAGCGCGTCCCGCTGGCGGCCCGTGCAAGGGAACTTGAGCAGGTCGTGCAGCGAGGTGTACTCATGGGGTTGCGATGGTGCCCTGCTCTTCGGTCTCCTTCTCACGGTTAAGCTCTCCGGCGGCTGGGACGACGCGGGCTGGTGGTCGGATGAGACGGCGTCGCTCTTGCTGCTGCTCGGGGACGAGGAACCTGTCGCCATTGCTGTGCTGCTACTGAAGAAGGCAGAATCGTGGACTCGAACTCTTGATGCAAACGTGAAGATAAAAGGGCGGGAGACAGGTTTTTATAATGAATATGATGACCATGGGAATCAGAAAATCCATTGGATAAAGGAATTTGCAGATAGATTCTGATGGATTCTCTCATCCAATCAAACACTCTTCTTTTGTTTCATTAATTTGAATTCTTTGTTTTCATGTTTTGTTTGGATTTTGGATTTGGATGATCGGGTGCCTTGGTTTTCCTAGTTCCTACTAGAATTAGGTTGTCGAATTTCGATGGTACTTTTAATTTTTCGAAAGTTTAATTTTTACAAGGAGTAGGACACTGTCATGTAGATGCAATCTGGAAAAAAATTTGTAGCGGAAAAATCTACTACTCTTGGGAAGTCTCAGGCAAATCACATGCACACCCATACCCATTACTTCATAACGAGTGTCCTATCCTATATACATTAGAATTAGATACAGTGGGCCTAAATTACGAATTATTAGGTAAGTGCCCTTAGATATATTAAACTGAACATGGATCGTCATATTTAGCGGGGCTATTGCAGGACTCACCATTTGCCAAAAAGCGTTTAATTATGCTTTACAAAAAGCACTTAGGCAATGTTTATCAAGATAGTGTAGAGAACGCCATGGATTAAAACCGGTACATGACATACCACATCATAATAGCTAATGAATAGTAATAATTTATGTGAGACTCTAGCCGCCGAGCCTAGCTTCTCCGGCCGTCACGTTCCACGAAAATCCTAACCTCAAAACCTCACGGAGATGAGTACCACCGTTAAGGTCCATTAGCATCGAACCGTATGTCGAACTCCGCAACTCCAACTCTCTTGTCCTCTGTGATGAGGTGGTGCACTAGCCAATCGGTCACATTGCTCCGGAACGCCTTGACGGCGAAGGAGTGAAGCTCCATACCCGCCGCATTCCTGCCGTTTGTAGTACACCGTGACAACGGCGTGCTTGCAGAACAAGCAGTCCTTGTTCAGCAGCACGAGATCGACGAGCCAACATGCAATTGTCCTTTAAATTCGTTATTGAGCAAGTCTTGAGCATTAAGGACTCTTTTTTTTATCTTCCCTTATGGATATATTTGCTGAAACAATTGGCTTGACTGCGTGGATGGTCGCGTGATACTCTATTGGAAAATTTGAAAACATCCAGCAAAGATCACACAGCTAGTAGCTAAAAGATCATCACAAGTTCAAGTAAACTAATCCAAGATACAGATTAAGTTAGAACTGCGACTTGATGCTTGCTCATTCCGGAACTAATTAGAGCAAAGCAATCAACTTCATCCCCCAACCTATTGAAAGCTAATTAAAAAAAGAAAAATAGAACGAAATCTCTAGCCATCAAGAGAAACTTCTTCTCATTGATTTCTTCTAAGCGATTAATGGGCATCTTATGCGACCGTCTCGCCAATGAGCTTCGCTTCGCTTCTTCCGTCGTTGAAAACCCTAACCTCAAACCCCCGCACAGATAAGTAGCACGCCCTGTACCATGCTTAGCCACGAACTGAACCACGAAATCCACAGCCCCGATTCTCCTGACTTCCATGAGATTGCGGAAGAGCCAACCTGGCAAGTCGTTTCGAGACGCGTCGATGTTCACCTCCAGTGGAATCGGATGCTTCGGAGTGACGCGGAAGGCGTGAAGATTCGCCCCCACCAGGTACGTGCCTTTGTAATACACCGAGACCGCAGCGCTGTCGCATGGTAAAGAGCTGCCGGTCAGGGACTTGTATAGCAGCAAGAAGTCGATGTGCCAACTCCCGTTCAATTGACGAGTCGATGACGACACGTCGAAGGAAGAGAGGGACATGCCGGACACAAAAACTCGCGGAGATGACTCAGTAGACAAATGGATAATCAACTCATAGAGCAAAAATCCGACCAAGCCCAATGTTGCAGCCACCATGAACGCGACTGAGCACAATATGTTGCGAAATTCAAATCGGCATAAGTATAAATATTACAAACAATACAGAATTGTAAAGAAACGAAATTGCAATAACAAATTTGGAATCGATACAAATGAATACCGAGGCCTGTGTTTGACACAGTTTCCTTAAAACAGATTTGTTCCTTCCAGCATGTGATTGAGGTTTCGTGAACGTCTGTCTCCTAGGATACAACGGTTGATGGCTAAGAAGTAATTAGCGTTTCAAAGCTTTCGGCGAACTTGAACAAATTGTGGAACTGAACACTATTGAAAACAGTGCAAATGCAGAGAATTCTTAAACAGAGGAAGAATGATTTCAAAAAAAAAAAAAGGAACAGAGGGGGAGAGGATTTCGAGAATAATAATAGCCGATTAAATCGGTCATTACAAAATTAATACATATCGGGAATAACGGCCGATTAAATCTGCCGTTATATAATTAATTCCATAACAGCTCGCTGTTATAAACGTTATAAAATTAATTTCATAACAGCTTGCCGTTATATAATTAATTCTGTAACGACGCCACTAACCTGCTATTAATCATACGTTACAAATTGAAATTTGTAACAGCTTGAGTTGAAAATTAAATCAAAAGGCAAAATTCGGCTCATCGCGAGGCCCGCTTTTCGGTCTTGCAATCGTGTATATGAGACGTGCGCTAGCGCCTAAGTTTCAGCTAATTGAGCGTCGAATTTGCACCCCTCTGCGCCTGCACACGAGGCATAGTGTTTGTGCTACAATAGTTACCACTTCAAATGAGTGTAACTGTATATAAAGCACTACATAGCCTTCTTTTTTTCTTTTCCAATATGGGACTAGTGTTTTTCCACTTCCCACTTCCAACTCAAGGGTGTTCTTTGAGTATTAATTTCTCATTCATTCACCCATCAATTTATCCCATATTTCCAACAATCCTCCACATGAATGAAAATTGTTTTAGTTTTGACTCTGTGATAGTGTTCAACAATTGAAACCTGCATAGGATAGGTAGGTGTTACCCTTTGAACCTTCCCTTGTGAAAGTATATTTACTTTACTAGCTGTCCAGTAGACATGATGCTCTTGAACTATCTAGCTTTCTTATGTAAATGAACCATACACTTCACACAGGAATCATCTAAACGTTTGTTCAGTTTTCATAGTTATGTTCGTTTTGGCTATGAACATCAACCTGGTTCTATAAGAGTTTCTAAAGAATTTAGCCCTTAAATAATTCTCCTTTGAAGCGACCCCACTTCTCTCTTACATAGGTGATTACTTAATTTTGAGTAATTTGTTTACTCCACTTAAGAATCATTAAAGCAAAAATGATATCCTTTCCTTTACAATATCATTGTTATTTTATATATAGGAATGGTTTTAGGGCTAACCCCCACAGTGACATCACTAAATTTATATAATTAGATTGTCCATTTGAACCTAGATCTTAGGATCTCCAGTCAACTAAGTTGGGTTTCCTTTATACCAACTTATTCTTTCATGGGACCACCCGCCTGGGTGACGCTGCTAGAGTGCGCACTCTTCCTCTCGCAAAAGGTTGAGTGTTCGAATCCCGGGCACCGCAGGGTGACTTAACCGGTGGCATGTGTGTGGTGGCTAGCACATGTCGCCCCCAGGGTTTACTCCCCGGCTGTCGGCCGTGCGGGGGTTCCCTGGGTTATCAAAAAAAAAAAAACTTATTCTTTCATGGGCTTCAATCCCATTCCTCTTGTCAATTTCTCAACTAACTCTTTGTTTAACTCTTTGGTTAGCGAATCCGCAATATTATCCTTTGACTTTACGTAGTCAATAGAAATAATTCCTATTGAGAGTAGTTGTCTAATGGTATTATGTCTATGACATATATGTTTAGACTTACCATTATACATATTACTTTGTGCTCTTCCAATCACAGATTGACTATCACAATGTATACTTATTGGTGGTACAGGTTTTTGCCATTTTGGAATATCCTCTAAGAAATGGCGTAGCCATTTAGCCTCTTCACCATATTTATCTAAAGCTATGAATTCATATTCCATTGTGGATCTGGCTATAACAGTTTATTTACTGGATTTTCAAGATACGGCTGCTCCTGCTAGTGTGAATACATATCCACTAGTAGATTTTGAGTCTTTTATATCAGATATCCAGTTCGCATCACTATATCCTTCTAGAACAGTTGGGTATATAGTATAATGTAAGCCATAATTCCGAGTATATCGTAAGTACCTAAATACTCTCACTATTGCTTTCCAGTGGTCAGCACTCGGATTGCTCGTATATTTACTCAATTTACTAACCGTATAGGTAATGTCTGGTCTAGTACAACTCATTAAGTACATTAGACTTCCAATAACTCTAGAGTACTCTACTTGAGAAATACCCTCTCCTCTATTCTTGACAGATGAAGACTATTGTCTAATGGTGTTCTAGCAATACCAGAATCATTCATGTTGAATTTTTCAAGAATCTTGTCCACATAGTCTGACTGGTTTAAAATAAGACCTTTTGACGTTCTTGTGGTTTTAATTCCTAAAATCATATTAGTAGGTCTCATATATTTCATGTCAAATCTTGAATTCAACATTTACTTAGTAGATTTGATCATTTTATGATCACTACCAATAATTAATATGTCATCTACGTAAAGACACAAAATGACATAGCCATTTGTTGTGTCTTTAATGTAGACACATTTATCACATTCATTGATCTTAAAACCATTGGTAATCATTGCATTATCAAACTTTTCATGCCATTGCTTTGGTGCTTATTTTAGGCCATACAATGATTTTACCAATTTACAAACTTTCCTTTCTTGTCCTGGAATTATTAAACTCTCAGGTTGTTCTATGTAGATTTCTTCATCCAAATCACCATTTAGGAAAGCTATTTTTACATTCATTTGATGTACTTTTAGATTTCGCAATGCTGCAATTGCGAGTATCAACCTAATGGAAGTTATTCTCATCACAGGAGAAGAAGTATCGAAGTAATCTAAGCCTTCTTGTTGTTTGTATTCTTTAATCACAAGTCTGGCTTTGTACTTATCAATGGAGCCATCTGCTTTCATTTTCTTTTTAAAAATCCATTTGGACTTTAAAGGCTTACAACCAGGAGGAAGATTCACTAGCTCCCAAATATGATTCTGCAAAATAGAATCAACTTCACTTTTTATTACTTCTTTCCATAGAGGTCCCTTAGAAGAATTCATAGCTTCTGCATAATTTAATGGTTCCTTTTCTAATAAATAAGTTAGAAAATCATTTTCAAAAGATTTTTCCACTCTTGCTCTTTTGTTACGTCTCGGTTCTAGCTCATGATTTGAGTCATGAATTTCATGAGCCGAATCATGACTTTCTTCATTCATAGTTTTATTCTTTCATTTAGATGAACTTGATCCATCATTGGATTTATAAGGAAATACATTTTCAAATAATGATGCATTCCTAGATTCCATGATTGTATTCTTGCGTATATCTAGAATTTTAGATTCATGTACAAGAAATTGATATGCATTACTATTATGTGCATAGCCTATAAAGATACAGTCCACCGTTTTAGGACATATCTTTATCTTCTTTGGTGTTAGAACTACCACTTTTGCAAGACAACCCCATACTCGTAAGTGTTTGTAGGATGGTCTCCTACCTTTCCATAACTCATAAGGAGTTTTATCCTCTTTCTTTTGAGGTACCTTATTTAAAAGGTAATTGCTTGACAAAATAGCTTCTCCCCACATATTTTGAGGCAAACCTGAATTTAGTAATATCGCGTTCATCATTTCTTTCAATATACGATTTTTATGTTCAGCAACACCATTTGATTGAGGAAAGTAAGGCGCAGTTATTTCATGTATAATTCCGTGTTGTGCACAAAATTCACCAATTGGTGCTTCATACTCGCCACCTCTATCACTTCTCAATCTTTTAATTTTCTTATTGAGTTGATTTTCAACTTCATTTTTATAGAAAACAAAATTCTCTTAAGCTTCATCTTTGCTTTTAAGCAAATACATATAGTAGTATTTGGTGTTATCATTGATAAAAGTAATAAAATATTTATTACCACCTTTTGTTTGAATGAATTTCAAATCGCAGACATCACTATGAATTAATTCAAGGGGTTCGGTGTTTCTTTCAATTGTTTGAAATGATGATCTCGTTAATTTTGGCTCAACACAAATTTCACATTTACGTTTTGAATCAATTTGGAATGAAGGTATATGTTCCAAGTTAATTAATCTACACAATGTATCATAATTAACGTGTCCTAGTCTACCATGCCATAAATTGGAAGACTCAAGCAAATAAACGGAAAACTTATTGTCTTTATTGATAATTGTCATTACATTGAGCTTAAAAAGCCCATCAATTACATATCCCTTCCCCACATACATTCCGAATTTAGACAAAATAACTTTATCTGACTCAAACACCATACAAAATCCATGCTTGTTCAATAGAGACCCAGAAACCAGGTTCTTTCGGATTTCTGGCACATATAGGATATTGTTTAGAGTCAGCTCTTTTCCAAAGGTCATCTTCAGCAATACCTTCCCTTGGCCTTCGACAGCAGAAGAGGCAAAGTTTCCCATAAAAACCTTTTCCCCATTAATTGGTTCAAGATTTGTGAGCAGGTCCTTACTAGAGCGTATGTGCCTAGTGACACCAGTGTCAATCCACCATTCCTTTGGATTAGACCCAACTAAGTTTACTTCGGAGATCATTGCAGAAAGGTTTATGTTTGACACATCTTGAGCGATGCCATTCACCATAGTTGCCTCATAATTCTTCTTCTTCAGAAGTCTGCAATCCATAGATCTATGCCCCATCTTGCCACAGTTGAAGCGTTTTCCTTGAAACTTATTCTTGGAAACTCCTCTTTTTGGTCCCAACTTTGGCTTGGC
Organism: Syzygium syzygioides; assembly: GCA_031216285.1. Classification (NCBI taxonomy): domain Eukaryota; kingdom Viridiplantae; phylum Streptophyta; class Magnoliopsida; order Myrtales; family Myrtaceae; genus Syzygium; species Syzygium syzygioides. The sequence goes on along the minus strand of CM062243.1, from coordinate 30,985,655 downwards.
AATCTTTTTGTTCTTGTGGCCTTGCCTAAGCTCCACAACATTTGCCTTAGCTGTAGTAGGATTGAACCCTTTGCGTTCAAATCCTCTATTGTCTTCTTCAATTCGAAGTCTAACAATCAGCTCTTCCAGGTTCATTTCCTTTCGCTTATGCTTGCGATAGTTCTTGAAATCCTTTCACCCAGGTGGTAGCTTTTCAATAATAGCAGCCACTTGGAAGGTTTCACTCAAGATCATTCCTTCAGCATGGATTTCATGCAAGATCACTTGAATTTCTTGCACTTGACTGATCACAATCTTAGAATCCACCATTTTATAATCAAGGAATCGACCAACAACAAATTTCTTTGCTCTGGCATCCTCTATTTTATATTTCCGGTACAGGGCTTCCTATAACTCCTTTACCGTCTTTTTTGCACAATAAACATTGTACAATGAGTCATGTGAGCTATTCATGACATAGTTCCTACACAGGAAGTTAGAGTGCTTCCATGCTTTAATAACGTTGAAGGCTTGCTTATCCGTTTCTCCATCGGATAACTTAAGAGCTTCCTCAGTCAAGAATCTCGCAAGATTCAAGGTTGTTAAATAAAACAGCATCTTTTGCTGCCACCTTTTAAAGTTCGATCCGTTGAACTTTTCAGGTTTCTCACCATGGTGGATAGAAACTGCAAAAGGAACAGAGGATGAGCCAGGCAGTTGGACAGCTGAGGCATTGGCAGAGTCTTTGGTGATGTTATCAGCAGCCACATCCACAACTTCGTTTCCAGTAGCCATTTGAATTTTAAAACCACGAATCTGTTTTAAGATTGTTGCGAAATTCAAATTGGCATTAGTATAAATATTACAAACAATACAAATTTGTAAAGAAACGAAATTGCAATAACAAATTTGGAATCGATACAAATGAATACCGAGGCCTGTATTTGACACAGTTTCCTTAAAACAGATTCGTTCCCTCCAGCACGCGGTTGAGGTTTCGTGAACGTTTGTCTCCCAGGATACAACGGTTGACTGCTAAGAAGTAATCAGCACTTCAAAACTTTCGGCGAACTTGAACAAATTGTGAAACTGAACACTATCAAAAACAGTGCAAATGCAGAGAATTCTTAAACAGAGGAAGAATGATTTCAAAAAAAAAAAATGGAGCAGAGGGGGAGAGGATTTCGGGAATAATAATAGCCGATTAAATCGGTCGTTACAAAATTAATACATATTGGGAATAACGACCGATTAAATCTGCCGTTATATAATTAATTCCATAACAGTTTGCTGTTATAAACGTTATAAAATTAATTTCATAACAGCTTGCCGTTATATTAATTCTATAACAGCTTGCCGTTATAATTAATTCCGTAACAGCTTGCCGTTATATAATTAATTCCGTAATGACGCCATTAACCTACTATTATCATACGTTACAAATTGAAATTTGTAACAGTTTGAATTGAAAATTAAATCAAAAGGCAAAATTCGGCTCGTCGCGAGTCCCGCTTTTCGGTCTTACAATCATGTACATGAGACGTGCGCTCACGCCCAAGTTTCAACTTGTTAAGCGTCGGATTTGCACCCGTCTACACCTGCACACGAGGCATAGTGTTTGTGCTATGATAGTTACCACTTCAAATGAGTGTAACTGTATATAAAGCACTACATAGCCTTCTTTTTTTTTTTAATGTGGGACTAGTGTTTTTCCACTTCCCACTTCCAACTCAAGAGTGTTCTTTGAGCATTAATTTCTCATTCATTCACCCATCAATTTATCCCATGTTTCCAACACAATATGCACTTTCCAATACACTTCTCCTCCTGGACTGATGATCTTGGCGCCCCAGGCATCATCAGGCCAATTCGAAACAGGACTGCTGTGGCAACCACGGTTCAGGGAGAGGTCTTTGAGCACAGGTGGTGCTTCTTGGGTGGGCGGGCGGGTGGCAGCGGGTTCACCAGGAAGCGGTAGACCAAGCCGACAGGGTCAAGGTCAGATGGAGGACGGTTTGGGAAGTAGAGGATCTTTGATCGAGTAACATGGTAGAGACTAGAGAGAATCAGAAAGGGGTGCATGGGCTGATATAGTTTAAGTAACGGTGAACAAGGAAATTGAATTGGATTAGAGATTTGATATGATTTAATTACTTAAAAAAGAAAATGACATATTAGATCAACAAGAATTAGCAAATTCGTGAAATTGGAGGAATCAAAGATTATCTCAAACAAACCTTTCCTTTTCAGGAACACCTGTGAATATGATCTTAGGATTTGTCAACGATGTGAATATATGACCATCCACCTGGGTGGCGCTGCTGGAGCGCGCACTCTTCCTCTCGCAAAAGGTTGAGTGTTCGAATCCCGGGCGCCGCAGGGTGACTTAACCGGTGGCACGTGTGTGATGACTAGCACGTGTCGCCCCCAGGGTTTACTCCCCAACTGTCGGCCGTGCGAGGGTTCCCTGGGTTATAAAAAAAAAACGATATCTTATATGATTCAATTAGTAGAAAATAGATTGCCTGCGAAAAGGGAGAAAGGAAATAAATTTGTCGATTGGACCCCTCGTTCTGGTTTAGTCAAACTCAATTTCGATAGGGCTCTAAAGGCAACCTGGGTCCGGCTTCAGTAGGTGGACTTATTGTGATGACTCGGGCTAATTGGCTTGCTGGATTCGCTCAAGGCCAGACCAAGAGCTCATCTGAACGGTAAAAAGGAGAAGACATGGGTGAGATCGATAGTACTAGATACTTTTAATGAAGTCACAAATTCCTATACAAAGACATGATACAAACTGCTACTTCCTTTTGACAGTCTTCACAAAAAGATTGAGCAAATTGACCAAGCAACAACTACATGTCCCTAAGCACCTTCCTTTTCTTCTTGTCGTTCAGCTTCTCCATGTCTAACTTGCATTCGACCCCCAAACTCCGGTCACCTGGTATCTGTACGTAGTTTGGCGGCTCCATGACCCTCTTTAGGAGTGGGATCCCTCTATAGGAAATTAGCAGGCCAAAATGGTCGATGAAGAAGGCTATCTTCGTTATGACAAGTTTGAGATTGTAGCAGGGGGCGAACTGGGGGCTCGAGATGTTGAATCTGGACACGGCAAGAGAATCGACTCTGAACACAGGAGGGTGGGGATGGAGCACGAGCTGGGCGATGAGGCTCACAGCGCTAGCCAAGACGAAGAGTAGGAGTAGTGAGGCGATCAGGTAGCGAACAACTTGATTTGTTGTAAACGAGGTGGCGGCGGTGTGTAGGGTAATATTGGACGGAAGTTGCGGAGGCGTTTGAGGATTCCGTGATCGAGGAGACGCTATTTATGGATGATCAAAAGAAGGGGGTGTAAAAACGAGAGCGAGTTCCATGTCCTGATTGATTTTTTGTAGGATGGCAAACGCTTTTGCATTTGTTTTGAGTCTTTGCGGAAGGAAGGGGGTCCCGACGACTTCTAAGAAAGTCTCTTTTCTCTTTAATCTTCTTATCCAAGCAGTACGAGTGCTCGATGCTTAGACAACAAACGCGTCGTTAACGTGCGAGTTATAACTTAAAGAAAAGTAGAATGTAGCCTATCAATCAAAGACTAGAAGTTTAGGATCATAAAGTCATTTTTCTGTCGAATAATGAAATCTCAGGAAAATATGAAATTTATGTATTGCTTGTGTCCGACCTTGTGCATAAACAATGGCATTGTATGAGACTCGTGTTCCTCGAAAATCCTGACCTCAAACCTCACAAGGATAAGTACTGCCATTAGGTCCATTAGCAACAAACTGAATGTCAAACTCCGCAACTCCAACTCTCTTGTCCTCTGCCATAAGTAGACCTGTCAAATGGGTGGGTCGGGTTGGGTTTGGGTCAAGTCATAAATGGTCCGACCCAAATTGACCCATTAACCCGTTTATGATCCATTTATGCGCAATGCAATTTTGTTGACCCATACCCGACCCAACCCATACCCAACCCATACCCAATTAGATCCATATTGCTAAAATACTTTCATATTTAATTAAATATAGGAAAATTCATACTCAAGCTGAAATGAGAGTGCAGAATGAGTGAGTGCAAGATTAAATGAGGGTGAGAGAAATGCGTTGAGTTTAAATCAGTTGTAAACTCATTTATGACCCATTTGCGACCCATTTATGACTCATTTAACACTAATATAAGACTTCTACCCATTTATGACCCATTTACTAAATATAACTAACCCATTTATGACCCATTTACTAATAAATGGGTTAAGAAATGGGTTTATGACCCATTTTGACAGGTCTAGCCATAAGGTTGTCCACAAGCCAATCGGTCCCATTGCTCTAGAACTTGTGGACGTTGCCTCCGGTCGGATTTGATGCTTCATGGAGATGGCGAAGTAGTAAAGCTTCATACCCCCGCTCAGCGGATGAGACAATGACCAGGGTCAAAGGAGAGGGAGAACAACGGAGATTGCAGCTAACGCTAGGAGCACAATTGCACCGAGCACTATATAGTCCTTCCACGGATATAATGTCCACCTCCACCAAGACCTTCTAAGACCTCACGTCACTAGGTCGTTGGAAGTTTGTTTGTAAAATAAACAAAAGTGATTTTTCTACGTCCTACATAAAAAATATGGAGTAAAGTAGGCTTGTTTATAAGTGCGGGCTTCTTTTGCGTATTCAGAAGAAACATATGAGTTATGGGCTAGACCCATAATACCTGCGTCCGGGGGCGCGAATAGTTGCGCGATTTTGGCGGATTAATTTGCCTAATCCTCTACTTTGTTCTTTTTTTTATTTTTTATTTTTATGTCATGCCATTTCTTTATGACTGTTATTAGTCGAAAGGGTGTCTTCATTCATTTTGAAATTTTTTTGGAAATTATGAAATTCGGGATTTCGTGAAAAAATATATATTTATTATTTTAATTATTTTTTTATTCCGAATTTTCGTGTCTTTTCATATACCCTTTCGGCTGCATGCCTTTTCAATTATAAACTGTCAACCGAAGAGTTGTGATTGATTATTTTAACCGTTTATCGAAAGGTTGTCATTGTTCGTTAAAATGCCTTTAAATATACTCGTCGATTTTTTGGCAGGACAGAATGTTTTTCTTTCTTTTCCGAAATTTTCATTCCTAAAAACAAAGCCATTTTCTCGAATTATTTCGTAGAGAGACCCTAGAGAAATACTAGAATTACTATCTAGTATTCTAATCGAGACTTTGTTGTATTCTGGAGGAAATTTGCCGGTGACCATTAGCAACTTCATGGGGTAAATAATTCCTTAAAGAAAGTAATATCACGCCTCAAAGTCTCACTTTATTGTTCTACCCATTTTTTAAGTCAATTTTTCAACATAGGTCGACTGAAAACCCGACAGACGACGGTCATCGTCAAGATGGCGGCGGTACTTCCGAGGCAAGTTTGGGCAGAGGCACTGGGTCCGTACCATTACCATAAGGTCATGAAAAAGTTTCGAGGGATTTCTCGAGTATCACGCAATTGTCCATCCACTTCGTTATTGAGCAGGGTCTGAGCGCTAAGGACTTAGTTCATCATCCCTCAAAAGACATATTTGCATGAAACAATTGGCTTGAGCGCATGGATCTTCACGTGATACTATTGAAATAATCAACAAAACATCAAGCAAAGATCACATAGAATAGCTTGCTAAATGATCATCAGAGGTTCGAGTAATCTACGAATCAAGAATAGTTCGACTCATTTACAACCTATCCACGGTGCAGGTTAAGTTAGAAACTGCGACTTGATGCTTGGAAAACAATCAACTTCATCCCCCTACTTATTGAAGACGAAAAAAAAGAAAACGGAGCAAGATCTGTCCCATCAACATTTTCTCTTCTTCTCATCGATTTCTAGTTCTACCAAGCAACTTTCGGGCATCCTATGTCACCGTCGCCCACGAACTTAGCCTCTTCCGTCGTCGAAAAACCCTAACCTCAAACCCCCGCACAGGAAAGTACGGGGCTGTATCTCCTCACACGGAACCTTGAACTCGGCGATAAACTGAACCTCGAGCACCGCCACCCCAAGTCTACCGTCTTCCGTGAGGTCGTCGGCGAGCCAACCCGGCACGTCACTTCGGTACGCATCGACATTCACCGCCAGTCAAATCGGACGCCCGGAGTTACAATGAAGGCATGTAGATTCGCCCCCGCCGGGTGCGCTCCTTTATAGTACACTGATACCGCGGCCCCATCGCGTGAAATATAGTCGCCGCTCGGATCCTTGAACAGCAGCCGGAAATCAATGTGCCAAGTCCCGTTCAACTGACGAGAGGATGGCGAGACACACCGAGGGAAGAGAGGTGCACGCCGGAGACGAAAAGTCCCAGCGATGAGTCAGAAGTGAACAATATTATCATCCCGTAGACCGTATATCCGATTGTCACCAAGAATGCTAGCAGCATAAACGCCGCAAAGCACATCCTGTAGTCGCACCGTGATTTAACTGCTCGAGCGGTGTTTCTCGCGTTGCGCCATAATTCAATTGCTCGAGCAGTGGTTCTCGCGCCTCCTCCGGCGGCGTCATCAGGCCGTGTAGAAACCGGGCTGTCGTGGTTGCCATGGCTGGGGGCGTGGTCTTCGAGCGCAGGCGGCGGCAGCAGCGGGTTCACCGGTAAGCCGTAGACCAAGCCGGCAGGGCCAGGGTCGGACGGAGGTCGGACACGGGCGGCTTGGGGAGTAGAGTATCTTCGCCGGAGTGCAAGGTAGAGAGAATGTAAGCAATGGTGAGAAAGTGATTTGAATTGGATTAGGATTTGATATGATTTAATTACTTAAAAAGGAAAATAGCGGATTTGATATATAAAAAAAATGCTAAAAATTAGCAGATCTTAATATCCCCTGATCTCAAAAATAAAAATATATCTAATCTTATCCTCAATCGAGTCAAATACAGATGATGCAACAACAACACGATGAGAAAAATACTTAACAAAAAAAAAAACTTAGAGAGAGATTTGAAGATAAACATGGTACCCACAGCCACGGCATTTTTTTCTTTTGTGGGTTTAGAATTCTATATGCATATTTTTCAATTGTTAGTAACGCCATTAATATGAATTGGGATACATGAAAATGTATTAGCCTTATCCAATGGTCGATATTTATAGTTTTGCTGACTGTTAAAAACTTCGAGGATGGAATCATTTTTCATAATCTAACATTAAAATTTCCAAGGCCCATGTTTTCCTCCTTCCCTGCTCGGAAGAAAAGCAATCCAATTGACGGGTTATAAACATAGGCTCCACCCACATTTAGTTTTAGCCCTCTCAAATTGTTAAAGAGAAATCATAGGTAATTTGATGTGTTAATAAACAAGCTCTCGATGCCGAGATTAATTGTCAATCTCATGATTCAAGAATTTTCAATTCGAATACCAATATCCACATTTTCAATGTGAAGCAATTTGCTACATTTCCCAACAGCGAACGACGAGAGCAGCTAAGGAGCAAGTATCGTCCGTGTAGCTAGACTAGATCTATTAGACTAAACGAATCTTATCTCGAGAATTTATGAGACCAACACCGAATCCCATTAAAAAGTATAGATTCTTATGCAATTCGAGTACGGTGATTGGTTATGTATACCGCATGACTCGTATATTAAGCTATGGTAGCATGTTTGCAATTCGCCACACCAAAATTCTGACGCCGTATCATGTTTGCAAATTTGCCCGTGAGATCATCGAAAGGACTTGATTGTACAACTTCAAGCGATTAGGACTTGATTACACATTGAAGCAAATGTTTAGGTCCACTAGTGCAATTTTTGCGGAAAAAATTTCCTCCTCCGAAGTCCGGACCAGGAGACATAGGTGAGATGGATAGTAATAGATACTTCTATAACGTAGTCACAAAAATTCACCGTCATGTATACTTACGTTACTTTACAAAGACGATATGCCAATTGCTACTTCCTTTTAACAATCTGACACAAACAAGGAACGAGCTGACCAACCAAGCTACGATGAGTCAATGAACTGCCACCACTAACCATAATGGGCCTCTAGAGAAGGAAATCAGAGAGGCCCTAAAATGCTAATCGACCGAGCAAACCCTCCCTCCGTCATGGAGCTTCCCCGTGTCTTTGGCAGGCAAAAACTCAACGCTCAAATCCTTACAAGAGGCCTCCACCGACCTCTGCCTGCTCAGCCACGTCCCAGCTCTGAACTCCAGCCTCACGTTCACCTTCACCTCGAAGCTCACCACCCCTTTGCTCCAATCCCCTTCCATGTCCCTAAGCACCTTCCTTTTCTTCTTGTCGTTCAGCTTCTCCTTGTCCAACTCGTACCTGATCCGCGAACTCCGGTGGCCTGGTATCTCTATGGGGTCCGTCGGCTTCATGACCCTCCTGTGGAGCGGGATCCCTCTGTAGGAAACGAGCAGGCTAAAATGGTCGATGACGAACGCTATCTTCTGGTTCGGGTTCGTGATGATGAGTTCGAGGTCGTATCTCGGGGCGAACCGGGGGCTCGAGATGTTGAAGCTGGACACGGCGAGAGAGTTGACCCTGAAAACGGGAGGGTGGGGATGGAGCATGAGCCAGGCGATGAAGTACACGGCGCTGGCCAAGACGAAGAGTAGGACTAGTGAGGCGATCAGGCGGCGAACTACTTGGTGTATGCAATGAGGTGGCGGCGGCGGCGGCGGGTGGGTATCTTGGACGGTAGTTGCGGAGGCGCTTGAGTTTTCCATGATTCAGGAGACAGCTTTTCTTGGACGATCGAAAGAAGAGGGGTGGGTTTGAAAACGAGAGGAAATTCCATGCCGTGGAGGGGAGTCGTTCGGAGGACGCGAAACGCGTGCGCAGTTTTGGAATCTTGCGGAAGGAAGAGGGGCGTGCATCGGCGATTATTGCCGCTTGCTGCTGTCGACGAAAAGAGTGAAGCAGCATCCCGACGACTTCCAAGAAAGTCTCTCCTTCTCTTTAAATCTTTTTCACAGGGCAGCACAAGTGTTCGATGCCTTGGGAAACAAACTCTGCGGTTTTGGTTTTCGGCCTTGGCCAGTCCTAGCATTGCATCATATGCGGTCACGGGTGACGCACGGATGATCGAATAGAGCATTTGGGTCATAGTCATATGTAAGTTTCCATCGAACTTCTCCTTTGTCCCACCCCTCCCGGCCCCTAGTTCCGCAAGTAGGACCACCATCGATCGTCGTCGCGACAACGCGCTCATCCAAAATCCCCGCTATGGTGTTTGATTGCGAAGTATGACCAGATAAGCGCGTGCCCAAAATCAAAGTCCAAACATCCATACGAAGATAAAACAACTCGCTAAGACGCTCGCAGTCGCATTCTGTCTCGCGCTTTCGCTGCATGCAAACACGCTTCTTCTCAATCAAACGGGAAAAGAAAAGTGTGAAGAAAAAGAAATAGCGACGAGCAAATTAAGAGCAACAGAAACTGTTCGGACAACAGAATCGATTGAAATATTACTTGCGAATTCAGGATACGGATCGTTGAAGTGTCGAGTTAATACCAAGATTGGATCGAACAAAGAGTCAGTTAACACCCAAGTCAAAGTGACCAACTTACGATTTCAAAATCACAGGTCAAGAATCAATAAACTGATCAACGTGTACTGAAAGCAGAGAGACAATCAAAGACTAACGCTGATCAGTGAATACCGAGATTGGATCGAACTCACATGTGATGTTTTTTGATTCAGAAATAATGAATCGATGTTCATGATAAGGCCACATCAGCAAAAAAAACCCGTCCGTGATTCATACTAGATTGCTCACGCATTGACCAGTAACGAGCAAATCAACATTGAAGACATTTAGACAAAACATCAAACAGGTCATGAACGACCCGGGCAAAGAGTTTATGTGCGAGATTAGAGCAACAATTCGTTTCAAATCCTCGCGATCGGCAACAACACGATCTCAAATCATCAGAACAGCTCAAATTGCGATCGATTCGCTACACAAACATTGTTCTGGACTCCCCGTATCTTTTTCGGTCCAGGAACAGAGTAGAACAGGGACCATAAACTCGACTTCGCCGTCGACAATTGGCGTCCGATTGCGCTGAGCGGCGGCCAAGGAGATTTACTGACGACGGAGGCCTCTAGACGAGAGGGATTTTGTGCTCTCTCGATGTGTATCCTCTCGTGTTCTCTCCGGACTGTGCTCCGGGGGATCGGCGATGGAAGATCAACGACGATGAACGTGGATAACCGGAAAATGACGGATTCCAAGGACTCCAGAAAAGCTTCTTGAATTCGGGGACTCGAGCGGTTAGCCTTTAAAGGGCCGGGCCTTCCCTCCGAAATGGGCTTGTCATGTCATTTGTTACGGGCTCCTTCCTCCTTTCTGGGTTCAGATTGTTTCTCCTTGAATGGGCCTAATGGGCCACAATAGTGAGAGCGGACGTGGGCTGAAGGTGCATCTGACTAAGCCGATTTAGAATCTCCTTTCGTCATCATTTACATTTCGTTCCTTCATATTTTTTGTTCCTTCTTTTCTTATTATTCGTTTTGATGTGTCAGACTAAAATTTGTTTTTTCTTTCGAAGATAAAAAAATACCCGAATTTTTTCGACAAATAATAAGATACAAATGAAGGAAATTTCAACTAATGCCACACATAAAGATACCCACTTCAGACCTTGATATCGTGTGTAGTGCTCATGACCAACCTCTCTTACTCTCTCTCCCTCTTGGATTTTGTTTGGGAATTAGTTACACTGAATATAAAAGGATTAGGGCTTGACTGCACATTGAGTCAAATGTTTAAGACCATTAGTGCAATTTTTCCAAAATTTTTTCCTCCTCCCAAGTCCAGACCGAGAGCTCGAATGAACGTGCTTAAAAACGGAGAAGACATGGGTGAGATCGATAGGAATAGACACTTATAATGAAGTCACAAATTACTATATATCTTATGTATTTTCGTTTGTTTACAAAGACGTAAAACGAATTGCTCCTTCCTATTAACGATCTGACACAAAGAAGAAACAAGCTGACCAAGCTATATTAAGGCAATGAACTACCACTTGCCATGATGGGCCTTCAGAGAAGAAATCAGAGGGACACTTAGGGTGCGTTTGGCAACGTGCCAAATAGTAAAAATTTCTGTTCTTTTGTTCCCAGAAATAGTTTGGGAACAGAAATGCGTTTGGTAAACGCACTTGTGCCCGGGCACATTTTTGCAAAAATTTGTGCCGAGAAACAGTTTTGGACGAGAAACAAGAAGTAAAAAAAAGTTGCTTCTTGTTTCTCGGCACAATTTTGAGAATCAGTTTTTTTTCTTTTCTTTCTTTTTTTTGTTTTCTTATTTCTGATTGGGTTTTCTTCATTGGCCATGGCCGGTCGCCGGCGACCGGCACCGGCGGCCGGCGGCCGGCCACAGCCCAGGGCCGGCGAGGGCGTCACGGCCCTCGCCGGCCGCCGGCGGAGGCGAGGGTCGCCCTCGCCGGCGAGGGCGAGGGCTGGACCCTCGCCGCCTGGGCGAGGCCGACCCTCGCCGTCGCGACCCACGGCGAGGTCGGCCTCGCCCGATCTGGGCGAGGCCGCCTCGCCCAGGCGGCGAGGGTCCAGCCCTCGCCCTCGCCGGCGAGGGCGACCCTCGCCTCCGCCGGCGGCCGGCGAGGGCCGTGACGCCCTCGCCGGCCCTGGGCTGTGGCCGGCCGCCGGTCGCCGGCGACCAGCCATGGCCAAAGAAGAACAACACAAAAAATAAAAAAAAATTAAACAATTCAAAATATTATTTGGGAACAGAAATTTTGTGTAGTTTCCAAACGCATTTCTATTCTTTTCTACTCTAGGAATAGAAATTTTAGACAGTTTATCAAACACCTTAAAATACTCAGAAATTGTTTCCGGACACAGAATCAAAAAAAACCATTTCTGTTCAGAAATTGTGCCGGGGCAGAGAATGGTTCTCATGCGCACCCTTAGATGTTAATCAACAGAGCAGATTCTCCCTCCGTCATGGAGCTTCCCTGTCTCTTTGGCAGGCAAAAGCTCAATGCTCAAATCCTTACAGGAGGCCTCCACCAACCTCTGCCTGCTCAGCCACCCCCCAGCTCTGAACTCCACCCTCATATCCACCTTCACCTGAAAGCTCACCACCCTTCTGCTCCAATCCCCTTTGATGTCCCTAAGCACCTTCCTCTTCTTCTGGTCGTTCAGCTTCTCAGAGTCAAACTTGAACTCGACCTCTGAACTCCGGTTGCCTAGTATCTGTACATAGTCCGATGAATCCCGGACCTTCCTAAGGAGTGGGATGCCTCTGTAGGAAATGAGCAAGCCAAAGTGGTCGATGAAGAAGACTATCTTCTTGTTCGAGTTCGTTATGACGAGTTCAAGATCATATCTGGGGGTGAACTGAGGGCTTGAGATGTTGAAACCGGACACGGCAAGAGAGTTGACTCTGATTACAGGAGGGTGGGGATGGATCATAAGCCAGGCGATGAAGCACGTGGTGCTGGCCAAGACAAATAGTAGGATTAGTGAGGTGATCAGGCAGCGAACTACTTGATTGGCCCTAGAGTTGGTAGGACGACGTCGGGAATGACGTATAGAAGGCGATAGCGACAGTCTGGGGCTATATTGGATTGAAGTTGCAGAGTGTTCCATGATTGAGGACATGCAATTTTTGGATGAATTCCAAACTCAGGAGGGGTCCTATATAGAGTCTTCACAGAGAGAGACAGAGACAGACAGACGAAGAGACAGAAAGGAAAGCGAGAGGAAATTCCATGTCGTGGACTATCTAGCAGGGGAAACGCGTTTAGCGTTTGGAGATATTGAGGCTTATGAGTTTCGAGTTGTGCTCTGATGGAAAAAAGTGAAGCATCCTGACAACTTTCAAGAAAGTCCCGACCAACTTCATGGTTCTTTTGGGGATGATCTACGGACTCTCTCTTTTCTTTTTAATCTTTTTCACCAGGCAGCACGCGTGCTCGATGCCTAGAAAACAAACTTCAATTTTGATTTTCGGTCTTGGTCCGTTCTAGTCTAGGTAAAGACAGAAAGCATTGCATCATCTGCGGTCACAGACGACGCACGGATGATCAAATAGAGGATGGTCGGTCATATGTAAGTTTCCATCGGACTTCTCTTTTGTCCCCTCTCCCAGCTCCTCGATCAACAAAAAGAACCACCATCGATCGTCACGACAAAAAAGGTCCAAATTGGAACTGACGCGTAATAGGCTCATAACTACCTCTCTCTCTCTCTCTCTCTCTCTCTCTCTCTCTCTCTCTCTCTCTCTCTCTCTCTCTCTCTCTCTCTCTCTCTGCGCAAGTGTTTCGCATGAATAACCCAACAAGATTGACAAACAAAGTACGTAAAATCAACGTGAATCTAATGCACATCACATTTGCCTAATTCAGTGCATGTCGTAGAATCGAATGACTACGGTACCTTACCAGTGGACTACTTCTTGCTATAGTATGGCCAACTTTTAAAAGTTCTGTCCAGTGAAAACAATTGTAACAGATACAAGACATACACCTTTCGAGACCAGAGATACTTTTGATAAATTCCTACCTCTCTATCTATCTCAGAGAGGAAATCGGTAAATGCTACCCACATGCATATCTGCGATATCGTAATTTATAAACAGATCGTAGATTTTAACTCAATTATGGGCCAATCATGACCTTTACGAACAAGGAGGATATACTAGTTTACTTGACGATCTAGAGTCGAGTTCACATCATCTCCTGCCCTTGCTCTCAAAGTGATGGAGCAAAAAAAAAAAGCTAGAAAGAGCACAATGGGAATGAAACAGATTCTTGGCCACGATGAAATCATTCTCACCTAAATGGATCTTGGAATTATTAGTTCCTAATGCTACTTTTTTTTTCGATATATTATTCCCAATGCTATTATTTGCTAATGAAAGTAAATAGGCTGCTTTAACAGCTCAAAATTACATGATTTAACTCACAAAGCACGCCCGAGTATCAGGCTGGAATTCAATCTTTCTCATCTATATCGGTCACTATGTACAAAAAGGTTATGCATCTAAGAACTGAATCATAAAGGATGAATAAGAAAAAAGGACATAGATAAGGAGTGGTTTCTCAAATATTCAAGGGATCTTGAATGTACAAATGCACAACAAAAATCAATGAATCGCTAGGCCGACACCCATAATTACGATAGGAGCATGCTTACCGCAATTTGATGCTTCACGAACTTCATCCGCTGTCCTCAATCTTCATGCCTTTTAGACTCTTGGCTAGCCAGATAGCTGTTTCCCTTGGGGAAACCTTATCTTTCCCGAAGGGTTTCAACACAACCGCAAGCTCTTCTAATCTGTTGTGCTGCAGCAATTCCGCAGACAATTCAAGGAGCCCTTCTAGTGCCTCAGCCCTCTGCCTGAAGGACTTCACATCCAATGTCTCCTTTGCCGGTAGTTCCTCTTCATTCCCAGGGGATTTGGGTTTTACTGGTGGCAATGAATCGGTTTTTGGAACAGAATCAGGTATCAATCCAGCCGAAACAGTGTTTGCAACATCAATTTCTTTAACAGCAGAATGCTCGGAGTCATTTGAGTGATATGACACGGCTTCGGAGCCACTAGAAGTTCTCGTATTCATGGGAGTAGCCATGTTTCTCATTTCCATGTCATCACTGACAACATTTATCAGCTTCCCAACATTTACATTTTGGACACCCATCTCCACAGTTTCCACAACAGGCTGCTCACTGCCGACTCGGAAACTACTGTGCCTTATAACATGTATGACGTCATCATAAGCTGAATGAAGATGAGGGGCACCTGGCTTTTCTATTGTTGGATGGTGCAGAATCATCCCTTTATCAGGCTGCAAGTTCTTTTGGCTAGATGATATAGGAGATGTATTAGAAGTAGTTTCGGCTAGTGACGACAGAAGCTCTCGTACCATGTATTTCTCATCACCACTGGAAGGAGATGTAGGAATTGACTGGGAGACTTTATTGGGTGTGATACTAGGCCTGCATAGAGGGCCATCACCTTTGCAAACAAATATTTCTTCACAGCTATTTTGGGGAAAATTGGAAATCACTTTGTCACTATCAGCAATCATTTTATGAAGCTCGGCACAAGTTTCAGAGATTTTCCTAGAATCTTTTAGAGATCTGCAGTCGTGTCTGCAGCTTCCAGTGGCCTCCTCAACATAATTCTCACAGTGTACATGAGATACGGGCGCACTCGCATGAGACATCGCACTTTCAGTGCATGCATCTCTGTCATTGACAGGCTGTGGCCGCTCTACATGTTGCACCATGACAAAAGAAGAAGTTGTAGCATCATCACAGACCTCAAATTTTTGAATGGAGATAGACGAAGATTCAGATTTGCTATTAGCAGTTTGGGTCCCTCTGGGAGCTTCTACCTTTGGAAGCTGTCCTTTGGTCTGCCTACTGAGATGGGAAACAACACCATTGTGAACTTGAGTAGCCTTTTCAGGCTCATGCATCGGCTCACTTGAACCTAACTTCACCGAATTGCCCACAGTATTAGGAGTGTTGACCCCCATTTGCCTGGCTTGCCCAGGAAATGGAGATCTTTTGACCTGATTTGAGGGAGGCGTTTTCTGCATGGCTCTAGCCAAAATAGGATCATCAGTAGCCTGTCTTATGGCACCGGAAGGAGGGGTCATGTCATGCCTCGGTTTTGTCTTGGGTGAAAAATCAACCGCAGGTAACTGGAATACATCACAAAGGATTAGCAACACTCTCAATCTATATAAGAAAATTAACAGCTATAGTAAATCCTAATACCTGATGCTTCAGCGAAAGTGTTCTTTCAACCTTCTTTTGCGGCTCATTGTCTGCCTTAGCAGGTGTTGCAGCTGAAGCGTCTGTATTATGCTTGATAGCAGGAACAGGGCTGGGTTTAGGAATCTTCGGCGATACTTCTCTATTATTTCTTTGGTTAGATGTAGATCCAGCCTTCATTCGGCTGCCTCTCATTGGGGAAACATTTTCTCGCACTTTCCCTTCTTTTAAAGCCATCATTATACTCTTAATAGTTCTCGGTTGCTTCGGTTTGGCACTTGATACCTGCACTTCATGTGAGTGTTTCGCTATCTCTTGCTCTTCCTTCTTGGTAAAGGATCCATTCTGTGCTTTGTTTGATAGGGATTGCTCGTAGCAATCTTCATCATCATATGAAGCCAAATCGGTATCCGTGGCCCTGTTATTGCAGTTGAGAACATCGGATAAATTTTTCTCACTTGAAAGCAAGCTGTCTTTATCACTGCAAGAGCTGTTACTATTTTGGCTCTCAGCCATACTTCTCCGAAAACTGGGAGTTTTTGTGGGCTTTACTGGGACATATGTCGTTGGAGTGAAGGATGGACGGTACTGGTCAACATAAGGCTGCAAATAAGGATGCTTCAGGACCTCGGATGCCTGGAAAAAGAAAAATTAAATGTTAACATCAAGATTTCCTGGCTTGGAATTAGTGAAGTTGACAGAAAACATTACACTTGGTCGATGCTCGGGATTCTTTCTCAGCATTCCCTTGATAAGCGTTTTTCTGCATCACAATGCTAAGCAGATTATAGTAGGCCATACACTATTCTGCTATCAGACGTCAAGTATAAGAAAAATATGAATTCCTCAAGATCTCACGCACAACTTATGGAGTGAAGGTAGTAAAGGGGCAAAAAAAGGGAAATGGAAGAGAGTGGATCTCTTCTTCTTTTTATCTTGGCTTTCCTTGTTTTCCCCTTTTATTTTTCTTGGCAAGGCAGAAAAATGAGAAGGGTGTGTCTCTGGGAAAGGGAAGGGCAACCCCATGAAAAGGAGGCAGTGATCATAAGGATCAAGCAGAAGCAGAACGAGAAGTTCCTTTCCACTACGATAATTATGCAAGATATTTAGCAGTAACGCCGGCTTCGTTTGCTGGTGGATGGTGGACCTACGCCAGGATTGTCTGGGAAAAATTTTCACTAATCTGCTAATCCAGCCGAGATTGTTTCATCCTCCGATAAGGAGAAATTGGATAGTCACTGCCGCTGGCACACCAAATTCTAAATAGAAAATGAAAATTATAGCTAAAAATTTAGGTAAAATTTTTTTAAAGAAATAAGTACTTGATGTCTAACAAACTTGGGAACTAGCGGGCCATGGGCCACCACTAACCCCCCCAAGATCTGCCAATGGTGATGTTGGTGAGAAAAGCATGTTTTTTCGGAATGATAATCATACTGGAGCAGACCAAGAAGCATCTCACAAGTGCATCATAGTGTCACTAGCATCCTAATATACTAATATGAAGCCCCGAGTATCTGATGCAAATGTGTCTGCTTTTCCATGTGCCATTAATTTCATCATGGCACAGGAGATGAGGTGTATGGAATTTACGGCCATGAAATTGAATAGAAAAAATTGTCAAGACCTATCCCATTGCATCATTACCTTTATCTCTGCTATATCACTGTTTAATACAAGAAAGAAACGAGAAACTGAGCATTTAAGACTGCTGATCAGGCAAGTAATGCACACTTTTAGAGTACCTTGACTCTATTCCACAAATATACATCCAGACAGGAAAAAAACTCACCCTTAAAGAAACTCAAATATTTCCTCAAGGCATAAGGTTAGGTAACATTCAGTAGAGCAACTAAGTTGCAAATGTCTAGCATTACAAAAAGGTTCCAATGAGTGAAGAACATGATGCTAGTAGGCAACTAAAGCTCATCGACACTTACAAAGATGGGGAATAGTGTGAAGGCAAGGGACCAATAGAGGAACGGTTTATCTTGCTAATTAGACCAGCCATATCCTGAGACCAATCGTATAAGACAAGAGTCAGATATCCACATCTACTCACTATTGAGTTGGCACATAAGAAATGTACAGAAGAGCATAAGAAATCAGAAAAGCTTTTATAAAGCAAAATTATCAAACTTCTTCTAAATTGTAAACCAGTACCAAGTTGCCCCTCATAATAGAAGCCATCGAGTCTAGTTATAACAGATATTATAAACTCAAAGTGCCAAGTCTAATTATCAATGTAACTTGGTCAGAACATAAACAGGAGACTATGGTTATTCTTCTTATTTTTTTCTTTTCTGGGGGAACTGATACAATATGAACTGAATCGAGACAATGTTTGCCACAATAATGAAAAAAGTGCAATGTCTGTCTACTACAGAGAAGAAATGACAATGAGCGCCAGATATCCAGGTGGGGGATTACAAACAAACCATGCCTTCCCACCAACCCAGGGGGATGGATGGAAATCAGATATTCGTCAACATATGCAAATCACACTCACACAGAAAGAACAAAACTCGAACCAAAGATAGATCTGACAGCACTTGTCAAATCAGTTGAAAATATGTTCCAAGTAAAAGTACGAAGTCTTACAAAAGCCTTAAATGCAGGTCGATAAGCAGCCATCTCATACATGCAACAGCCTGATCAAAATGAGCAAAATCAGAAACATATTTGACCCCTAAAAAAAAAAACTGATACACCAAGACCTAGGCAGAAAGTACGGATGTACCTAGAGACCATATGTCTGACTTAAAGCCATAAGGTATATCTGCAAGTAGTTCTGGGCACATGTAATTGGGAGTTCCCACAACCTACAGAGCATGTGACAGCCATTGCATTAACGTTCTGCAAGATATCAACAAACTTATGCTGAAGGACGGACGAATGCAGCACTAAACCAGCTGTATGCTTAGACATGCTGAGCCTGAGATGGTCGGGACGATTCATCCGACTCGTTCTCTTGCTTTCCTAAACCACCTCGTAACATTTTGTTGAGCAAAAACTTACCGATGAAGCCAAGTCATCTGCCTTCAGGGTTTTAGCAAGCCCAAAGTCCCCTAGATTTAACCCAGGCATGTACAAACAAAATAAGATAGCAATTTAAGAGACTTGGAAACACTGGTAGGTAAAGTCCCACTAAATATCACAGCAAGTATCAACTTACCTAGGCGAACATCCTGATCTTTAGTAAGAAAGATGTTCGAACACTGCAAAGAATGTATAATGATTTCAATATTTGGAAAACTGGGCAAGACAGTATAAAGTTGCATGTTCACTTAAATTATTTCCTAGCTACTCACTTTAAGATCTCGATGGAGCACAAAATTTGAGTGCAAGTACTCAACCGCAAGCAGTAATTGGGCAAACCACTTGCACAGTTTCTGCAAAATATATATTTCATAGTGAGCATGATTCATTTGATTAACCTCCCGATCTGACGAGATCGATTAAGCGGATAAGTAAAAGAAGACAATACCTCCTCGGGGAAATATTCACCGTTGGACTTTTTCATCAACTCAGCCCTGTGAAAGTAAACAAGAAAAGACATTTTGATGAGACAAGATTATTTCCCATCTAGGAAACTAAAAAACACTGGGATTCTTCCAAATCCATCAAACTCACATGTCTCCACCTTCGCAGTAACCGGTGACGATGCAAACATAGCAGCCCTGCATTCATTTACATGGCTTCTATTTCAGGAAGGAATCTAAACGAAAGATGTATTATCAGTTGACAAAGAAACTTGGCACATGTAAAATTTAAGTGGGTCTCTCACTTTCTCGACCCATGCTTCCTTGAACTCCACTATGTAAGGATGCTGAAGACGCGCAATTAAAGCCATCTACGAGACAAAAGACATGCCGATTTCGTGAATAGCTCTAAAGAGAGGCTGGGTGACAGAAACAATCGACTGATAATGGAAACTAGAGAATAGAGATACCTCTTGATGAGCAGATCTCCTGCATCGCTCCGTTTGCCGCGCGAGCCTGATCTTCTTCAACACATATCTGTCAATGCGAATTCCACCAGATCTTAGCTCGACATTCGAGATAAACCACACATTTCTAACATCAAACGCACGCGAATTAGCGACACGTCACTGGGATGAAATCCCGCGAGCATTATTAGATTACGCACTTCTTCTTCTCGGCCTTGTGAAGGACGAGAATAGCAGCACCGAAAGCACCGCGACCGATCTGCTCCATGAGCTCATACTGATCCATCCGAGACTCCGTCGCCATCGGCTCGCCGACAACCTAAACCGACTTCAGACCAACAGCCGACGCGACCACGCTCGGAACGAATCAATCCGCTCGAGAATCTTCCTCACGCCATTGCGATCCCAACACCGAGACGCCGCGCCGCTCGCCGGATCTAGAGGCCTATGTCTCCCCAGCATCAGCAGACGGGCTCATAGCTCGGGATTCCCCAGTCTGCAGAAACACACGACCGCTCGCAGCCGCCTCGCGAAGCAAGTCATCCACCGAGAATGCCGGTAACACCTCTCCGGCAGCCAATCCGCCTCCGCTCCTCCTCCTCCTACTCCTCCTCCCTCGACTGCTCCGCGGCCCGAATCGGACGAATCAATGCGGCTCGCGCCGGCGGCAAGAGCGAGAAGAGAAGTCGCCTCCGCCTCCGAAGACGGGCGTCCGCGAGCAGTCCGTTGCTCTTCACTGGTTTCTCTCTCTCTCTCTCTCTCCTGGCTCGTCACTCGACGCACTCTCTGTCTTCCCCACTTGATGCGACAGGCAATATAATATTCGCCCGAACTTCTGGGGCGGTGCCGGCGCCGGCGCCGGCCACTCGAGAGCTTCGAGCTCGACTGGCCTAGAGAAGCTCGAGAGGCGTGAAGCGCGCAGATGGAAGAAGAAGACGAACCGACGAACCGAGGAGGAGGAGGAAGAAGAAGAGCCAAACCAGTTCGTCGGAAATTTCGCAGGGAGAGACAGGCAGCGAGGAAAATAATAAGAGGGTGGTTGAGGTTATGAGTTCACTCCGAAACGAGCCGAAAGCGACTCTCTTTTGCCAAATTAGAAGGGGTGGGGGGCCTGGGGGGAGGAGGGACATGATATCATATACAATAAAGAGCGAAGTAAACGAAGGTCAGTAGCTCAATCGACTAATCTAATAAATCCCGGATTTCGTACAAAAAATTTGGCCGATAATCTTTTTGAATTTGGCACTTTTGGGGGGTTTAACATTTTTAAGAGAAATGGATAAAATTGCCAATTTCCAAAAAAAAAATACGAGTGAATAGTTCCCCCAAAATATTGAGAATTTTTTTGTTTTAACATTTAGCGTAACGATAAATTAAATAAAAAAAATTCAATTTAGATATATATAAATCGCGTAATGTCCAGTCGAGTGTTCCGCATTCTCCATCAGCGACTCGAGCAGAATAAATCGTCACTTGTTTGAAATAAAGCCACCTGCATGGATGAATATTTATTCTCGAACAAATGATTAACGATTGTTCCTATTTGGCCAAAAAGATTTTAATACCCCGGCTTATTATTTGCTCGCGATACCTGCAAATTGTATACTATTTTATGTTCTCGAAAGAAGAAGAAATTGGCGAAGCCGAGCACACCGGGGATTCATTTCGGGAAGATTTTATAGCACACGAAGTCCGTGTAATTCATTTATTATGCAATTTACTGCCATTATCATTAACGTGAGCAGTTGTGACTTCGAAGATCGATCACATATCCGAATCGATATGTGGTCCGTGTAGAGAAAATACACCACAACATTGTTTTTTTTTTATAAATTAATTATGAAATTTAGCTGCTCATTGACCGTTGACCCCCGGAACGAATTGCTGCGGCCGGAGAAGTTGACGGTTCGAGACAAATCATTACTACGCAAGCTGGCACGCCATCCAGAGATCGGCTCACCCAGGCAAAATCAATACGCGAGTACTAAAAATGCGATACGATGCGGAGCGCATTAACTCGTCACGACGCCATGGCCTGTCCTCGTCCCTCCCTCGAACATCCCTCCCGCCCACGCGCTTCGCGCTTCGTCCCGTCGCTCGCTCGGTGCTAAAGTACACCCCGTTTGGTCGGGCGTACTTTAGCGCGCGGTTTTGTGTTTTTTTTTTTCTTTTTTTTGGCTACGGAACGACGGAAGCTCGCCTTAAACACATGGACTGCGATGCCCACTGAAGTGTCGGATCTCGCGGATCAAATGAAACGCGAGTCAAAAATCTTGGGGAGCGATTCGAACGTGAAACCGCCTTGCTTCTGAAGATATGACGTGGTCGAATTAACTTCCATCGCCAGCCCTAAACGCACAAAAGGGGAGCAATGATAGGCAAACACTAATATTGTAATGTGTTCGGTCAAAAGGTGGCGGCAGTGTCCTTGGTTCTCGTGGGTCTCCATGGACTTTATCCGATCCAAATACTCCGCACGAACTCGTCTCCGTTCGCTATATATTACCAAATGGGCATTTGATAATTATTTTTTGAAGAAGTTTAAATCGTCGCGAAATAAGCTAGCAATACCCTATCTAGCATATTCTCTTATGGTCCTCTTCTCTTCATGCATGTAGGACAAAGAACCGTGGACGGAACTACCCGAAACATGTAAGATTTTATCGAACCACTACCAGCCATTAGATGAAGGCGTGATTTAATATTTAATTATCCAAACACTTCCCTGTTCGCTTAGTTCGATCTTTCTATCTGGGCATATTTAATTGAGTAGGCAAATGGGATCTGAAAATATTTAAAGGCACGACCTTTTGAGATCACTATTAATCGTTTTAACAACTTAAATTATTAGAGCAATAAGTGGTTTAATATCTAATTATTCTAATAAAACATACATCCGCCTGGAGAAACGCATGATAAAAGAGTCCAGATTATCACGATTCAAACTCGCGGACTTGAAATTCCAACATCCCGTTAAGGAATGTACCCGTTCCATAAATTTAGACGATTAGACAAAAATATTGCTTTTGACCTTGGCGCTTGGACTTTGCGGGATTCACTGGCTCCAGTTGACAGCCTTGTCTCCCGGATAACTTGCGCGGCATCAACTTGCCTCTCCCCAACGGTGGTAACATGCGCACATGCGTCCTCCTTTCTCTCCTGCAGAAAACGACGCCGTGTCTGAGGAGATGTTTCTATCATCATCGTGGCTCGCGGGGCCCCTCCTCCCTCCACTTGCCTGTGTGGATTTTACGTAGCTTTTCCGTAACAAAGTAATCTTTTCTTATCAATCTAGTTAACACTTTTTGGACCCCAAAAAAAAGAAATTCTAGTTAACGCTGGAGTGAAATTCGAATTTGGATTTGTACCTTCCCACGCGTTAAAGTAGAGGAAAATGATCGTCTGCATAGTAAACTTTTCTACGACGCGAAATTGTTATGTAAAGAAAACTAATTAAGCATAAAGGCTGGAATGATGATTGGGTGGGGGGAAGGGGGTGTGTTAGATTATGGAAAGTGAGAATTGGAAGGCATTGGTTTGGTGAAGGACAGGTGACTGTTGGAAGGTTGGTAGGAGATGGAGGGCTAAAAGGGTAACTAGCAGCTTTCCCTCTCTCGTTTGTTTAATTCAATCGCGATCGTTGCTTTTACCGGTAAGGTGGTTGATGCAGTAGGGAAAGACGTCGCAACGAGATCGTGAGTTTGATTCACATTGTGAGCAAAAACTCTAAATTATTCATGCTATATTGCCCAAATGATACGTATATTTTGTAGAGACACTTTCTAACTAGTGACAATTGACATATTGATAGGGCCGTGATGACGAACTGGTCAACTAGGAGTAAGCATGATCTCGGTCTAGTCCAGGAGCGGGATTGAACCAGTCGGTTCTAAGTGGTTCCTAATTCCCTATTCCAGATAAGGAACCATATCGATCGGACGTGACAAGCCTGGCTTAATTTTCCTTCTTCTTTTTTGTGATTTTATCTTCTAATTTTCTAAACTAAAGTCGTGCGTCGGTGGTTCATAGGGGCCTACTTGATGGACTTCCTTGTACTGAAGCAGTTCTCCAAATGTAGCACGAACTGAGAGGAATAGGAATGAGGGTAGAAGTTCGAAAGTCACTAAACCCAACAGCAGAATGCCAACTACCATCCCTGGTGGAGTTCCACCTACTTTAGAGAAGAACACTCCAAGTCGATGAAGCTAAAGAGGCAAGACGGAGAACAGTTATTAGAGCAAAAAA
This sequence comes from Syzygium syzygioides, assembly GCA_031216285.1. Lineage (NCBI taxonomy): Eukaryota > Viridiplantae > Streptophyta > Magnoliopsida > Myrtales > Myrtaceae > Syzygium > Syzygium syzygioides. Next base: position 30,961,745 of record CM062243.1, on the reverse strand, counting down.
AAAAAACACAGAATTGATCCCAGTCCAATTCAAGAACGGTCCAGCTCCTCGGGTTGACAAGATTTTCTCAATTCCACAAGTAGGGAACAGGGAACTGACCCTATTCTTAAGTGAGAACCGATCATTTCTATTGCTAACCTTCAATTTTCAAATTATGGATAGTACGGAGTAATTACGACTTAAACCGAATATTCCGTAATGAGTATGGAACTCTTATGATAATGTGCAAACGAAATCGCTAACGCCGGTTGCCTCTCCTTATGATGTACGCCCGGGAAAGTCCAAGTAAGTCGAAATCTACTGAGGTTTGTACGAATTGCAATCGTGGGTTAACGGGAGGAGGTGGGGGAACACGAGATCATTTTGTCTAACTTTCCCGTGAGTTCCACCCGAACGGTGAATCCAACAGTCCAAAACCCACGAAAAAGGCGAGCGAAGGGATCCGGCTTGGAGATTGTGTTCTCAAGTGATGGGCCAGCCGGGGGGGGGGGGGGGCAATTTTTTGATGAAAAAGATCAGATCACCACCGCCAGTTCGATTAAAGGGGGGAAGATGCTTTGACGTAATCAAGTGGCTAGTACAGTCCTTAAGACGACTTTCCGGGACCGTGGAACGCCACGTGTCCCCCCCGGTCTGATTTCCATGCGGAGAATTTCAAGTCGGAGAGGGCCGTCCTCCTTCCTTCCCAACGGAGGCCGCGAAGCGAATAATTTGGTAGGAGGTGGGAATTTGGCGATTGCAAGTTAAGGAGCGCGAGGGATCGTGTCAAAGCACTTTGTCCTTTCCTTGTACAATTACCTTTTGTCCTCTCGTTGTTTTTTCTTCTCAGGAAAGAAAAAACACAAACAAAATTCACGGGAAAATCTTATCTTCTTTTAAGGACCTATTCGAGTCCAAATTATCCTCCCAACGGAGGTCATGAACAATCTGCTAAGAGGCGGGAATTTAGCGGTTGGAAGTTAACGGCGGGATCATCGAAGTAAGAAAGAGGTTGTGTCAAAGCACTTTTCCCTCATGCAATTACTTTGTGTCGCTATGTTCCTTTTTTCACCCGAGTTGTAACTTGGAAGCTCTCGTTTTCTTTTTTCTTTTCCAAAATTTGATCTCGGCCCTTCGGAGTGCATTCGGAAAGATCGTGCACGGCCATGGTGTTTAGGTTATATCCCTAATATCGTGCGACCATTGGAAAATAAGTGTCTTTTCCGATGCGTGTGATTTATGTCATCTCCTATTAATTATTCTGTACTTCTTTCATTTATTTTTTTTATGACAAGAAAACCTTGCACGCGAGTCGTAGCGTAAAAATCAGCGTACCCCGTCCCCATGTGCAGGCCGCCTCCAAAGGAAATTAAAAATGTTCACGAAGTTGAGAATGCGAAAACTGGTGGGAATTGCACGTGGCGGACCACCCTGACCACCTTGTGTGCATCGAGTTGGACGCACTTATGTAAGTGGTCTTTCTTTGTACCTTAAAGCCTAATTCTAACATGAAAGCTCATTAAATGCGGACAATTTGGTTCCCTGTCGACCGATAAAGTCAACCAAACGAAGAACGCAAGAGATGGTATTTCATTTGTGAATTAAATGAAGTGATTAAATTTTTTCTTTTAATTTTCTCTGCATATTAAAATTTGAAATGGTATTTTTTCACCATTTAAAAGGAAAAATAAAAGACCCTTCTTATTCAAGCATGCTTCCAACGCATCACCATAGAAATACCGGCATTTAAAATCCTTTGAGTTTATGCTAACAAAGTATTGGCTCGATCGCCGAGGAAGTTTACTGCTCTCCTTGTGATCTAGGAACAAATCTTGTTGGGAGCAGCCCGAGAGCAAAATGTGGGAGCGTGCTTCCGGGAGATAGGCTTGTCGAGGTGTGTGAAAACTAGTCCTAGCACTATTTGACCGTTTGAAAGAAAAAAATCATTAATTTAATCAATGCAATCTCTTTCGAGATCGATCCCACATCAGTTTGTGCCCATTAAACTTGATAATTGAACGCCCTAGATCTAAAATCGAAGGATTAATCATGCTTGTTCCATAAAAACTAAAATCAAGAGAAGGTTTTTTTTTTGGTCGTATCAATGAGCGTTCGAGGCTCTTTAAGCGCCAGGCTAATCGCATCACGCATGACAGTCTCCTAGGTTTAGACACATCATCTAATTATCGAAGGCACACATGACAATGCTATTAGGTGTTGCTCTACGAAAATGCTCAAGCGTGATGATTTGAACACGGATCTTAAATAAGAAGGACAAATGCACTACTTGAGCAACCCTTCGAGTGATTGAGGGAGATAAAAACACTTGCCAATTGATTGGAGGAAGGTATAAGCTCGAGCATGGGACAACTGGGCTGTGTTGGTTTTATTATTTCAACTTTCTCGAGAACAAAGTTAAGAACTCAAATGCAACCACAAATTACAACGAAAGAAAATTAATCACACGCTAAAACGCATGCTAGAAATTAAAATGGATGATAACACAAATGATTCATAAATTTTGATCCCAACTTCTAATTTGTTCAATATAGTTCATGAACTTTAACCCAATATATAATATATTCCCTAAACTTTTAATTTGTTCATTATGATTCATGAACTTTTGGTTAGTCCATGAATTATATGAAAATATTTAATATTATCCTTTCATTAATTCAAGTTTATAGATAATTTTGAATATTTTCATATAATTTAGAGACTAAACCGAATATGTACAAAAAGTTCATGAACCACATTGAACAAATTAACAGTTCAAGGACGATATTGGATATTGGGCTAAAGTTTGAAAATCACATTAAATAAATTAAAAATTTAAAAATGATATTATATATTGAATCAAGATTCATAAACAATTTGTTCCATTTTCTCGAATTAGAAAAATCGCGCCCTTGATATTCAATGCGGCCGATTTCACTCCGCCAAGCACGTGGCCTCGTGGAAGTCCCCTCTGTCCTTTGGTCACGTTGGTTACAAGTAATTATCCAATTAGACCATCAAAAAGAAAAAGAAGAAGAAGAAAAAAATCCACGTGACAGCTGCTGATATTTACGAAGAGGATGGTCAAATCGGAGAAGATGGATGCAGGCGATTAAGAAATTAGTTTCGTTACCTGGCAATCTTAATGACGATCGAGCTGTGCCACATGGCGTGGAGTCCATGTCCATCGTCCGTCATTATAATGCAAATAATCCCGCATATCATTTTCTGTCCAACTTAGAAAATAAATGCGCCATAATAATGAAACAAGACGTGAGGCGTATATATATTCAGTTCGATGTTCCTACATTTCCATACAAATAAATGCACAAAGCAAAAAAAAAAAAAAAAAAACCAACAGAGGAGAGTGGGTGCTGGCGAGTGGCGACATTCATATGGCTGAACAACTGCGGATCGCGGAGAAACAGGCCCTGCGCCCTTAGCTGTCGGGTGTCTGCTCTTCTGCTCTAGGATAATGAAAAAATAATATAAATAGATTGAAAATTCTAAAATTTATCACGAAAATATAATTAAGCTCTACAAATTATAAAAAGCGCAATTAAATGCTAAAATTTATCGAATTAATATGATTAAGTATTTCCATTAACTCTATCAAGCTTGGTTAATAGAAAATGTTGACGTGACCTTTTATTTTTTCTTTTTCTTTTTCCTTTCCTTTTCTTTTTTTTCCCCCTCATTTTCTTTATCTTCAACCTATGGCTGGTCGCCGGGTCACTGATTCGTCGACCGGCTAGAGATGGAGGGTTGACAAGGTCGGCAGCGTCGGCTGTTGGCGAGGCCGACCTTGCCGACAAAAGGTGGGGATTCAACATACCTTCTTGGATCGACAAGGCTTCTCGCAGGAGGTGCAGGCGAGATTGAGGACGGTCTCGATGGACTCGGAGAAGTTGGAGTGAGAGGTAAGCTCGGCGTGCCCTTAAGCGTCCTCCACAGACTTCAAAGAGGGCGCCGTAGTCGCCGCACTTGAGAGAGATGCTGACCATGGCTCCGATCCTCCAATCGGGGAAGGGAAAATCGAGAGAGAAATGCTTTGCGCTCGGAGCGATGCGGCTTCGCGATCGCCAGACGGAACGATTGGGATTTCGTCATCACTAGCGAGGATGACCCCTCGCTGGCAAGTGGCGAGGTCGAACCTCGCCCAGCAACGGCAAGGTCGGCCTCGCTAGCGGCCAGCGAGGCTGACCTGGCCGACCCCCACCTTTGGCCGGTCGCCAGACCGGCGACCGGCCATAGGTTGAAGATAAAGAAGATGAAGGGAAAAAAAAAAAGAAAAGGAAAGGAAAAAACAAAAGAAAAGAAAAAATAATAATAAATAAAAAAATTTGAAAAAATAAGTAATAATAATAATATTAAAAAATTAGGTTGCAGTAAAATTGTCGCAAGTATACCAGTTTGGAGGTTTTTTGTGGTCAAAAAATAGTTTGGGATAAAATTATCACAGGTGTATCAGTTTAGGATCTTTTGTAGTTAAAAAAATAGTTTAGGGTAAATTTGTCACAAGTATACAAGTTTAGGATTTTTCGTGATATTAACCCTAAAAAAAATCCACTTTAGCATTTTCCGTTAGTTAAGTTGGACGGAGTTAATGGAACGACTTGATTGCACTAATTTGACAAGTTTTAAGATTCAATTACACTTTTGTGACAAATTTTAAAATTTTCAGTGCACTTATATCAAAAAACATTCACGGTCGTAACAAAATTGAATTGCGCAAAAACCGAGCCGAGACTTTTATGTGAACATCCGTGACCAATTTACGCTCTAACAAATGCTAATAAGAAATTATCATGGTTGTTTGGATAGATATTACTAGAGATATAATTAGGAAATTCTGTATATTTCTCTTATTTGGTCCTATTGACTGTAATTGATAGTTTGCTACTTTACATGACATCACGTACTCTTCATTCGAGAGTCTATAGAATCTGTATCATCACAGTTCTCAACTGATGTGATCGCCAAAGCCATTGGCAGAGATGGTTTTCCATGGACTACTTTGTGTTTACATAGGACACGAGACCTGTCAGCAACGACGTTTAATTATACGTTAGTTGACACGGCTGCGCTCTTTTTACTTTTTTTCGGTTTAAGTTTATCTGGTAGATAAGCTAATGCTCAACGACTTCTAGAGTGTCGTCGTCTCCATCGTCATTGTCCTTCTTTCCTTTTGTTCTGCGAGTGAAATAGATGACAAGAAGCTACCGATTTTAAGGACTACTTATATAAAGGTCTAATATCTGCTAGTGATGTTCGGTTTCGATCATAATTACTACGCACTACTTAAAGATTTGAGATTGGTGAGCTCGTTATTGCAATCTCGCCGTAGTCAAGAAATCTCGCTCCGCGAAATATGATGTAGTCAGGTGAGACAGCACGAGTAGTTAATTGTGCACTATCTACGTTTACAGATCCAAGATTGGCAAGTCCATTACCGCAGCCTCGCCATGGTCAAGAAAATCTTCGAAGCGTGAAGTATGGCGTAGTTAGGTAACATGGCACGAGCCGTTCAGAGAATAGCTCCTGTCTTGAATCAAATTCATAATCTCGTGAAAGACAAGTCACTCTTTTTTGTGCTTATACATAGACTGCTGGGAATCGGTCAGTTTGATCAGGTCCGGTTTGGTTCCTTGGTAAGTCCGGTTCCCTTGCACACTCCTAGTACACGATGGCTCACCCCTTTCAACTTCGAGGTGGCTAATGGGCCGGGCTCGGGTCGAAATATAAACTTCAAGAGATACTTGAAGGTAGCCCCCGGCTGCTTATGGGGTCGACCATGATAAAGCCCAAGAGAGACAAAGTCCTCACCGGTCACCAGTCGATCGCCATCGTGGACGGATCCGGCCGCATGTTTTCTATTGCCAGGTAGTCCCACTTTGGACCGCACCAGGTTGTACGATTAACTCCGTGCTCCCAACCAAGCCCCCGTTGACTTTAGGCACGGAGGGAAAGTCAGCGTTGACCTTCACATAAGCAAGAAAAGCAGGATGCGAGATATCAGGTTGCGTACATATTTTTAGGAAATATTCAAAGGGAACAAGAAGGGTGTCGAAAGACAGTTACATGACGAGCAACGTCCGCGAAGAACAATGGAGGAACGAAATCCGAGTTATAATTCTTCACCAACCAACCATGTATTCTAATAATATGAGCACATCGTTGACATTTTCCAGAACTTGCACCATTTCTTTGGATGGGAGAAAAGGACCTCTAGGTGATCATCCTCGCACTCCTCAACGCAGCGGAAGCAATAGAGTGTTAATGAAGTCGGAGCTAGTAATGGAACAGAAGATGGCGAGGAAAGACGGATCGAGTGCGAAGAGGAGGAGGGCGGTGGTGATAGGAGGTGTCGGCGGCTCCCTCGTCACCAAATCTCTCCAATTCTGCGCGGATGTCATCCTCGTCGACCGTGAGTTGTGTCGCCTCCCGTCATTCTCATTATCTTTCCTGCAAGCTTTCTCTGTACTTGGCCTGGCTTCGTCTGATCATTTCCTGGCTTTTGCTCTTCTTGTCACCAGCTCTTAGTGCTAGCTCATGTGATGACTGATGGACGTTCTTATTAGACTTTACTCAATGCTATATTACTGAATTGAGGCCAACTATAAATTCTTCAGTCTTTGATAAGCTCATTCGTTATGGATTATCGGTAGCGTATATTCACATCACCATAAACAAGAGATTTGCTACTTCGCCGCAGCCTGTTTGTATCCCAAGTTTATGACCGACCTCTGAACAAAGGCTCTTCGTTGTCTGTCTGCTGCTGCTTATGATGGTGATAACAAAAATGAAAGCCTTCCGGTTAACTAGGATCGTGCTTTTCATATTTGTTCATATTTATGATGCAACGATTGGTGGTCATAAGTTTAAGCAATCTCAGAATATCTTTAACAGCAATTTTTTTCCTTGGTTTATTTGCCTCTGCAACATCTATGCACAATGTAGATTCTACCTATTTGATAGGTGAAGTTCTAGTCATGAATTTTCGAATTGTGGCTTAGTTTGGTTTGAGTCAAAGCAGCAAGGAATATTTTGAGATTCCATGGGCAAGCTTGAGGTTGATGGTAGAGCCGACATTTAGGGACTGATCGCTGATCAACCATAGAGACTACCTCCCTAATGCTTGCGTCGTCATGTCAAAGGCGATCAAAATCACCGAATCAGAAGTATTGACAGCCGATGGCCACTTATTTGCTTATGATTATCTTGTCATCGCTAGGGGTCATCAAGATCCAGTTCCCACAACCAAAACTCAAAGACTGAAACAATTTGGGGCAGGTACAGGGAAGCTGCTAAAGCACGAACAAGTATAGCACTATCAGTCATTTAAGTTCTTGTTCTGTTGACTCCTGTTCCAGTCTGAATCTGTTACTTGCAGATAATCAAAACATAAAATCAGCTCGATCAATTTTGATCATCGGTGGTGGCCCAGTGGGTGTTGAACTCGCTGCAGAAATTGCCGTTGATTTTCCGGACAAAAAAATCACTATCATTCACCGCTGATCGAGGTTGATGGAATTCATCGGGCCAAAGGCTTAGTAGAAAACTCTGGATTGGTTAAGGACAAAGAACGTGGATGTAAAATTGGAGCAACTAGTCGATTTGAACTCTTTATCGGATGGAACGTACACAATTTCCCATGGAGAAACTATCGATGCAGATTGCCATTTTTTATGCATGGGAAAGCCGCTTGCTTCTTCATGGCTCAAGGAGACATTCTTGAAAGAAAAGCTGGATCGATTTGGAAGATTAATGGTTGATCAGTGCATGAGAGTTGAGCGTCGCGACAACATAATTGTGGTTGGAGATATTACTGATGTTCGGGTAAGTTCAAAATGTGGATTACTCCGCTCAAGTTCGTTTCCCCAAGAAGTAGACTTCAACACATTCAATGTCAAAATCGCTGACATAAACGGTTACGTAACATGACAACAGGAGATCAAGCAAGGCCTTTTGGCACAAAAGCATGCGACGGTTGCCGTGAACAACTTGAAGCTGTTGATGGATGGAGGCAAAGAAAGCGAGACTCCAAGAAGTAGACTTCAACACATTCAATGTCAAAATCGCTGACAGAAACGGTTATGTAACATGACAACAGGAGATCGAGCAAGGTTTTTTGGCACAAAAGCATGCGACGGTTGCCAAGTTTGTTGATGGATGGAGGCAAAGAAAGCAAGACGGCCGTTAACGAGCCTCGTTCAGTAAAAGCCATTGTCTCGCTCGGAAGGAGACAAGCAGTGGCACAGTTCTCGCTCACGACCATCATTGGGAGGATTCCCAGCACGATCAAGTCTAAAGACCTGTTTGTCGGGAAAACAAGGAAGCTGATGGGCCTAAAACCTGACATTGTGTACTCTTGAAGTTTTTGGCACTCTCAGTACTTACCTGTCTTCATCCTTGATTCATTCATTCCATCACTTCCTTTTAAAAGAGAACTTTCGAATTGAATGTGACGGTGTGGTACTACGGCAGAACAGTGTTCTGCAACACTCTATGACATCAATCTTTGGCAAATTTAATGCACAGTGTTGTTCCTGGAAAACTGCTTATATCATTCTTGAAAGTCATAGGTCAGCCAATTCTGGCATAATCCTCCTTTCTTGGATTCAACTTCTCTCTCTCTCTCTCTCTCTCTCTCTCTCTCTCTCTCTCTCTATAGGAAAAACAAAAGAGAAGAAGAAACCCTCTTCCATATTAGGCCTGCTTCTGGAAGAGCCGGGGACCAAAGTTCAGGAGGAATGTACAATCATCTCGGCTCTATGGAAACCACCAAGCAGATAAACAAAACCAAACAACAAGCTCAGGCCAATTAGGACACTGTACACAAGCCATCGACCAATGATCACAATGATTCTTCTCTCTGAGGGCTCTGAGCTTCCTCCAGTTCTGCCTTCTCTGCAGAGTAATCACTGGCCTTTATCTCCAGCGCTATCGTACTGGAGCTCTCTGGTTTTTGCCTCCTCAATCTGATTCTTTGATTCGCGGTGCCCTGGAAAGGAGGGATCAGGGACATGAAATCTTGCACTAGGTTTTGCGAGTCTTGAGACATTAGCACGGCCTCTGGATTGATTGGAACAGTAGGCAGACGAGTTGCAGAAACAGAAGACTCATCTAATTTGACAATGTCATCTTTCAGTATGTCTGCGTAAAAGTCTTTGTTGCCATCGCAATACTGAATGGTAGAACAGGGGAAATAGATTTTAGTGAGTACAATATTAGCTGACTATTTGTAGACCAGCTCCACCTGAAACTGACTAAAAAATTTCAATCCCATAATTTGGAAAAATACTCGTGGCTAAAAATGGCCGTAGATGAGGGAGGAGGTGCTGTGCTGAAACAAGTAAACCGCAAGTCCATAGCAAACTTTGGTATTGCAAAATATTAACTTCTCGAAACGAAATGAGCTTTTTGATGGGAGGAATTGGAGCTCGAATGAATTTGCTCAGCAGAGTGTGAATTGTAACTGCCAGAGCACTTCCTCGCGTAACCATCAGCCAAGTTGTCTCCTTCAGAGACATCCGTCCGGTCAACATCAGAAGCTTGCATTATATCAGAGGCATTGTTCATATGGAACATATTGCTTCTTCGCGGGCAGCAGATAACTAGAGATCCTGCTGATTTGAACGGGGGGATGCAAACGCACGAGACATTTTGGTCGTTTTTTAAAGGTATTGGAATCTTTAAGTAGAAGACAATTACTTTGCCTCTGCAAAATGTACACACATTTTGGTGTCAGTAACACTAACATCACAGAGACTCATAGAGGGCCAGAGACAAGGATAAGGTCGATGCAATAGATAAAGGCTCAAAATCAAACGCTATTACCTGGGACCTTGCATTCATCGAGTACTCGTGCATGATCCACTCTGTCCTTTTCCCATTCGGCGCCCGACCCAGGTGGAAGACAAGGGTTCTCTTTGTACCGATCATGATGGAGCTGGACTTCACGCTGTGCTCTTTTCCTGTGGCTTTCCAGTATCCATGTTCGGTCGCTCTCTTACTCTGGGACCACTTAGGATACTTCCTGCCGTGAACAGATAAGAACCCCTCGCTCTCCGAGGGCATGATCGATTTGGCTGATCATAGAGCAATTAACTTTCAACGAAGCAAGCCTAATATAAGGGAGAAAAGGCTACAAAGTTTGCACTACAGAGTAGTGCAACCATTAACTCAGTTGAGTAACAAAGAACCAAAATTCCCCTACAGATCAGCTCCAGTGAACTATGTAATGAATCCGAGTCGGTAAATTGTGTGATACACGCATCCAACGTTAGAAATCAATGGAAATTCTAAGTTCAACAAAATTCTTAGATACCATCTGAAGAGTTTCCATTTCAAAACAATTACTAGACAGTCATCTTTCAACACATGAACCAGTCATGTTGTCAAGATATAAAACGCAAACCGCATCCTCTTCCCATCGAATTCCAACTTCAGTAGGCAAAACCGTTTTCTCCAAAAGTTTACACACATGGGACGAGGCTTACATTGGGTGCAATTTTTTCAAAAACAGAGCCATGTCCGTATACCAAGAACACGAGTCGCATGCTCTCCAATTTCTTTTCCCCCTAACACGAACCACAAACACACGCACAGGCGACAAGAACACCATAATTAGAGCACGGATGAAGGGAGCGTAAAGACCAACTGGGCAAGTCCCAGGGCTCATGGGCAGAGATGTCCACCTCGGGAATGAGTTGCTTGACACTCTTGTCGAGGCCTTCGAGCTTCTTTGTCAAGTAGTATGCGATGAGTTCGGCACCCGATGGCGAGAACTTGAAGCCCGGGTACATCGACGCTGTGTCGGCCATGGATATGATCCGCCCCTCCGTTCCGTCGGTGCACACGCCGTTCATCTTCTCCCACGTTAAGCTCGAACTGGGTCGGTTCGTTTCGTGCAGTTAATCGTCGAGAAAGAACAGAACAGAACAGAACAGAGCGGTCTCATTTGCAGGTCGCCATCTTCATCACAGAGAGTAGCTCTTCGGGACGTGCAAGGTGTCTCCTTTTTCCCACCAGCTTGCTGGCATAGTTGAAGCGGTGGGTAGTGGACGCAGGTGTGACTCCCTTCGCACGTGAGAGCTCCTCCCAGGGCACGACCGTCTATTTGTTCGGACACTGGAAACCGAACTCCGGCGACCAGGGTAAAATTGATCTACTAACAATCTGATTAATCTTGCTTGGATTATGCGAAACCTGTTAGTCTAATGCCTATTTGCAGCTAAACAGCGTGTATATATGGTCTCGAAATATGTCTACTTCTCCCGAATCGTATAGGCTTTAGATACTTTCTCGTTACTTTGGACTCGATTTGTGAAACCGATTGGTTTGAGAAGTTCAAGAGAATGTTGCAATCTGCCGCTGATATCCCGACTTTCATTTCTCGACGAAGATGACAGAAAGTGTCAAGAAATCTTACTAAACCGTGTTAACAAGCGGAAGGTTGAAGCAGATTGTTCAGAAATTTGGCGCGAGATTGAATTTAGGGTCACATCATCCGATGAATCTAATTCATCTTGTGCTGGGTTTGAAATGCAATGTCCGTTCATCGGGTTTGACATTAAGAGCAGAACCGAACACAACTAAGGAAGCGAAACCTGAATGATTGCCGCCGGCTGTTGGCGGTTCTGTCATCAGCAAGATGAAAAGGGCCACAAAGAAGGAGGACATACCATGCATACAGGTCGGAGTTAATCAAATACGAGCAGCACTTGTTCATCAGATTAGAAAGGGTACATAGAGTTTCATGGGGGGGGGGGGTGGCAAAACAAGATAAGGGATGGATTTGCTGGGAAATTTCTCGGTAATTTACAAGAAGATTACACATGAAATATGATAATGTCTACTGGTTTCTTCAAAAGTACTCCTCCGTCCTCCCCTTGAAGCCGATTTGGCCGAACGTGATGCACAAGAACAGACCCAGGTGCCATAAGACCAGCCACAACCTGTTCATCCATCAGATTCGCCCCAAAAAAATCAATCATTTTTGCAGATGTGCGCATATCAAACGCCTTAAATCTACCAAAGTCAACTGTCAAAATGGTCCAAGCTTGTGGGATTTTGACTGATCGATTGAGCAGTTAAAGCTTCGGCATTTATTTGCGGTGAATCGGGTTGTGTGTATGTAATTATGGACTCACCAGAATGGGGAAGTGAGCGGAGGACCCGTGGGGAAGTGAGCGAGCTCGGTCCCGATGCTTTCGAAGAAGAGTCCCGTCAGGCTTTTGCCATTGATCGCCGGGACACTGGATGGCGCGAGCCACCCGATCAGCCCGAACCCGATCACGCTGTAGTCGGCGCGCAACCAGTCTCTCTGGAAGCTTCACAAAAACATTCGTACCAACGTTGAAATCAACCACACCAGATCACATCGACATCATGCACCCAACCGATCAGAGCTGAATGGAGATATTGAAGCACTTACCATGTGAACCTTCCTCCCGCGGCGTGAACCAGCCTCAACGGGTTCCTTGCTCTCACCGGAGATCTCACAAAGTCTGCGACAACCAACGATTCCGGATTGGATGAATGATCGAGAGTAATAGGAGCATGGAATGGAAAGAAGCGAGGCGCGTTTCGGGATTATCATGGTGTACCTGAGACAAGGGCAGCCTTCTTCGGCGAAGACAAGGATGAGGAGCCGAGGCCGATAATGCTCGATGTAGCCACGCTTGCCGCCATTTTCGGTCTGCCGGTTTGGGATGAGAGACTGGAGAGCAGGGGGTGGATATGGAGGACTAGGGTTTTGTTAAGGAGCGAGATACAGATTTTGTGGAAGACGGATTGCATGGATAGCGTTGTCGCTCAATCGGAACGTGCCATGTCGGATTTGCATGGATAAGCGTGGGGACGTCGAAAGATATGTGTAGAGAGAGAGCTCTCCCAGTTCGCACTTCGGCGAGTCGGCATGGGCCACTAATGGGCCCGTAAATGGGCCAATTCGAAAAGGCCCAAGCCATTTCTTCTGAGCCCAAGTCTTTATTGACCAGAATAGCCCCCGTGATAAACTAAAGGGGGGAAATTTTTAAAAAATAAAATAAAGAAGGAAAAAAAGAAAGAACACCATCAATTTGATGAGTTATCTCAATTAACATTGATTACCCAAGTTCCAAAATCATAACTTTTTTCTTTATCAGTGACAAAACTTTTGAGAATAAAGTCCAAAGATATCAGTAGCTACATTTAGCTCGGAGTAAAATCCACTTCACAGCAGATACAGAACAACTCCAATTCCCAGATTAACCAATCATCAGACCTTGATTCATAGTTGCCGAGTTGCTGCACGAAACGTCGAAATTGATGGGCATCAATACCGGGGTCCAGTTCTCAGGCCGGCCCGCCAGTCTGATTTTCAATTTCTAAGCTCGAGTCGAGCACTGCATTGCTTCCAAAGTCATTCACGTCTGCAATTAGTCTTGTCTGCCACGGCAATCTCCATTTCTAACTCTTACTTAGGCTCCCTTCTCCCTTTGCCTCTCACGAGACTCGATCAAAATCTCTGCACTGCTCTTCTCTTTGATCCAATCAGTGCCATTACATCTCCATGTAATTAGATACACAACAGGTAACGAGCCATGAACCAACAAAGAGGTTTGCAGACTTTTGAGCACCGATATTATCTGCACTATTCTTCAATGTCAAAAAGTTCTCGATATGACAACACAAAGATGAAGAACAACATGATGTACCTTAAGCAAATGACCCGCTTATAAAGCAACAGGAAGTACATTTGCAGCCCACATAGAAATGAAAAAAGGTCAGCAAAATAGTGAACACCAAAAAACCAAGTAAAACAGAGTATATTGACTAAATGATGCATCGGTTCTCTAACTACATCGGACATATTGACAGAGGAAAAACAGGAATTGAGTCATTCGTTGATGGAAGGTTCAGGAGGTCCCCTGGCTTTTGGAACAGAATAATCAACATCTCTTCGGGTCCTTGCTTTGTCCACAAACACTACACGCCCATCTAGCAACTAGAAGCAAAAAGAGGGTCATAACTTACAAAGTCTAGAATGCGTAAAGTACCAAGAGATGGCACAATTCTCACCTTCCCATTCATGTCAATCAAGGCTTTCCGGGCATCCTCCTCCACAGCGAAGGTCACATATCCAAAACCTTTCGATCTATTTTTTACCCTATCCATTATTATTTTAGCTGGAAGAAACGTGGCTTCATGGTAAGAGATAATAATGCTTCTTGAAGCTCCAAAGGGGAAATATTGAAGCTTACCTTCTTCAACTTGGCCAAACTTTGAAAATGCTTTGGCTAGCCTGTCTTCAGTGGTGGCAAAATCTATACCTGCTCAAGAGCAATATTTAATGATAAGTTTTGCCATGTCATAAGATCGATATTACAAAAGGCAGAGTACTTGCTACAACTAGAAACTGCATTTCATAGTGAGATAAACAACGATTAAAATTTCTCCTAGAAATAACTCTGATGGTACCAAAGCTGAAGATTCAGACCTTTACCACCAATCATTAGTTCAGGAAATGATCGTCACAATCTTACTTGAAAAATACTTTCTTGGTTCCTCCCTAAAGAGTTGCGATTTCTCCAGAAATGGATATTAAATCTGGGATTTGCTTGGCTTCACAGCTGATAAATTTTTGTTTCTACGCTCGTATGAAGGATTGATAGTAACTAATATTGTGCTAGTACCAGGACTGGCATCGCTAGCCATGTTATACAGGATGAATGGCTGTGTTCATTGAGTCCAAAAGATTAGATCCACTACACAACAAGCTACTTAACACTCAAATGATTGTGCTACATTTTGCCACCATGTTATTTCCTTGAAACACAAAAAAGAAGCTAAACGGCTTCCCAGTTGAAAGAGGTCAGGGACAAAAGCTTGAACCTCAGTCCTTATAAGCTCAATCATATTCAGTCCAATACTCCACAACATGAAGCCTTCAAAGGCAATGCACCATCTAACTAATGATAGACGACCAAGAACTAGAAGTCGCATTCTGAAACACCCAATCACTACGGAACTACCAGTTATCTCACTTTTCGCAGCACGTGATCATATCCTTGGGATCATCTATCCTGTTGGAACAAGTACCCCCACTCTACTGTGAAATCTCGACACAGACAGAGATTACAGACTTTCATGAATAATCTGGAAGATGGGGCTGCTCATTTGTCACTTAATGAAGCGGGATTATGTCGATTTTGTGCTATCCCATTAATCAGTACTGTCAAACTTTTGTTTTGTACAATATCTTGATCTGCACGCAGGACTCTCGCCATCGTGTCAGATTGGCGACTCGTGCCAACTTTAAAGAGTCTGTTATAACTTCTGGGTTGGAGTTCTTCCCTTTCGGGAGGAGATCCGAAAGTTCTCGGTGGTTGTAAGTACTCCATACTTTTCTTTCATGTTCTGTTTGCTGTTCAACTGAATCATGAGATTTCATAGGAGGACAGTGCAGTTGACTAAGTAGATTTGGTCTCTGTAATCAATTTCTAATTGCTTGCTGTTCCTTCAGCTGAGTCCGGTCCACCATGAATACCCGCAAAACCAGCAACAGAAAGAACAGGTTCCAGTTTCCACTGGCCATCGACTGGTGAAAGAAACGACTCAAATTCGGGAAGAAAGAAACACAAAGGAAGAGACTTTCAATCAAAACATGGAGCCCCAAATGGAGCAAAATCACCACGGGGTAAATTCGCAACAAACACTAGCGCCTAGCACGAAAAAAGAATTCCAATTACTACATTAAACGAAGCACGTTCTCGGAGGTCAGTCCGACTCCGACAGAAAGCGCCCCTCATTCGACCAGGCCACTCGGAGCCCGCGCGCCTCGTCGGAAGGCGCCTCGTGCACGCACGCACAGCCAGACGCACACGGGGCAAAGCATCAAGATAAGTGAAAAGCATGAAGGAGAAAAAAAAAAGGTTTTTTTTTTTAGTGCGGTACCTTTGACGAAGAGCGTGGAAGCGAGCCCTCGATGGAAGATAAGGCGAGCTGGGGAAACGATGGGGTTAGGCGACGATACGAGCTCGACCAACCTACTCGAAACTCTTCTAGCAGCCGCCATGGAAGGAGGCGGAGAGAGAGAGTGAGAGAGAGAGAGAGAGAGAGAGAGAGAGGTGCGAGTGAGCTCTTCTGAGGCTTACGTCTCTTTGATTACCTCCTGAAGAAGAAGTGGCAGAAAAAAACTGAAGATGGACCGTCATTTCGGGTTAATTTTTGGTTCTTTTTAAATTTTTAAACGAATATTTGCCCACTTTTTTTTTTTCCTTTGGGTAGATTTGATTAACTGTAAATACATCACCAGATAAAATTGGATGACACTTCACAATTTCTTACGGTTTTCTTTCTTATATCGACATTGGTCGAAATATAGTCAAAAACCAACTCAAATCGCGGAAAACAGAGACATTTGTGCAAAAGAATTTTACACGGAAATTCTAAGAAAATAATAGTCCGTTTTCCCCTTGTTTACGGTATAGGTAATTATAAAACGAGAAGGAGATTGCTTGTAAATGTTTTAGATATACTCGGGAATTCCCTATAACTGGCAAGGCAATCCACAATTATTGAATGGTGGGGTTCTATTCAAATCTATTTCGGGGTGCATCAAACGCAGCGATTAGTTTGCTAGCACGGTTTTGACAGAGAGCTATACACACATTTCATTGAGGCATTTTAACAAACACACTGTGATCTGTTCGAAAAAAGAGATCCATATGCAGCATTGAAGCCATCGTTACGATCCAAGCTTATTGTACGAAGAACGGCAAGAAACAGAGCACTGGATATTTACTTTGATGAGATGCGATTGTGATTGACCAAAAACAGAGCAAGATAGGGAGGCGAGAGTATGAGACTGTGAGAGACAGGCGTCGAGCAAGAGGACTCAGGCGAGAGGATGGCGTCGAGGCTAGAGGGGGGGTGACTAAGAGAGCTGTGACCGAGAGTTTGAGAATGAGAGTCAAGCAAGACTGCAAGAGGTGTCACAGACAGGGAGCGACTGAGCACGAGCGAGCCTGAGTCGTGGGACTAGGATTAGGCGTGAGCAAGCAAGGGAGAGGCATGGCGTGCATGAACATAACAAACGATCAGTTTTTTTTTTAAGAAAGCGGTTAGAGGTTTTCCAAATTTGTAAGAAATAAAAAAAAAATCAATTTGGTCCAGATGGACAGTTCATCCCTGAAACTTGGAATCAAACCGAAATTCACCGGTTCCAATTTTATGAAACTGAAAATCGAACCGGTGACCTTGAGAACTGCCTAGAACCAACCGATTTGATCTTGTTTGGGCGATTTCTTTTGCTCACCTATGATGAATACCTAATGAGTTCGGTCCGGGCGCCCAGAATCGTCCAGAGCTGCCGAGATCTCTGAACTCGTAAGTAGGTAAATTCTTTCTCGACAAGGTACGCCTTCGTCTCTTTTGCTGCTTGCAGTCATTTCAGTTACAACCATAGACAACAATCCTCTCTTGATCACTTGCTTTCTTAACCCGGGTCAACTAGACATAACAAAGCACGAGCTTCAATTTCTCAGACCTAGATAAGTTCGTTGAAAGCTTCGCGAATTTGTTTTTGTCAATGTACATCTTTCTCACAGCAGTTTTCGCCAATCATGTTCGTAAATCTGGCCATATTTAACATGCACGAACATCAGAATAAAGGACATACTCATGATTCAATGGGCTAGGTCAACTTACTTTTTTTGATTTCTAAATTTCAGAATAGTGCCATGAAAAACTCAGCAGAAGATTAACAGATGATTAGCAAAGACCGTAATAAAACTTATATACCTTACTAAAAGGTTATCAGACATCAGAGCAAAATAATATACAAATGGAATCACACACACGGATCTGACCGTTCGAGATTGAGAAAGGAAAATGCACAACCACCAAAACTCCAACAGAGAAGAAAGTCAGGCCCCCACCATCTTGCTGCTCATGAATTGTGTGCATTCAGCAATGCTCGATATACCATGTCGATGAACTGATTGTCCTGCAAGAGCAACAAGGTTATTTGCAAGGTAGTCGGATTGTTACAAGTGATTGAAAGAAATAGCTACGGTGTCTTAGAAAGCTAGAGCAGCTAGCACCAACAGATCTTATTGTTTCAAACTCCAGAGAAATCTAGTTCTGGCTCCTAATGCGTGGAGCAGAAATCATGTAGTTACTACAGCGGGATCAGAAAACAATTCATGGGAAAGTTTTGATTCAGACTTAGCATAATTTTATCAAGCATGCGCTTCTTGAGGAACCAAGCTACGACCAGGAGAGCCATAAGAGACCTTTATGGAACAAAGCACCCTGTCCTCGATAATTTCTTCAAGATGCTAAAGCCCAATAAACATAGATAAGGAAGAAATTTAGGAATCAAAGAAGAGTGTCTTGGATTGTGAATCCAAAGTTCGTTTTCTCAGTAAAAGCTGGATGTGCTATGATCCTTAGGACAGCCTTTTCAGTTAGGTATTATCCTTAAACAAGTTGGAACATCGGTCATTTTACTGCCTTGAATCATTTAACTGTACAACTTCCCGGAGAAATTAGAAAACCATTTAAATGGTACAACTTCCTGTAAAAGACAACAAAAGGCACTACAGGCAAACTAACCTGAACAAGCACTGATAGTGCATCTCTGATTTTATCTCTGTTCACGACAGGTGCATAATTGGCAGTAGGAACAGGTGCTGGCGTAAGAGATGGAGGGGGCGTTGGTGGCGGAAATGGCTGAAGAATTGGAGCACCATATGGACGCTGTAAATTCACAGGTGGATGAAGGGGAGGAGCAGTAGGCATTGACGAAGAGACAGGCGGCACAATTGCAGCAGAGGAGGACGGCGGAGGGATAAAAAATGAAGGCTTCACTAGATTAGTTGCACGATTTTTGTTGCTACCAGGATCATTAATATCAAGCAACGACCCTAGAGGGGTAGGTGCTGCCAAAGGAGGAGATGGTATTTGCAAGGTCGACACAGCCGGTGAGGAAGCCGGGGCAGGACCGGGAGGTGGAGCCATTGCCGAAGAAGATGGAAAAGGTTGTCCACTACCTGCTATATGTGTAGCACTGCCAATATTCAAAGCTGACTGCATGCCAAAGCAAAACATTAGGGACCAAAAGGAAGCACACAGTGCAATTTTGCATAACATGTAGAATATGGCTAAAGAGGACATGTGTCCTAAGCAAGATATACCAGTGCTGCACAGCACTCCTATCATTCTCAAAGACGATGAGCTAAAATGAACTTCCACCACCATAATTGCCTGGGCAAATGGGGAAGGAGTTTTCTGTAGATTCTAACAATTTTCAACAGAAACTATGCTTCACTTTCCCCATCTTCATTAGCACTTAGTCATCTTTTTCCATATTTGAACAGTAGAACCCTATTTATAACGCACCACCATTATGAAAGATCATTTTGTGCAAATGCCAGCTAAAAGCAACAGCTCATTGTACATGAAATACTTTTTTACACCCTTTGAAATTATACGCTATCAGATGATTTGTGATTCCCGAATGACAAAGGTTTCTGCAGGTATAGGGGAAGCAAAGAGGGAGAAGGGACAGCAGAACATCAGTGCCAAAAACACTACAAAGGCATCACTTTAAAATAACACAAATGATCCAGCTGTCGAGGAATTATTAAAAATAGGAAATTAGAAGCCTTCCACTCTTGACGACACAAATGCAAGAATTTTACGTAGCAGAAAGCTTGAAATGAGGAACGTGTTTCTCTACAAAACATGGAACCTACACATCAGAACAAACAAAGCAAGAGGAGCTAAATCAAACTTCTTATACAGAATTGGCCTTGAGACCCTGCAAAAAGCAGGCCACAATCCATAGGTGAGATTTCTAAACATCCAGTTGAGTAGTAATTTAATATTATACGAGAGTCCTCTGCTATTTTAAGAGAGTCATCTGCTGCTATAAAAGGGGAACGAAAAAGAGCAAAATCAGTTCAAGCAGCACTCATCTATCCAAACTTCATTGCTTCATTGTACTGGACAAGCTTCAAAAAGCACACTTGTGCAGTAACTCCTCCAACCATTGGAGGAGGACTTCACTTGTCCCCATGGAAAAGGAAAAGGAATGTCATCTCATAGCACTGCTCGAACCCACATTAATCAATATGCCTCCTGCCCAAAACTATGTGCATGATACAGGTGCAGGAGATGTTAAAATGCATGTTATTTTATTTGCCTACAAAGCATGCAACATGTCACTTGTTTCTTCCTACATGCCTTTTCATCGTGCTGATGTGCATTCTCCTACGTCTCATCAAATAAATTTACTTAATAGAAAATTGACTATCTCTATTAGTACATACACTGAAGAAGTTCACAAAGGCTGGATCATCGTGGACATCGTTTACATTGGGCGTCGTAGAGGATGGGGGCTCCAAAGGTCCGTCCATCACTGCCATAGTTGGGACAGCTTCTAGTTCCTCAAACTCACTGCAGAAAGCAAGAAAAATATCTGTTCTAAAGCAGCAAAGAACTAAAAGATAACATTTTGAATGAGCACAGTTAATTATTTTTCGGAAAAAGATTCTTTTGGAGGTCAAACAATGAAACTCAATGCAAAAGCATTTCATTTCTCGACCAGTGTTCTTTTTCAACTTTTATCTGAACCAGAACTGAAAATGAGTTGGGAAAAGACATTACAGTTGTTTATCAAGTAAAAAAAAGATTGTATGTTATTAATTTCCTCACTGAAAAGCACTGGTAGTGCTTGAAAACTTTGGCACTTCTACGTTGAGCGCCGCAACGTGACAATTGCCAAACTGATAAAATTTACTATGGTATCCACCAGATAGAGGGTAATATTATAAAAGCCAATTTCAGGTGAAACTTGCAACACACTACTTAAGCGGAAAAAAGAAGAAATTAAAAATTCACAGTCAAGACTGCAACATCCCTCATACTCAACAGAAGTGAAAACCTTTCAAGCAAATAAATTGCGATCACCATAGTTATAGAAGGGATTACAAACAGGACTACAAACTCCGTCATTTAAGTGCTTCTCTTTGAA
This sequence comes from Syzygium syzygioides, assembly GCA_031216285.1. Taxonomy (NCBI): domain Eukaryota; kingdom Viridiplantae; phylum Streptophyta; class Magnoliopsida; order Myrtales; family Myrtaceae; genus Syzygium; species Syzygium syzygioides. Next base: position 30,940,741 of record CM062243.1, on the reverse strand, counting down.
ACTCCCATAGTGTATGTTACACCTCAACTGCCGACCTTATTGCAGTCCAGGTACGCATAGATCATCGAGGAGCAGAAAACAGAGCAAGTTCCAAAAAATCACAGCTCAAAGGCCAAGGTGAAGATAAGCAGCTCTACTGGTAAAAACTAACAGGAAAAACATCTGTGTTGAAATACCGATTTTATTCCTTCATGAACAATTTGCATATTTTGCACTAACAAAACAAACCACTTAGTACCTTTTAGTTGTGGGCACCTTTGACTTTTGAGGGACCTTGGAGTATGCATTAAGTATCCTAAAATGCAAAAAGCAGAAATTATTACTAAAAAAAGAATTGAAGCACTAATAAGCATATAATATATGTATAGATTCACAATACATAAATAACAACAAACATCCAATTTGCCTAATACCTGTTAAAAAGACTTGCCACCTCTTCACATTCCCGTGCATTGTAGAACCAAATACCATTTACTTCCTGAGCAGCATTCCGGTATAATAAATATGGAACCTGGACTTCAAACTCAAAATCTTCCAAGAGATTCTCTACCAGATTATCTGCGTAAAACGCTGCTCTCTTAAAAGTGCAAACTTTAATAAATATCGAGCAGTCAAATCATCTACAAATCGAAGCGGTAAAATTCCGACAGTAGTGCTGCACATAATTTGATCAACAACCATCTAATTGACTTTAAAAATTACAATAACTTACTGTACGGCACTTCTCAGTTAATAAATAAGATATGGAGAAGCTAAAGGTACAACATAGTTTTTAGTTAAAGTTAGCGAACCGACAAAATTGGGTAAAGTAATACTAAATTTCAGTTCCTGAAGTACTTAAAACAATAAAAAGGGACCCCTTCGCAACTCAACTATTAGAAAGGCACAGGTGCAGCTACTGCGCTTTTCCATCTTCATTAAGGCGAGCACTTGTACCATTTGCAATCTTATTTGGGTAGTATCTCTCTCAGTTCAGACCTGAGTAAGCTTGGGAAGATAAAAAAATTAGACTCTGCATAGGATTCATGCTTATCTCAATGGAGTGTTGAATTGTATCTGAATTCTTAATTTATGTGGACAGACAAAAAATGTCTCCAAAGTCATATTGGGTAAAACTTCCCCAGGTTGTGTAGGCCAAAAAGGAGGATGGTATATGTGGAAAGCTAGATGTAAACAGTTGATTCTTAATATAAAAATAAACCAAATCTTTACGATCTAATGCCCAACATAACAGCAAAAGCACAGATCATAGCAGTCTGAAAAAAAAAAAGGGATTACTTCGAAAGCTTGACTCTACACTTTAACAGTGAAACATTAAATTATCCTAAAAGCCCTCCGCATGAACTCTCTAGACATGAAACTCTCGTCTCCCACATTTTGTATGGAAACCACAGAGAATATTCCAGCAGAACTATCATCGCCTGAAACCGGCATAAATTTTTCTTCTTTTCCCCTACACACAAAGATACGAAACATGATTTTCTGAGATAAACCAGCAAACAAGCAAATAACAAAGTCCACCAACCAGTGTTCCGGCGATTCATCACGATAAACTGAAACCGAGGCTGAGTGTTCCTGCAACCAAAATTACAGAAGCGAATGATCAAGCTGCCAAAAACCGCCAGTCAAGCACACTCAACACGAAACTGAAAACACAAAATCTAAAGTCGAGTGCCAGACAACAACAACAGTCCACAACGAGACCCTCGCCCTTGGAAAATCAATTCCCGCAACACATCCGTCACCGACACGACAAAAAAACAAAAATTTTCACTAACCACCGCACGAACGAATAGTAGTAGTTCAGGAATTTACCTCTTGACAACAAACAGAGACCCTTCCACGTCCTTCCGGCTCTGCAAAACCAAGGGGAGAAAGCACGCTCAACACATACCCAACACGAGATACCAGCCGGAAGAAACTCGGAAAGCGATCGGGAATCCCGGGCAAGTCCACAGCATCTTCAACATCACAAAGCAAACGAAAGAAGGCAGGGACAGAGGGGGAAAGGGGGCGGCGGGAGTACCCATTGGCTGGAATCGATGTTGAATTCGTAGAAGGTGACGTGGGCGGCGGTGATGAGAATCTCCTCGACGAAAGGATCGAGGCGCTGGAGGACGGTGAGGTTGAGGAGCTTGGTGCTCTGGTGATCCAGATTCGGCATCAGCTTCCCGCTCTGCGACATTGGGCTTTACAGCAGCAGCCTCCTCAGCCTCCTCCTCCTCCTCCTCCTCCTCCTCCTCCCCCTCCCTTCCTTCCTTGTGATCTCGGCTGCTGCTGAATCCCCTGCTGTTCCTGTTCGAATTCGGTCGGATTGAGAGTGAACAAAACCCTAAGGTTTCCCCTTGCTTTTCGATGTCCGCAGAGGAGAAGCGTCTGAGAGTTGGCCTCTTCTAGAGAGAGAGAGAGATAATGTTACGTCGACGGAAGGAAGAAGAAGAAAGGCGAGAGGAGAGGGGGACGACCTCGGCCTCGGATTTGGGCGGGTCGTTCGGGCCGCGCGGGTCGGGCTCTTCGGGGCCTACATTGGCTTTTGTGCTTTGCCAGTACCCGCGGCCCGCTTGTGGATACGTTTTTTTTTTTTTGCCCTGAAAAATGATATGAATAATCTCCGAACTTCAATGTGATTTCTGAACTTTTAATTTATTCAATGTAGTCCGTAAAATTTAAACCAATGTACAATGAGATCCATGAATTTTTAATTTATTCAATATGATCCTTGAATTTTAGGTACTTATTCAATTTAATTGAATATTTTCATATAGTTCAGGGATTACATTAAACATATACCAAAAGTCTATGACCACATTGAATAAATTAAAAATTTAGAGATCTCATTGAAAATTAGGCTAAAATTTAGGGACCACATTGGATAAATTAAAAGTTCACAGACCGCTTTTACACATTTGGTCAAAGTTCAATATATTTGTGTCATTATCTCTTTTTTTTTCCTTCTTCTTGTATTTTTATATATTTTTTTCCTTTTAATGATATCCGGCTCGAAAAGTTTTGACCTCAAGCGATGAGTTCAAAATCTAGGCTTTACATCAAACAAACTTGCGGAAGTTCGATCGGCACGGTAACATGGACATAAGCTCTCCTTGAAAAGGATTTGGCTGGCTAACGAGTCTACAATACCTCGAAGTAATAGTCCCGCGATAATTTAGTAAGGCTTTTGTTAGCCCAAGCACGGGATCCGGTTCGACCCGATAACTAGCCGAAACAGGTCTCGTGCTTTCGATTTTCAAGGAGAACATATTCTTTCTCGCTTTTTGCACGACGTGATATGTGGTGACATGTGTTTGTACTTGGCATGAATGGATTCAAGTTGCGTACGAGGCGGCGTCAAACCGCTTATAACACACTTACAAACAGGTCGTGCATTGTTGACCGATTAGCACGCCTATGTGGACATAAATTAACGAGTTTAATGTTCGTGTATCAACGTTACGATTTGCTTCAACACAACGAGATTGTACTTGTTTTTGACACGTTTAATACTTATGTGTAACGACTTTTTAACATTTTACAAAATTAACGCCCAGTCAAGGAGATAGAAATGTATCAGTATATGAATGTTATTGCACATGATAAAAGCCTCACTCAATGGTACATTTTAGATTAATGTGAAGTAAAATTACTTGTATTATCTAGAAACGTCTTAAGCTTATTAACACAAGTTATCGTGTATAACCGTGTTTTTTGTGCTTATTGTATACATATTTTAACGTATATTTGTAAACAAACTAACATATCGTATCGTAGTGAGACGATTGATAATTACATTAGTCACGTCGTGTCGTGTAACCCGCTACGAGTGTTGTGCTCGTGTTCAGGCAGTTCGACATTTTTATTTAGTGTGTCGTTGTCAGGTTAGCTATATTTGTCTTATGTCCCGTCAACACAAATTGCCAAACCCAGTTCCGAGATCGAAAGATAGAACTACTGGTTCCTGACTGGATTGGTTTCAAATCAACTTAGAACAAACTTTTTCAAAAGAAAGTTATGCATTTACCCCGATCCAAATGACGTGCTTTCGCGAGACAAACATTCATGTAACCACTTGATCAACAACAGTGAAGTATAATTGATACAATTATCTTCCGATTACCATTCGGCTTAGTTTTCTTCAATCTTATGTTGTTAGATCTCTGTGCATGTTCATCACATCTGTACTTTCTTTCGTTCTGTCGTGTCAATTCACAACCCGGCCGACGGTGCTTTCCAGAGAGACGGCAAAAGGTAGAACACGAGGATCGATGCTGCTGAGAACTGCAAACAATCAACCAGGATCCATGCCCGGGATGATACAACACTGGAAGAAATTGCTACATGCTCTAAAACATGGTGATGAAAATGCCGGTGCCTCCTTGAAATTGGAACTGCAGACCATAAAATAGAAGAAAGTTGGATAGACATTACAACCACAGTATGAAAGCAATGGCTAACATTTTGGTACAGGGTGAACGTCGGGGAGCGTCACGATCTCTAATTTAGAAGTCCGAGGCAAGTTGAAATGCAAAGGCCAAATATACAAGCGAACCGTTTGGCACTCATGGTGTGGTGGGGCAGATGTTCCATTTATCTTCCATTCTGCAGGTGAGCTAGAGCTGCCATTGTAGCCACTGGAAATCCTCGTCTATCGCGTTCAAAATCCTCCCTAAGTTTCAAAACTTGGGTTTCCAGTCGCACAAATTCCTGCAAGCAACTCAGAACTATGAGCGGATATAGAAGCTGAGTTCGAGAAGATAAGCAGATTTGAGGAGATCACCTCTCTGGTAACTGCTTTCTGTTTCTCTTCTTGAAGCTTTGTGCATTCTTCCTTCAGCTTAGTATTTTCTTCCATTAGGCGAGCCTAAAAGACATGCTGAACATTACTTCTCCAGATAAAATACCATCATCCATTGGACAACATTCAATAACACCATAATCCCACATCATCAAGAGATCCTATGACCTGATAGATAAGTAGACACTCGCCCGAAACCTGAATACTCTTTTTGAGAGTTTGGCCCACTTGAACCAACCCAAGTTGTTCGAAATGGATAATTGCATTACAACATGCGCACTCACTTTACCACTTTTCTACTTAAAAGAAGTCCTAAGTTTTCTCCCACGAGATGTCAGTGGTACAGATCTCCTATTGAGTGTTCATCAATACAGGGAGCATCAATACAGTGAGGCTTTTAAGTTTTGCATCCTGCGATTCTGTAGCAAATTAGCTGAAAAAAGGAAGAGTATAATCAGCATGTTATCCATCTAATCTCCTCTGGTTTTCTTTTTTTCTTGGGAAAATCCATCCATCCATAGTTCAAATAATTTGTAAATACTCTACATTCTTCAAGAAAGAGATGGAGAGAGAAAATACTCAAAGGCTACATCTTTAGTTAATAACTTAATGAAACAATACCTAATATGGCCCTATTTATAAAGCATTAGAGGCACTAACAAAAAAACTAATTTTCCTTATTTATGACCACCTACTAACCACTGACTAATATTGATAAATATACTTTAGCCCAGCCCTCATGCTAGAGCATCCAGTTTGCATATGACAGTCGCAACTTTCTTCCAAAGTCTTTGACCAAAACTCAGTGTAACCCGAACCTTACACTAGACAAGGAATGTGGATTATTGAAAACCGGATTCAAAACAATGACTATTGTGTGCGCCGGACCTTACACGACAAATTGAATGCAATCCACATCATCATCGAAATTGACAAGCGCTGAAGAAAGACATGATCAGAAAGTTGAAGGTGGGCTTGATTCCTGCCCTCACGATTGAAAGAGACTCCCATAATGAATAATGTTAATTGTAGGCAATGTTGAGTGTTGACCAAAATTGGATTTTTTTGAGGATGAGGCGTTGTAGATTGGAGCACTAATTGCACCGAAGTAAGCTCTCGTTTTGTTTTTCTTCTTTCGTATATGAAAAGGATAAAACAAAAAAGAAGACAAAAAAAAACTAACTTAACAAGGATGGAGCTTGGTTTTGACTGAGAAGCATAATTAAGGAAGCACGGTGGAATGAAGCTAGAGAAAAGAAAGGTTTGACTTGTGGTAGACTTCACCAGCACAAGAATGTCAACGACAAGATTGACAAGGCCGTAGCAAATGACAACAATTCATGCTGACAACGACAGAGAGACCGGCTACTCAATGAGATAGCGTTGCTTTTAGAGAGATCATGAGCATATCTGAGATCTCGTTAAGCAGACAATGATGATGCAGCTTTGATGAAGGCCAATTGTGGTGCTCTCAAGGATGAAGATTGGAGGCCGAAAAACAAAGGACTTGACGGTGGTGGGCTTAGCGTCAAAGTAGAAGCAATTATGAAAGAAACGAGTCTTTTTTCTTTTTAAGACTGACCGCAAGAAGAAAGATAAAGCTAGGGTTTTGATTTGGATCCCAAGTTAGGGTTTTGATTTGGTTCTCCCTTTCTTGGAGGCTTAAATACCATGTAAATATTGAAAGATCTTCAGGAGGGGAAGGGAGAGGGAAAATGCTACATTTTTACTCCATAACTTAATGAAAGAGTACATAAGATAACTCTATTTATAGAACATGACAGACACTAACAAGTATCCTGATTTTCTTATTTATGATCACCTACTTACAACTAGCTAATATTCATGAATATACTTCAACATAATTGAAGAGGATAATGGTCCAAATGAGCTTAAAACCTTGCCCTGCTCTTGTCTAGTAAGATTTGGGTTCGTAACTCTTCCATAGGTATTCCATACATCAACAGTAAAAGTGATGAAGAATCACGTTGATGACCGTGCATGTCATGACCGTGCATGTCATGACCGTGCATGTCACTCTGTGAGGCTTAGGATAGTGGGAAGTGAAAATATTACCGTTTCAGCTGCCATAGTTACTATTAGTTGCTCAAGGGTTGTCTTTTGGGCTGCCAAATCATCTCTTTCATGTAGAAGCTTCGTATTCTCTTCCTTCAGTTGCACTAGTTTGGATGCAAAATTTTCGCTGACTTCCTGAAGCAAGGGGAAAATGAATAAATTATACAACATGTCCAGCAAAAGCTTTCAGTCTAGTACTTGAAGTTCATCTGTGTACACAACGAGAGAAAAAGTTGTTCTTAGGTTTCTTTTTCATATTTTTATTGCAAATACATAAATAATATAAACATAAATATAATTTTCAATAATATATAAACCAGTCTGGTTCGCAGGGCAGAGCCTTTTTTGCGGGGAAAATTCATGCAGCTCGGGGTGACTCCCCACAGGGCATGGATTCCCCCCTGCACCCTGTGCCCACCCCTAATAGAGTTATTAGCATTCACAGCATCTGTGCTAATAGAAACGCTAAACATGAGTCACTATAAGCACACCCTGAAGGCACATGTCGGATAAGCAAAGTTCTGAACTTGACCACACATGCAGCGCAACAATATCCTACTTTGTTCTCAGATGAAACAAGACGAGATTGCTTCTTGAACGAGACAGCTTGAACTGCCAAATGCAATGCAGCACGAAAATACTTCTACACATTTAATAAACGCCAAACAATGTCCAATGTAATGCAGCAATAAAAAAGATTTACCTGTTCAGAGAAATTCCTCATGCTATGCCCTGTGTGAACTCTCAAAGGTGTTACATTGTCGTCGTCATCTAAATCGTCTTTTGGATAACTAGTAAGATTTTGTGTCTCACTTAGAGTCAGCTTGTACTTGGGACATCCCCCCTCGAATATATGGCGATTTAGATGGGTTGTACCAGACTTGCTCGAACACACATATAGATTACCACAATAATTGCACCTGCATTCCTCTCGCTCACCTGGCCTCTTTTCAAGCTTGGTGAAATGTTGCCACACTCTCGACCTTACTCTCCCTCCTTCTCTTTTTCTCTTTTCACCTGTAGTTATCTCAAAAGGGCTAGCCTCTACAGGGACTATGATTTCCTTAGTAGTCTCCACTGTCTGCACAAAGATTTATCGACATGAATACAACAAGCACGCGACTAAATAGGAATGTGGCAGGTAAACAGCAACGTCAGAATGAAAAATCATGCCCTTTCAAACTAGTGGCCACTACGGTACATCACGCTATACAAATGATGTTTTACCTGTCCTTTCTGATTCCATGAAATGAAGCTACTCCCCACTTCAAGTCACAGTGCAGCACATGCTCGTGAATCACCTCAAAGATACAAATTCCCAGAATTGTTCAAAATTCGCAGTTGCACTTCAGCATACCAGGATGCCTAGACATGGACTCGAGTTTGCTCCACCCCAAGGGAGTTAAAGAAGTCGGTCCAAATCACGATTCGGGTCCAAATGATATTCAATAGATTTTTCGGTGGCTGGAAGATGCATTTGATGATTTACCTGCTTCTAAGTTTCCAACTATCTCTAACGACTTTGCCACATTTTATTCTTGACCAGTGACAAGCATGCCCTCAACAAAAATGCAATAATCTTTTCTACCGCAAAACCTGATATAATCCCACAATGCAAAAGCGTACCAAGCCTAAAATGACGCCCCAAAAGTTATAGCTCGGCTTTTTACCAGTGTAGGAATAATTGCAGCAATTATGTCTACTTGGACTAAGGTCATCTCACACATACAAGCATATGTAGCCGATGCCACCGTGTTTCATTGAACTGCGCACGAAGCAATACATCGAGGATATACTAAAGAACAAGAGATAAACTGAAAAGCTAAAGAACAGTTTCCAGAAAAAAAAGATTTAGCTCCACTTTTTGGTTTAAGATCTCACAGACATACTACCAGAAGTTGCAAGTTGGAACAAGTTCCTCTCTTTTTGTTTCTTTCGCTTTCATATATGGAGGGGGCAAAACACATCATTTTAAGGGAGATAATGCCCAAAACAACCAAAAGCATATGCTGCTGCCCGATTTCGAGCTTGTTCCTCCTAAAACATATGCTCACGTACATTACTCAGAACCCCACATCGGACTCTGTCTGATAAGCATTGAAAAATCCACAGAAACCAGGATCTTCAACTGCAGCCGCAACGGAAAACAGAAAGAAATCAACACACCTCAAGTGATGGAGCGAGTAGATCCAACGAGGAACTCATGAATTGCAAAAACCAATCGCGGAAGCGACTCCCCCCAGCTCCCGATTCGGAAATCGGGAGGAGAATCGGAATCCCCGCAGCAGCGCCGCCGAACAGTCGGAAACTCAGAGGCCGAAGGCGAATCTTCGAGCGGTCCTCGGGCCGCGGGCTGCTCCGATTCAGCCCAGGAGCACGGAAGCTCTCCATCATTTCCGGGCCGGGCGGGCCGAACAAAGCCCGAGCTCGTCGGAGCTGAGTCGGGCTTCTTAGAGCGCTTCGGGCTCTCCGATTCGCGATCGTCGTCTTCGGAGATTTCGTTAGCACCATGGAGAGTTCAAGCTGTACGAATCACGCTTCGCACTCTCGAATTTCGAAAGCATCGTGAGGCTCGACGCGCGACCATGCCTACCGTCGTATCGATCAAATCATACAAATACCAATCTCTCCACGAAAACATTTCATCGAATACGATCCGTCGTCTTAATATAAGCTCACCACAAAGCCAAGGAAGCGTCTGTTTTCGCTCCCCCGGTGTGTCCCCGCTTCGTCATGCATCCCATATCTCTTCTGCAGCTTCCACGTTCGAAACATTTTTCTCGTACCTCTCGCGTTCGAAACATCTAACCGTCCCAAGATCACGGCTTCGGTCGCGCGATCAGGAAACTCTGGAGAGGCTAACCCTGCAGAAGAACCAAAGTTCATGCGAGCCTTCCTGTCTCATCCACAGAATCATGTGCTCACGGTGCCTGTCCCATTACGTCCCTTAAAACTAATTCTCGCGCAAAAGACCGAAAGGACTGGTTTTGAGCACGACCCAGAAACATGCGAGTAAAAGAGGCCAGTCGGCTTCAAAAAGATGGCCTTCCAAGAGCGGCGACACCGGCACAAATCTCCGCTGTAATACTCACTCTCGTGTTTCACCACTTATGTCGGCAGTAGCCACGACGAGGATTGAGGTTCATAATAGGGGGGGTACAAATACGTATTTTATAGGAGAGCCCTGATCATGAAATAAAGAGCGACCGACCTGAATATCGTTTTGCAAATTCTTATTTTCAAATGCTTCAGCAGTTACGAGAACAATATGCCCGGAATCAAAGTCTGCATTTCGACGAAGAGAACATTTATTCAAAGAAAACTAACATAAAGCTAAAACAAAGTGCCGGCAGGTTTCTGCTCAATAAGAACAAAAGCTTTTCCGCACCAATCAGAGCACGAACCTAAGCAATGATACACCTTACGGATACTCCTGGCATTCCAGCTCATTCCCTTGCCTTGCCTTTGCGCCTACTGCTACTAGTCTCTAAGAGATAGCACACCATGGAGTCCACATCATCGCCGAATATACTGTACGCCTCGATCGCCTGGAGATAAGTGAATCCCATGGACAGCACAACCTGCATACTGCTGCTCAGAACATTATGCTGGGAACCATGTTCTCTTCCACTCCCCATCCTCACCTCACTACCTGAAGGTGCTGTAACCAAATGCATATCAGTAAGTTTGTGCATGTCCAACTTATAAAAGAACTGCTGGCAGCAGACGAATATTGAACACATCCTCACTGTAAGGCCATGCCAATAAGATTGCTTACAATGGTGACGTTGGAAAGCTTTTTGAATAGGACCTGTTTTAAGGGACACAAATTCTTGCGAAATTTTCTTGGAAACAAGCCTGCTTTTTCGGTGATTCGACATTACCAACTACTTACTTTCATCTGTTCCGAAAATTTAAGAAGCTCATGGACAAATGATTGCTATAAGATGCAGCTATATGTTGAACAGGAATTGACAGACAGCGTTAACTACCGATAGAAACATCAAAATGCAATCTCCCAGTTACACTTTTCTCTTTCCTTCAACTAACTCAGGATTGACAAACAACATTAATCATTGATAGCAACAGCAACATCAAAATCCAGTCTCCAAATTATACTTTTTTTCCCTTCAACCAACTGAGGATTCCATTTGTTTTAGACACACTTCCAAAAGGTACTTTCCAATGACTGGCAGAATGTCTCATCAGTCCGATGGAAAGTACCTTGTTACCACACAGAGAAAAGGGGGAAAGAAAGAATTCTTACTTCCGCCAGAAGATGATGGTTCCGCACTAGAAGTAGAAGAGTCTCGAATACCAGGTTGTTTCCTGAGTTTGTTACTGGCGAGATACTCAGCCCGAGAAGCTTCCATAACCATGCGCTCGATTTCCTTCTCAGTCAACTCAAGGTCAGACCAAAAGCGACCCTCAGCCAAAAGAGCCTGCCAGTAGAAGTAATTAGGGGAATCGCATGATATCATGAACAATAATCTCACACATTACCCTACAAAGAGACCACGACACTGACATTATCAATCTGTTGATCTTGCTGAGCTTTGATGGCTGCCTTTACTTGATCTTTGTCGACATTTGTCTGCAAAAAAAATTCCCAAGTAAGATAAGGACAAAAGTGTATCAATATCAACGTGAGATTCAAAAACAACTAACTGCTACAGTGAACAGAAGGCAAAATTTGCATTTTACACCCTTCAAGGAAGTCGGAAAACCCCAATGGAATTTCTGATCACAGCATGGTTCCACTCACTATTCACTGTGCTTGATAATTGCAGAACTACTGAAAATACGGTCTAGTTGACTATAAGATTGGCACCAGCAACAACCACAGTTTGAGGGAAATCGGAGAGTTGGAAATCCAACTACTTCTCAACAACATAAAGCCTTCAGTCCAATGCATCAGCTAAATGCAAATTGAGAAAAACTAAAACTTTTCATCAATTCACTTCGCTAGGCAATTAGAAAGGCATTTCCATGTGTGACATCCAGAACAGTAATCAAGTTTTTCTCGTAGAGATAAGATTCCAAGATATCAAAGTGAACCAGTCAATTAGGATCAATGCAAAAGATGCAACCCCTGACCTAAGCATAGGCTAATCTAGAATAATTTGCAAGGAGCAAAACAAACAAACATTATACAGACCCCGCGAAAAGAGCCGAATCCAAGTCCTGCACCAATTGCCAAACGACGTGGATCCACAAGAGAATTATAATGATTCCCATGATGGTAGCTAAGTCGAATGGGTGGCGTGTCAGTATTGTAGCTTCCATGGAAAATATTGATAGGCTCTGCATTGAGAAGCACCAGTTAAAAAACAAGCCTTTTAAGTACAAAATTATGCGACAAATCAAAATCCAGTAGCTGTACAAGAGCAGCACCTGTGCTGTAGGAATAGATATGAATTGGTCGGTTATAAATCTCACAAAATGCTTGGATCTCCACATGGTTCCCATATACCTAACCGTCAAAAAAGAGCATTTAAGAAAAACAGACAAGCAAAGATCATCTCCATATTCGAGTCAAAAAGAAGGCAAAAGTAGACACACAACTTAATAATTCCCATCAATATGAACAAGTAATTCAGTCATAGCCAAACAGAAGGTTCACCAAATATGTAAACAGAAACAATAGAAAAGAGCAAGTGACTAATTATGAGAGGAAGATAGTAAAATAAAATGTTCATTTTAAGCATATGATTAAGGTGCACGAATTCAATGAATGGCACAGAAAATGCCGCCAAAACTTCCACTGATGACTATTACTTTAAAGCTTCCATCGAGTTCGTAAAAAATCCAAATTGTTCAGAGATCAGCCAATGAGATTTGGCAACTAACTATCCACTTCTACCATACTGTCGTGCCAATTGCATCAAATGACATAATTCACTGAGATTGGCAATTCATGCCACGGTGTCATAATTGCATTCTCAACTCTTGTCAATCAGGGTAAGCATTTAAGCACCTTAGCTATCATGAAAGAGTAAAGCATATCATACCATTTTATATTCAGGTCTTCTGCATTTCAATTGTAACAATTGTTATTGACATTAATAATTAGCTAACAGTGCAGCTGCAGATTCAATCTGTCAAATTAGTCGAACAGCGAAACCGCCACTTGAAAGGTTTTCTACTAGATCCGGTTTTGAAAACTCTTGTTTTACTCGTATCAGGTTGCTTACAATTGCTTTCCTGTCCTCCAAAGTGACTAAAAGTTTAACAATCTCATGTTTGATCGCATCTCAAGGAAAACAGTTTGACGGTATCATAAGCTAGTAGATGAGAACTGGCATCCATGGCCTGTTCCAGCACAACTTATCTAACCAACAAGTTGCAGCAGTACCTACGGAGCTAATCCGCACTAAGTTCCCACTTTTGAATTAAGGGTGTTAAAAGCTTATAACCAGCAAAAGTGAATAATTTCTACACTTAAGGCTCTTACAAGAAGCTCGCTCCACTACTACCACATACTCTTAAGCACAAAATCCTTTGTTTAAGAAAAGTTTAAGCTCCATATGGGACTCAAAAATGGGGAGTAAACCAAATGCTACCCAACAACATGGTAGAATTAGCTGTCAACTTTGCTGGAAATGAACTACATGATTACTCGAATATATCTCCTAATCAATAAAACATGCTCCACTCGTGCAAGGCACAAGAAAAATAGTTGCTTTTTCCAAAATCAATATCCTTCAGAAAAATTGACGAGGATGAGCCTCCGGATATTTCGCATTGAAATTCTAAGAAAGTTGAGGGAAAGCTGGTGGGGGCCCAATTGAGGATGAATTGGGATAAGGTAGTCTAAGTAATTTCCAAACATGCAACGACAACCTTTACTTCTCTGCGATAAGATGGAGCTCTAAGATGAAGACGTACATTAAGATGCAGATTAAGATACAAAAATACCTAAAAAGGTGAGGAATAAGACTAAGGAAATATCTTGAATATCAGGAGCTTACTAAAATTTTACACATATGTCAGAGCACCACTTGACGCGAAAAAGCTTACTTGTCAATGTCATATTCAAACTAAGTCTCCCAACCCTACACTTGCACCTACCGAGCTGTCTCCAGATTTCAGCTCACACAAAAAATTCATTCCTTGGATTATGCGGCAGTAGATCGTGGCCGGGAAAGTAGAGTCAGTGAATTGTCCTAAATTTACATCGTAGAAGCACAGCCATGCCCAACACTACTCAAGCTGGCTAATCAAAAAGAAAAGTACAATGGCCACTAAAATTTCACAAACCTTGTCTCTTCTCTTTCTTCGGCAGTATTGGATGAAATTTTCAGTGACAAACTGAGAGAAGTGATCTCTTTCATGCTCCTGAACGAGGACAACAAAAGGCAAGCAGAGACAAGTATTATAATAAAGCATAAGCTTCACTAATTGCTGAAAGCAGATGCGTGACACATATAAATGGCATGAGTATCTAAAAATGTAACAGAAGATCAAACAAAAGGAAGAGCCTACACCAAGGGAAAACGAAATAACACATGAAAGCATAAAAACAGCTATGGTGTCAGATTGGTTCACGTATAAATCCATACTACTCAAAAGTAAGATGTTGGTAGACATATAGTCCAAGGCAATATCAACACTATATTTGAAAAAAAATAAAAAATAAAAATATATAATAGTTGCGAGAAAGAACTGGCATGCTTTCTAGCATTTATCAGCCTCTTGAAAATGCACAATCAACTCACCTAGAACCATATCAAGAAAATCACATGTCAGATAACAATGTCGATGATGATAAAAATATTTGTCTTCTATGCATGATTAGTTTCAAGAGATTCCTTTTTCAACTTTTCCTGCACTAGAAGATTCAAACCTTCATCCTTTATCGCTTGAAACACCCAATCCATTTCATTACATTGCCTTCCCTTCTTTCCCTGTTCATAATTATACTATTCTCTTGCACCGTCACGCCCAAAACAAAATACTGGGGAGCAAATTACTTCATTTGTACCTGATTAAGTATCCATTGACAACTATACGAAGAAATTATCCACCGGTAAGGAAAGACAAGTGGAATGTGATATCTTATTAGAAAGACTGTTTGTATCGGATGACTGCAATAATCTCATACTCCTATTCATTAAAGTGGACAACAATCAACAGACAATTAACCATCCAAAATGGCACATGACCACTCTACACTCTTTTAGTATAGGAAAACATTGTAAACAGGACCAGAGCATGAGAGGAGTTAAACATACCATATAGTCTATACACATTTGCCGGACAATACCATGCTCATCAGAGTCCCCATAAACTTGATCTGCAACAGCACGAAAGAGACAATTCCCATCCTCCAACATTCTTCTGACTTCCAAACCCCTTATCCTCCCAATGTCAATCTCGAACTGACGTTCTCTTTCCTAATAAAGATTTAAAGTACCGGCATTAGATAAATAGTTTCACACATCAAATAGCTTCCCTTATAAAATAAAGCCCAATGCACCAGCCCTAACAAACATGAGGGCCATATTAAATGAGTCACGTGTATTATGTACTTCAAGTAGGTGGCCAAAAACAAGAGACAAATTCAAGAAGAAGCATCAGCACAAAAACTTAACGTAAAATAACAACAGCTACAAAGATGCAAAGAAAAGGTTATTCTGGTACCAAAGACAACGAGGTTAAGTTTGCACGCTCGAATCCTTTCGAAAGATCATAACTTGTAACTCACCAAATCATCATAAGATACAAAGCATGGTCCCTGCTCATCTGCACTGTTATAACCCTCGCTTTCACAGTGAGATCTTGGAGAAGAAGGCCGTGACCCAGTAGGTGAAGTTCGAGCTGAAACAGCAGGCCAGGCAACCGATCTTCTGGAAGGACCAAGTCGCGCAGGATTTGAGCTTCCTTGTGGAGCTCTCCTTAAGTTTGAGTTTGCGACAAATGGCCTTGGTGGGGCTGGAGGAGGTGGCGGATGTAGACTCCCAACAGCACCTTGCAAGTTGCTTGTGCCCTCATTCTCTTTCAGATCAACAGGCTTCAGCCCGCCTAATCCTTTCGAGGCTTCCTCTGAACTAGGAGGGTCATCGCTAACCAAAAGCTCACCATCATGAGTCTCATTACCCAAGTTCTCATCCTGATCACCATGATATCCTTCCACGTGTTCATCGCTTTTCACAGCAGTACTGTCACCGCCACAATAGCATTCCGACAGTTCATCCACAACAACTTGTTCTGATACCTCCTCCTCACTCTCCTCATCTTTAGCAGCAGAAACAACCGAAGCAGTAGCAGAGGGCTGTGGCTCTGTTCTAGCTGAGGAAGAAGAACGGCTCGGATTCGATGAGGAACCACCCGAGCCTCTCTGAACCACGATCCGAGTCATCGTCGTGCAGGTGTTTTATCGTCACTTTCGCCAGTAAAGAGAAACCTTCTTGCGCGCCCCGCCCCGCCCCGCCCCGCCCCGCCCCGCCTCCCCGAACACGCTCCTCTTTAGAGACCCGACACCATACCGAGAGGTTTGTCGCGCGTCCTGGCCTTAGGCGTGGTGAAGCAGATACCGCGGCTGAAGGATTTCTTCCAGCCCAACAGCGAGCTCTTCTCTGCCGCGCAAATCAGTCTCTGCATTCCCCTATCAATTCTCATGAGACCGTGACCTCCTAATTCGGTTAAAACGAAACACTCTCTCCCCCTAAGTTAACTGAACAATCCCCCAAAAGTCCAAAGAACTGACCTTGAAAGCCCGAGCTGCAATTCAAACGACCGATTCAAACACAAAGAGCAAAACGGCAAAAAAGAAAGGAAAAAAAAGAAGAAAGGCCACCCACTACCCAAGATCATCCTCGGATCACCATTTTGCTTCTCGGCAAAAGAAAGGCGGCCGATCGAGCCGTCAATTTCAGGGACGCCCGGAAAACAGAAGAAAAAAAAAGAGAAGAAAACAGAAAGAAAACCCAGACGAGGAAACGGGGAAGCGCGCGCCGTACCGGAAGAACCCTAGAATCTTCCACGGCGGACCCGACCGACCCGACCGCCGCGGCCGAGGGAGATCGCGACGGAGACCGAAACCCTAGAGTTGACTCGGTTTGGGGGGAGGGGGGAAGCGGGGACACTCACCTCCGCGAGCCGGAATCCGGCAGCGAGCGGAGCGATCGCCGGCGCCGATTCGGACGGGAAGGAAGACGGCGGATTTGTGTGGGGAGGGGGCGGAGAAATGGGCGGCGGGTGACTTGGGAGCGAAGGAAAGGAGAGGGAAGGAGGCTGCTGCCGAGAGAGAAGGGGGCAGTCCTTTTCCTTCTTGTTGGAGAACAGAGAAGAAGAAAGGAGTGGAGAGAGAGAGAAAGTGTGAAGATGTAGAGAGAGAATATGGGGAGGGCGGCCTTTTAATGGTGGGCGAAGGAGTGGCGTGGGGAGGGGGGGGTTGGGTCGGCGGGTCGGTCCCTGACGTGGAGCTTTCTGACGCCGGCCACGTCACCCGGCCCCCGCCGGGCGATTCCCCGCACGTGCCGCGCCGGGGGGTCGCCCAACCGGGAAGCTCGACGCGCGCGCGACCCGGGGGTAGTTTCCACGCTTTCCCACCCCGTCGAAAAATCCTAAAATTTATCCCTAAAGTATCATTAGGTCCACTAATCCGTGAGATAATCCAATCCAAAACAAACGATATAGAACTTTGATTTGATATATAACGTGATCTCCGAACATTTTAATTTGATCGATATGATCCCCGAACTTTTACTCGACGTGCAATGTGGTACATGGACTTTTGATTTGTTCAATACGTAATCCCTGAACTAGTTCAATAATTTAGGAACTAATTGAACATATATCAAAAGTTTAGGAACAACATTGAACAAGTTAAGATTTCAGGGACAATAAAGTTCAAGAATTACGTTGAACAAATTAAAAATTTATGGACTACATTATATATTATGTCAAAATTTAAGAACTGTTTGTATTATTATCCCGAGATTTTACTTTAACACTGTCCAATTTGATCGACGAGAAATATTGATTTGATCGGGTGAGAGGGGGTGCCGGTCCGATTGCTCGTCGGGGCCCGATGAGGGCCGGCAGCTGCTCGCAAGGCCCCGGTGAGGATCTTTCATCGTTTGCCCGATGGAAGCGGAACACGACTCAAGAGCTAGATGGCGGTGTCTTCGATCAGCTCGCTCCTTATAAAGTTTTCGAGACAAAAATTTGATGTGCCCCTTCCAAATTGTCCGATTAGCTTCTCTCTGCACTTGCGCAAATGGCTGCGAGGAGTGGCGAGAATCGCGACCGGAACCGCTAGTGAGTCCAACATCGGCGTGGGTCGACGGCTCTCGCTAGCAGGGCGGGGAGGCAGCGGCGGCGGCGGTCGCCTTTCAAAGTTTAAAACACCTCCTCCATCCTTCTCATCTTTTGGTTCAAGTTCTTATTTTCTTTTCTTTTTCTTTCTTTAGTTTCTGGTTGATGTGCTATGTTTCTACTGTTTTGTTGTTATTAGCTCAACATGAGTCAAGTGGATGGACATATGTTGTTTACCCCCTATCATAATCGTTACAGGAAAGACTTTTGGACTACTTGTCTTGACTAATTTTCCGCTCTTTCGAGGCAAAAGCACGTTTGGCTTTTGTCCACATTTCTTAGCCACGAAGGTAAGTCGTTCGAGAGAATAGCGTGGAAAGGAAGTCGAGCCAAAAAGATCTCGATCCGAGATTCCAAATCTAACGCGAGGATTCAAGTTCAGTCCAAAATTTCTTAATTTCTTTCAATTCAGTCCTAAACTTTACGGAGAATTCCAACAAAGTCTTTTCAGCTAATTTTTTTTCATAATCGCTGGCAGCTGTTGATGGCTTCCAGTAAAGATTTATGACTAAATTGAAAAGTTTAGAACCGAATTGATATTCATATAATAGATTTTAGGACTGATTCAATAATCTCTCCTGTAAAAGGATATGTTCATGTCCACGCCGATCGCGAAGTCTTAGTAGCTTGATCGAGTCGATTGCACCACGCCAGGCAAAAGGGTGCACACTGCACCCTGCTTTTCAATTAAATCACTGCTTCAATACACTTTCACATGACAATTCACAACTGTACAGCAAGCGCAGTCCCGTGTCATTCAACCTCTTTCAGAATCCCAGAGGCTGATGACATGAGAGACACGAGACAACTTCCAATTCAGTTCCTTTTGAGAGAGACGGTGGACAAAACCACCAGGAATATGAAGATCAAGGCCGCGACGAAGGAAGCCACCACCGCGCCGCTGACTTGCTGGCAGAAGTCGTTGAATTGCCGGCATATGGCGAGCCAGTTCGCGTTCACGTTCCCGTTGTGAGCCAGGTAAACGATGGCCGCTGCCGATGAGGCAGCAGCCGTCGTGAGCGCCACGAATATCTGCGAAGATTTGGTACATTAATTGTGTTAGGAACAGAACACATGGCTATTGTTTCATTTTTCTAGTAGGATTAATGGATGATGATTATGAGCAATGTCATCTCATGAGATAGATTAGATTACGGTGTCGAAGATGAGCAGGAGGAGCCTTGGACCGACGGCCTGGGGCCGGACGATGCACACAATCGAGAAGGGCAAGGAGAGGACGAGGTATGCGCTCGCCCCCGCGTTCGCGATCACGAAAAATCTGCATTTCATGTCGGTCAAATTAAATTTGACATCATTAAGCACTAAGAATAAAGTAGCATGTACAGAATGAACATGGCCCGGTAATCAAATTTGCGTACTCGAATGCTGGGAGATCATCGTAGCTAGCCTGGAACTGGAAGAACTGTGTGAAGAACGGGAGCGTTTGATCAGTGGTTCCCATGGTGGTGGCAGCAGCTAAAGCGGCGCCAGTGGCCAATAGCCTAAGAAGGAAGTCGAACACCGCGACACCTTTCTTCCATCCTCCTCTTCCTGCTCTAGCAGCGGCGGCCACCGGAGGAGGCGCCGCACTAGCAACCGCTTTCCCCTTGGTTCTGGCCCTTGATTCGGACTTAGATAACCGCGCCGTGTCACCGTTCTTCGATGAGTCCATGGAATTTGCAAGTGCCTAAAGACCGATGTCTTTTTCTCTTCTCGACGTGTTTGATAAGCTTTTGCTGTAGTAAGGCTATGAGATACCATGTTGAAGCAGACTAAATATATATAGTGGAACTTGGATTAGAGCCAGAATTTAGTAAATGAATGGGGTGGTTTGACTTTTGTTTTTTGCTGTTTTTTTATTCGTCTAGGAAGTTCATGGGACGTCCTAATGTTTTTGGAGGAGAGGATAGGTTGTTCCTGCTCCACTTTCTCACCTGAAAACACCTTTATGTTGGTGCTAGTTTAGTATAAGAACCCCACGCACCGTGTAGTTGGATATGGAACTGGAATTGCTTTTTGATCATGCCCGACAAGGATGAGTTTGACTGTGATTATGTAAAAGTACGATGAGAGGAGTTAAAAAAAGGACATCGCCCCACTTCGCTAGTACTTGCAAGGAATAAGATAATCGAAAATAGGAACACTTGATTCCGAATCATTGCCAAAGGGCATTGGCTCGAATTGCCGCGCAATTTCAGTCGCGGGGATTTCCCGTTTCGACTGCGCTGAAGTTCTCTCGAGAACCTTTTCTACCTTTGATTTTGGGCCACCGGGTCCTCTTACCTCCAATCGGAGAGAAAATCGATGGCATTAAGAACAGCATTTCATATGCTGCAACGAAAAAATCGCCTAAGCAACACATGCTTCTCGGCCAGCCCATCAGCCAGCTTCACTGCTTCAACCAGATTAAACTTCCGGCACGATCAATACACCAAGAGACATAGTTTAAGAGCTCTCCAAAAAGGTAATGCTGAATACAGAAAGCTCAAGTAAGAAAAGAAAGAGAACTGATTTGAGGATGAGCACTCGTCCCTGGAAAAACAAGGAATGACCGGACCGAGTCACTATGATAGAATTAACTACCAACACCACAACTAAACTTTACCCCTTCAAGTATGGGAGAAATTGAGAAGAAGGATCAGCAACTTCCAGGATATCCTTTCGTACCGTTTAATCCCAATCCAACCAGCAGCATGGTTTCTTACAACCGGATCGCCAGGAGCAATTGAAAATAGCAGATGGCACGCCAAAAAGTAGGAAGAAAAGTCGAGGGTTCTCAATTGCATCAAGTTGAATCATCCACAGTAATACAATTAGTTAATTGTGATTTAAATCAAAACATGTACCCTTGTGTTCAAAACCAAATTGCGTTGTGTTACATGAACATATAGAGAACCCTCAAGGAACAAAAGATGCGTGCATCTTTCCTTTTGACACACCACATACTCCTACAGCTGGTCTTTTATTCTATTCGTATCAAAATCCACAAGGGTAAACAATATTAATGCAGAAGCCGTTCAGTGATTTCAAGTAGCTTCCCGGTGTGTTGTATTGAACAATGCAGTGTTAAGTGGAGTTCCTCTTCTGAGCAAAAAAAAAATAAAATAATATGCAAACACAATCAGTCATTGACATGTTTCTTATGTACGCAGTCTCCATCCCCGCTCAGCAAGCGCTTCACGCACCCGACTAGCAGCCTCAGCAGTGTCATTAAGGGGAGGATAGCTCCAACTTTCCGAAATCTGTAAAAGAACATGGGGAATTTTAAAGAGATCATACTGAAAGGAAGAACCAACACAAAGCGAGCCCAGGACTATGCCATGGTCTGCACTTTGACATTCTTGCAAAAGTAAGCTCAACTATACTTACATCCTCAGAGCCCAAGAATGGCCGAACTACACCTCGCTTACTCAGAGACTTGTGAAAGTCTGCATACTTCCAGGTACACCGCTCAGCTCCCATTACATACACAGGCTTCCTGGAGGTGTAAACACAGTAAAAATTAATACAGGAAAATAACAAAACAATATTCGAAGACTACAAACTGTCAATAGATAAATTCTCCAACAGAGATTTCCACGAGAGCCATTGCTTCTCAAGCTTACCCAGTGCTGCAGACTTCACTGATCACACTAAGTGAATCCGCTGTGACAACAAAGGCATCAGCCCATGCTAGATGCCCCATGTGCGGATTAGGCTCTAACCAGAATAACATTTAGCATATGTCAGAAAAAACTTCTGCAGTTCATTATCTAAGCTCAAACAATGAATAGTATGAAGAGAAACCAGTTACCTTGACCATCCCAGATGAAAACTTTTGGATTATCACCAAGTTGTTTCACTATAATACTGGCTACCTAAGGGCATATGGTATATCAATCAAAACAAGAAACCTGAAAAATGTTTTAGAAGATTTTTGACTCCGGTCTCACCTTATCTGGTGTTCTACTAGAGAAAGAAATTCTGACGGTCCCACAGCTTGCGAGCACACTCAATAAATTAGAAATCAACTTCTTTGCAAGATCTGCTCCATATCGACATTGACCTATAACAATGAATTGCACCGTTAAATGGAGTTAGATAGGAATTAACTCATAGTTCAAATCAACCACAAACAGAGGAGTAGTCGACTTCATTAATCGCAGTATCATTGAGATTTATACATACATCCAAAGAAACCCGAGAGATTTCCACAATGCTTATCTCAAGATAAGACATTACATAAGCCTAATCAACAGCATTAGCCTATCTTGCAGTCCTGCCAAGTGCTGCTGCCGCTGCTGATAAGACATTAGATCTCATATACTACGCGCCCACATCCAAGTGACTCAAAAGATTGAATATGTGCCCCTGAACCATGTTGATGCGATTTATCAAACTTCAATCAGTTACAATTTCCAACAGAAAATCTAAAGCTGCGCTCTCAAAAATCTAATGCCTTAGTAACTGATTAAACAGTCACACCCATGGCATCTCCCAAAAAGTGAGTCAACCAACCCGGTGCAGGATGGTCCTCAACTGTGCATCCGTTCATCCAAGAGGGAATGAAGAACCACATTCACCAATTACTTCCCACAAATACTAACCTTTCTAAGCATGTTTGATGGAATGTCCCAGTTCCCTTCTATTTTATTATAATTGATCGTAAAAGACAAGTGTTATCATACACATCTTATTAAAAGCCAAAAGGGCAGACAATGAATCGAGATACTAATTTGAAATTATCATGGAAAGCAGAACTTCTGTGGAATCCATGAAGAGATTCAAATGCGTACGTGTAGGTCCTCCTATATTAACCACAACTAAGGGTTTTGGCAAGGATGCAAACTCATCATTCCAAGCACTGGCTGCATTCCGAAGTGCAGCAGAATCAATTTGGTGCAAAGCTCCAACAGTGAGAACCTGAGACCAAGAACTCTTAGCTTAGATACGACTTATGTAAGCCATATGTGGAATTCCTGATAAGTACCACATGCTCATCGGGAGGTTCTTGTGGAGTTAACCATCGCTTTAAGAATCGAGGAACCTGCTCCTGTGCCTCAGGGGTCAGAGGATAGTAGTCGTGTCGAGGGGTGATCACCAAATCAAACCTATTTAATTTCACCCTTGGATGTTGTATCTGCAACAGAAAAAACCAAGAAGAAACCAATACCCAGTTACACATAAACTTCAAGAGCAACGGGTGCACTAACACAAATTTACACAGAGCAACAACTAGAACTAACCAAAAATAAAGATAGCATTCCTACATAGGCCACCAGTTCAGTGCGCAGATGAGGGCAGATAAGTATAAACATACCTGAACAACAAAAACATTGTCTGATGCTAACCGCTTTATGGAACTTGCAACGGATATTGTATCTCTGCCAGATGAAACGACTAGTAGAGGCCCATCCCTGTTTGAAGTATGACTAAATTAGTTGATAAAAACCTCAAAGTATTAAATAGTATGTGTGAACACGGAGAAAGAAGCAAAGCAACCCCATTTGGCAAAGGGAAGCATAATCAACACAGATGAAGCTGGACAGAGAACTTTTAAGGCGTTAAATGTGCAGCAGACAAGAGTGTGCCCTGGTAGCTCATAAACTGTTGTTCTTTATCAACTTTTAGCTGGATAGCTCATATAATGTTGCTAACACGCCCCACAATATCCATTTCAAAAGTGAAGATCTATCTGTATTAAAAATTCACCTATCATAAGGCCCCAAGACATGCTGATATCAAATGGGACAAACAGAATGAGGGGGAGCATAGTAAAAGAATGAAAAGTTTATGATATAAATAGCAAATTCAAGATACCAAAAGGATCAAATAAAGTACATCAAAAATCCATTAACCTAGAACTACTCTGCAGGCAGGAAACAGCTTGCTACTATCATAAACAGAACTAACATATATATATATATCATATGATGTTAACATGGTAATTATTTGGCATAATAATAACAGTAGGACAAATAAAGATATGCCATTAGCAAAGCACCTAACTTACAATGCATAATAACGTTAATACTTTTTGCATCCATCAGTAGAGTCAACAACACAAATGTGAACATTGCTGTCCTCCCTTTAGTGTCTTTAGTTAGAGATCTAAATACTCAAAACCCTCCCTTAAATTTTTCATCTTTTTTCTTCTTCGACATTCCTTCCCCCTTTGCTCTAATGCCCAACGATTAGTCACATCCTCCCGTTGGAACACCTAAAAGTTAGCATTCTAAGTGTCTACCTGAATCATTTTAAATGAGCTTCTCTCGTTTTGTCCCTAATTGAGGTTACTTGATCTGAAGGCTATCATTTCAAGTGTCTAGATCATTTTAAAGAACCCTCTATCACCTTATCCTCGATCGAGGTTGCAGAAATTCTTCTTGATCATGCCTATCATCTCCTCCTCCGTTGAGAATACTCCTTGTATATTGCCTATTTCTAATTCCGAAAATCACGAGAAAATCCATTCCCCTACATATCCCCGTACCCACGTCCAACTCTTTAGATATGCGTTTTTCTAATTCCAAATGGCACTTGAAACCAAGATGCTTCCTTCAATTGCACAACATACTTTCTCTTCCATCCAATTCTGGTAATGAAGTGAGACAAGTTCTAAACCCATATCCAGACCAAAGTACATGGGCAACAAAACCAACCAACAATTTCAATAATCAATAAGAACACGTGCAGAGAAAGACATACGTTTCGTAGGTGTCACGAGCCATTTTCACAATCTGCTTCGCATCAGCCTCTAATATAGAAGACAGTCCAACACTGCCACCGTTTTCTGGATGTACAAGCACATGTTTTCTCCCTCGGGCCGTCAACAAAAGCTGCGTGTACCCAAAAATTCGCCTAAGGACAAAATACAACTTCTTGTGAACAGATACAGGAAGCCAGTGCAGCCACTCATTCACGCCTCCTTTTGGTCTCGTAACTCTCTGCACGTAACAATAACATCAATATGGAAACTTGAGCAAACGCCAACAACACATGGCATGATTTCTCAAACGACAGGGATATAAACAAAGCAAGGCGTCGGAGGTTACTGGGGACTCACATACAGGACGTGCTTGTCGGACAATCCGAGGGCGCGAACCAGACCGACGCACTGGTTCTCGGACCCGGTCGAGCCGTTCCCGATCACGACGGCGCGACGGACGACGCTGTAGGCGCCGCCGTCGAAGATCTCCGGCACGCCCGGGGTAGGGCCGGGAGGCTCCGGGAGCCTTATCGGCTTCATCGGCTCCCGAACGGCGCGCGGGGATTGGCGACCGGAGCCCTAATTTGAGGATCGGCTCGGCTCGGCTCGATTCGGCCGGGGAGTCGAGCTCGCGTCGATCGCGACGGGGATGCGAGGAAGGGGGAGGCGAAGGAGGATTCTAATCGCAGTTCCGCTGCGCAATTTCGCTGTGAAGATGCAAAGGAAGGAGGAGGAGGAAGAAGACGAAGAAGAAGAAAGCAAAAGATTTTTTGAGGATTTTCTTTTTTTTTTTTGGCCAGTTGATGTTGGAGGGGTTCAAGTACTACTTTTACTAGACCAAAAAAAAAAGTTCTACTTTTCTATCACGAGAAAGATATTTCTACTTACCAAAAAAGAAAACACCCCAAATTCTTTTTTTTTTAGTTTATATAAAATATTGTTGACTAAAATTCGTATAATGTGGAATAATTGACAAATTATTTGGTGGAAATATTTTTCAAGATTTCTTTTCCCAAGTAAAAATATTGGAGAAAGTTGAATAAGGAGTGTCTGGCGTACCAAAGTGTTAAGGTGATCTCTCGATTTAAATGTGACTTTTCAAATATTAGCGATGTTATTAAGTTTTTCGAAATAAAATAAATTAGTATTCGAGCGTACTCATACCCGACTATTTTTATTTACATACTTGATAATTGAAGTGTCATTTTGACGAGGATGTTGACGTATGGTAATTCGTGCACGAAAACTTCCTCAGATCATAGTAACTATCAATGGCTAGTTTTACATAGGGCTAATACCACGAAAAAATCTAAACTAGTACACTTGTAACACATTTACCCCAAACCATTTTTTTGACAATAAAAAACCCCAAACCGGTACACCTGTGACAATTTTACCCCGAACATACCACAAAAAACCCCAAACTGATACACATGTGACAATTTTACCCCGAACTAATTTTTAATATTATTTTTTTTGAATTTTTTTCTTTTTTTTGTCATTTTCAAACTTTGGCCGATCGCTGGTCCGGCAACCGGCTAGAGGTGGAAGTCGGCGAGGACGGTGACGAGCTTCCCCTCCCCAGCAAAGGAGTCGTCGCCATTGCTGGATTGACTCCAAACACGAGCTTCTATGGCGACGTAGAGACTGCGCCGTCAAACCCCCCACCTTCACAATCGTCGCCGTTTGGAGCTGCAAGAACCCCATTCATGTTCTTTTGAGCGTCAAGCGGGATCGGATCAGAGCTGGTACGCCGGATATTGGAGGGGGGAAGGGAGGGGAGGGTGACATTACTAAAGCCGCGGAGCATGTAGTCGATGTCCTACCAATCGAGGAGGGAGCAGCAGGGCCTCTTCTTGAGGTTCGAGGCCATCGGCGGATGAGAAGAGAAGGGGAGTTTCCTTCGCTTTGTGGGGTTGGCGATGCTGCCGCCGCAGCAGAGGACGCAGGGTTGGGGCAATAGGTGCTTGGAGCACACCCTGTTGCGTTCTTCTTCTTCTTCTTTGGATCGTTCTTGAACCGGGGCGCACTCTCCTTCCGGTGGTTCTTGAGGGTAGTCCGAATGAGCGAGAAAGCTCATCGTGTACAATCGGCTGCTTTGTTTTTCTCTCAGTCGGACGAATCTTGAAAATGGTCGTTTACAGTTCGCAAACTGATTCACTTTCCTCCTCCTCCTCCTTCTCTCTCTCTCTGTCTCTCTCTCTTCTGTAATCTTGAAAATGGCCGACGCCTCGCCGGCTCACCCTCGCCCGAGCTGGCGAGGGTCGCCCTCTCTTGCGCCGGCAAGGCCGGCCCTCGCTTGACACCGGCGAGGGCGGCCCTTGCCCACGCCAGCGAGGGCCGCCCTCGCCGGCTTCCGCCTCTGGCCGGTCGCCAGACCAGCGACCGGCCAGAGTTTGAAAATGAAAAAAAAAAGAAAAGAAAAGAATAAAAATAAATAAAAATTCGAAAAAAATAAAATAAATAATATTAAAATTTTAATTCAGGGTAAAATTATCACATATGTACCAGTTTGGGGTTTTTTATGGTAAGTTGAGGGTAAAATTATCATAGGTGTACTAGTTTGGGATTTTTGGTGGTCAAAAAAATAGTTCAGGGTAAAATTGTCACGGATGTACCAGTTTTTGGTTTTTTATGGTCAAAAAAATAGTTTGGAGTAAATGTGTTACAAATGTACCAGTTTAGGGTTTTTCGTGGTATTAACCCTTTTACATATCATACCATTTAAAGTTCAATTGCTTTTAATCTTACCATACCTATGTATGGATCTCTTGTGGAAAATTAAAAACTAGACAAACTTGAATATGGATATGAATTCAGTATCTGGTTAATTAGCTTACATGGCGGGAAAAGTACAAAAAAAGTTTTAAATCTATTACATCCGTGCCAATTAAATATCAAACTTTTCAATTGTGTTAATTTAATTACAAACCTTTTTACATTTTACCAATTAAGTTTATTCGGCCAATTTAGGCTCAGGTCGTATTTCAACCACTATGTTTGTCTTAATAAACAATTCAAATATCTAGTGGAAATCTAACCATTTTAAATTATACATCAACGATTGTGACTGATTATAAATGAAGGGTATAAATCACTAATAACGGTGATAATCAACGTAACATCACATATTCATCAACGGTATCAAACTATTGATGGTAAAAGTGCCAAATGCTTTTAAATAACAATTGTTGTGATGAACTTTTCTTAGATCACGCCAAACAATCATAGAAGGCAATTTAGCCATTGTTGGATTAAAAAGTTTTCTCCAAGACGCTTCGAAACCATTTATCCTGAATTTGGTTACACATGTTCGTTTGAAAAAGCCCGCATTTGCAATCAACGGGCTTCGATTTATTAAATCAAACATCAAGATTCAACCAATGACCCATGAATAACATTTTGACAAAAATGAAATGCTCCTAATTCCATATTAAAGCATGGCACCATCACCATTATTCTGGCCCCCAAAAGAGTACACGTATATACCTTCTTCTTTTTTTGAAATAAAATGATACGCCTTGTCGAGAAAAAAATTTTGAGTGCTAATTGTTAGGGGAAAACGTATTTATTAATGTGAAAAAGATTTATGACTAAATTGGTCTAATCGAAAGATTTAGAAATACCGACGCAATAGGTTTATGACCTGTTTTCTACTTTTCCCAATTATTAGGTTCACGTCAACCAAAAAATGATGTAGGCTCCAACCAAAACTCATATACTTGGAATTTATTTACTATGCATGTGTTTATGGTTCATGATATTGAACGTCTCAATTAGACCTGCGTTATTATTTCTTTCGGTTTTTTCTAAACATAAATGTTTTAAGAAGAAACCTTTTTCGAAAATTAAAAGGGAAAAAAAAAGAGAAAAAGGATCGCCCACCGTGGGGCTCGAACCCACGACCACAAGGTTAAGAGCCTTGCGCTCTACCGACTGAGCTAGACGGGCTTGATGCGATAGCGCTCTTTCAAACAATATTTATTCGTGTATTTCGTGTGAAATTTATTTACATTAATTCTATCTGTTTTTTTTGTGTGTTTTTATTTGGTTCTTTCTCGACTACTCCTATACTTTCAACGTAGCAACCTGCTCTCCATAGCCAAGAAAATTCTCCGTCACTTCAGTTCCACAGCATCAAACCAAAGAACGCTCTCTCTGCAAAAGCATGGCTGCCCATACGAGAATCAAGCCACAAACACCACCTCGGAAACGAAGGGCGGGCACCATAATTCCACCAGCCAAAAGATCAGAATAATGGGGCATTTGCCAAACAAGAGCGAACAAAGCAAGTAATCGGGAGCATATGGAAAATTCGACCAAACAGGTCAACATTATGAACATGCCAAAGGCGAGAGATTCACATCCCCCCCACCCAGTTTCACGAATCATGTTGCCATTTCAGCTATAATTTTCACCTAATGCCGAACTTCCTCCATGTATAACAAGGGGACGCTAACCCCGGAAAAAGATTAAAAAAAAAAAACTCTTTCCTGTTGAAGACCACCGGCGGTTTCGCAGGAGAGGTTCCGACATCAGATGCAGTGGACCGCACTGAAACAGAGAAGGCCGGGAGCCCCGTATTTTAATTGATGAGGCCGAGAGATCAGAAGACGGTGCGGAGCATTTTAGGAGGGCGGTTCTAACATCTGTCTTCCATCGACAGTAATACTCAACACAAGTTGAAAGAAGAAGCGGAAGATTGGCAAAGCATTCGGACTGGTATCGACACGAATTGTAACAGCGGTGCCAAAAGCTGCCGGCATCTCGTCCTTAAATTCAGTCCGGAACTTGAAGATGGTCCCGGTCATTGAGTCCAACCCGTCCTTCGATTGCGGCCACTTCAGTTGCTTACAAAAGCTCAGCCATTTTACCCGCATTTTAGCTTCCTGCCCAAAATGAGAGTGAGTTAGAGTGTTTCCCTGTCGAAGGAAGGCATTGTTGTGTACATCCTAATCATCTTGTTCAGTGTTGTAGCGAGTGATCAGCAGGATAACAATGGACATGCCTTCAACTCCACCAAATCCTCCACCAGTTTCTCCTTTGCAACGTATTACAGAGGCCATCCGCTACCTCCGCCAGTCCTCGTGGTTGATCCGCCTCCAACGGCGGCATCCGGATCCCAAGTACCACCAGTATTTAGAACACCTTATCCAGGTTATGGATTAACTCCTGCTTTACGTTCACCGCCATCAGCTCCTCCCTAGCATGGTGCACCGTCGCACAGGGGCCAACCAGCTTCACCACCTCCACCGCCGCCAACATATGGATCTCCTCCACGTTCATCAATGCAACCTCGGCGAGTTGCTCATCCAACTCCACCAGTTTATCAACCCCCTACGACGTCACCTCCTCCAGCTCCCCGGAGAGTGGTTCGCCCAACACCGGCAAGACCTCAACCTGCTCCACCATTTCACAAGCAACATGTAAATCCACCATCTCCTTATAGGTGGCCAAGCCCACCTCCCGTGCACAGGCCTCCAGCCCCAACTCATCATCCTCCAGTGTCTCGACCACCACATAGAAGACCAGTTCGCAGTCCACCTACACCTCCCACGTATCGACCTCCCCCAGCTCCAATTTACCACCCTCCAGCTTCTCCACCACTGGCGTATCCAACACCAGGTCCACCTCCTACATATCACCCCCCGTCTCCTCTAACTTTATCACCACCTCCACCCACATATCAAACTCCACCTCCTCCTCCCCCTACTATTTATCCAACACCACCACCTCCTTCAAATCCACCACCAACTTCACCACCCCCACCTTCTAGCTATCATCCTCCGCCTGCTTATTTATCTCCACCACCACCACCTTCTACTTTTCAGCCTCCACCTTCTCCACGACCAAGGTATCCGCCACCTCCACCTCCTACATATCAAACTCCAACTTCTACACCTCCGATTTATTATTCCCCACCACCTCCTACTTATCCAACACCCACGCCTCCAACATATCAGCCTCCACCTTCTCCACCGTCATCCCCTCCTCCACCTCCGACTTATCAGCCTCCAACTTCTCCACCACCTTCATATCCTTCACCACCTCCACCTCCTACTTATCAACCTCCATTTTCTCCACCCCCAGTATATCCTTACCCACCACCTCCTACATATCAACCTCCGCCTTCTCCACCAGCATCACCCCCTTCACCTCCAATTTGTCATCCTCCGCCTTCTCCACCACCTTCATATCCTTCACCAGCACCTCCTATTTACCAACCTCCACCTACTCCGTCACTGTCACCCCCTCCCCCTCAAACTTATCATCCTCCGCCTTCTCCACCACCTTCGTATCCTTCACCACCACCCCCTATTTACCAACCTCCACCTTCTCCGTCCCCATCAACCCCTCCACCTCCAACTTATCATCCTCCGCCTTCTCGACCACCTTCATATCCTTCACCACCACCTCCTATTTACCAGCCTCCACCTTCTCCGTCCCCATCACCCCCTTCCCCTCCTACCTATCAACCTCCACCTTCTCCACCAGCATCACCCCCTCCACCTCCAACTTATCATCCTCCGCCTTCTCCGCCACCTTCATATCCTTCACCGCCACCTCCTATTTACCAACCTCCACCTTCTCCTTCACCGTCACCCCCTCCCCCTCCTACTTGTCAACCTCCACCTTCTCCACCACCCATATATCCTTCAAGACTTCCGCCCATCCAAAGGTCTCCTTCTCCTCGACACCGAACACCGGTGCACAGACTACTGCATCCAAAACATAGGCATCCAGTGTCTCCACCAACACACATATACCCATTACCCCATCCGCCTACAAGGACTCCACCATCTCGAAGACCACCACCAACTTATCAACCACTGCCAGTGTCAATGCGGCCATCACCAACACAGAGGCCTCCAACGTATCCAGTGCCACCTACACCAACTTATCCACAGCCACCATTACTTCCTACTCCATCTTATGGACCTGTGTACGCATCACCACCAAAGGCCTCCATCCAGTTCCTCCGCCCATAATGGAGATGCGTTCCAGCCAGCTAATGTGCAGGACTAATGTTTAACATCTCCTCTTGACTGGTAAACATCGAGTGGAGCTTATCTACTCATCAGACTTAGGCAGCCAGCATGTTCTTTCTTATGCTGTGTATATCATCAGAATGAAGCTTGTTGTACCAACTGCTGTCCTAGTAAATAAAGTCCACCTGTTTGGGATAACTAGCATGTCTAAAAGAATGATCCTCTTTCCTACAAATCAAAGATTACAGTAAGCAGGTGCTTAAATCTTATGAGACCAACCCAAATTGAGGTTGTTATGTGATTGATTTGGTCAGAAGCATCTTTCTCTCTAATATTCCCTGGCCTGTGGTATCTTTTATATCTTGAATTCATAGTTAAAAGAGAAGTATTGGCACCAAACAAACATTAACTCCAATTGCGAAGCATGACATGTATCGTGTAACTAACAAGGACAGTACTAAAGCGGATCTTAATCTTCTCGAGCAATAAACACAAAAACAGGAAGATTATCTGATGTGTTCTTCATTGTAATCTCAAATATACATGGCACAAAGTCTAGATAAGCCCATTGCCTCACCTCGAACAAGAAGAGTCATAAATTTGCTTTGACCCTCTGTCCTCACATCGTTTCAAGAGCTAGATTAGCCACCATTTTAACCAGAGGAGCAGGACACTTCGTTATGATGTCAAACTTGGATGGGCTAGAGGCATGTCCGAACAAGGATAAACTCAACATGGCAAGCTCCCCAAAGGACAATCTCGAGGAGAGAAAACCGTGCCAGTAATATGGGTTCAAATCAAAGAATGCATCAAAGAACCTCCGAGTCCCGTTTAAGTCAAGCTTCAACAAAGTCTCCATTCCAAAGTGGTAAAACTCTCTAGCGCACCTTCTGTCAACTGGCCACAGGCCATTCCATACTCTATGGTGAAGTGGCCTTCCTCTAATCATCCGGGTCGAGCCAAGACACTCTGCAATTGTCTCAGCTAGAACCGGTGCTAAAGCTAGTGTGCGAGCCACCATGTACCCAGTTGATGGGTGGACAATCCCGGATGTACCACCAATAGCCATCACGCTCTGAGGGATTCTCGGGAGAGGACCTCCCATGGGGATCAAGCATTTCTCGTCCTCTAACACTCTTCTGACCCGAATCCCCAAATGCCTTAACCTTGCCACCATTCTTTTTTTGACCTCGGAATAGGCTAGCACCGGTCTACTCACTAATGAAGTCTCTTCCAGAAATATTAAGCTCGAATCGAATGGCATTGCATACAAGAAAGTAGGGAATCTCGAGTTGTGGGCTCTCAAGTAAGGCTCATTCCCGAGATGGGAATCTCTCCAATCCATAAGCACCATCTTATCTAAATCAAAAGGGTGTTCATCTACTTCGGCCAAAATCCCATGAGCAATCTGATACCCGTGGCTCCTCGGCTTATCATACTTGATGAAAGTACTCCCAAAGCCGCTCGCATCAACGATCAAGCTCGCTTTCAGCTCGATGCCATCATCGCACACGACAGACGACTCAAACTCCTCGTGCTCCACTTTCCACACCTTGGCCTTGTGGAATCTAACCCCAGTGGAGACACACCCTTCAATCAGTCTCGTCTTCAATTTCTCCCTACAGACACGACCATAAGGCCGGTCCAAATACTTGGTCTTCCCGTCTTTAACGAAGACGCAAGCCATAGGCCACGACTTGTCCAGGCAATCCACGAGCCCCAAGCCCTCGAACTCGTCAACCCAGACCCCATAATTGTTAGGCCACATGGCAAGAGGGGAAGGATCGACGCAGCATACCCGGATTCCGTGGCGAGAGACCTGCTCCGCCAACCGCAGCCCCGCCGGGCCGGCGCCGACGACGACCACGTCGAAGCGGCGCGGATCGCCGGAGGCCCACCACGCGAGATCACAGTCAAACCCTTCCAAGAGCTGCGGGGTCGATTCGGGTTTCAGCTCGAGGAAGTTCCCGAATTTGCCGACCCGGGTCGCTCGGTTGAGCCTCCGTGGAGGAGCGTTGAGGGTCTTTGGAGGAGAGACGAGAGGGGCAGGCGAGGGGGGGAAATAGTTGGTTCTCGCCGGCGGCACCGGCGGGAGTCTGAGAACCGCCGCCATGAGAAAGGGCGAGAGAGAGAAGGAGATCAGAGATTGCAGCGATGGAGGAGGGAGAGAGAAGGAGAGGGGTTGAAATACCCGAGGGGAAAAGAATCTTGGGGAGCGACCGGAGAAGGATGCTCTGCATGATCGTTTTTGGCGCTAGTTTTGAACGATCCCCCCGTTCTTGTTCCGGAGTCAAATAATGGGAAAGTGGGCAGACCAATTGCCGAAAGAAGACGATAGTGCTGGCGGGTTGGTCACGGAAACTCACCTTGAGACGGCGGTTTCGGGCCCCGCGACGTGACAGGTGTTGTCCCGACGCTAGACAAAGAACATGCCCGCCGGGACCCACTTCGGGCCGCAGCACCAAACTGGAACTCCTGTCCAAACGCATTCCCCGTATCTGGTGGGTTTGTTGGAATGGACAAGATACGATGACTTTTAGGCTTTGGTGATTCTCACCAGACTTTAGTGGGAATTGACCAAATTTAACCAATTTAAATGGACAGTCCATCAGAGTTAACAGGCACCCATCGGATTTGAACTGCTTAAAGTGACTATTCATACAACGTGTCGTTTGTTTGTTCGCTTGTTGAAAGAGGTCATTTCTAATTTATGATGAGGAGCGAACATAGTGCGATTCGGTTCGATTCGACATCGAATCCAATCAACCTGAATGGATTGTGTTTGAAAAAATTTGAGACCAAAACCAAACCAAGTGGATGACAGACCAAACTCCACCTGCAGGACAATTCATAAGTTCATACAAAATGAATATCTAATCTACTCCCATTTAAGAGGAAAGGA
This sequence comes from Syzygium syzygioides, assembly GCA_031216285.1. NCBI lineage: Eukaryota > Viridiplantae > Streptophyta > Magnoliopsida > Myrtales > Myrtaceae > Syzygium > Syzygium syzygioides. Next base: position 30,905,975 of record CM062243.1, on the reverse strand, counting down.
TGACAACTACAATTAAAACTAGTAAGTAGTACAACATTTTCAATTCTTGGTTCGATTAAAATCAATCTAAAAGATTCGGTTCGATCGATTTTAACAACGACGAGCTATATGAGCGACCACAAGTCCAGTTGATCGGAGGCCCGGTTTAAATTCGATGGTCTCGTACCTTTTTTTCGTGCACGTCCCCATGAAGACCCAGGAGAGGCAACTTCACAGTGGACACAAACACAAAGGTATTGCAATTTTCACCATCCATGGAAAAGCAAGCCCTTTTGGGGAGCCAGCGCAGCCTCCACCAAGTCCTCTTTCTTATTCGTGTTATTCCTTATCTATGCATATAGCTTGTCTTCGGTAGGAAGAGAATCGATGGTGATAAGTGAACACGGACAGAGACAGAGTTGCATGATTAGGCTTTTAGGCAATGCCCATGCATGTATGTGCACCCGCTAGAAGAACTTCCAAAGAAAGACGCTAGATAGAGTAGAGCCAGGTTGACCAGCTCCTCCGATGCAATCACCAGCTTGACTAGAGTAAAAACTAGGCAATTGCAGTCTATGAAAGATCATATCAGGAAATTTATTCTAGATAGAACTTGTTTTGCACAATCCATCTCATATCATAAGAATGCCAAAGGCAACAGCTTGACTGTCAGCTATAAACAAGTACATTATTTACATCAGTGTAAAGATGCCCCGTGAGAACACATCAACAAACTCAACAAGAACTTAATGGAAGCGATGAACCCCATCAGACTTCCCAAAAACCAGAATAATTCCTCCCAACACGGTGATATTTAGCAGAGACAGTGGCACATTCTAATTCCATTTGAGCGCTTCTCAAAGTTACAAATAGGACCCCGAATATGACCAAAATATCACCCATGGCTTATATACTTACCGGAGATCAACACCAGCAACTAGAGAGGTTAAGATCTGCAGTTGGGTAGAGTGATGCCTCCACAACAAGCAGCAATAATAACATAAAGCAGCACCAGAATCAAGCATGTTAGCAGTGCCCTGCCACAAAGAGAAGCATAAATTTAATGACGATACAAGCAGTCCAGGATATAGATCTTAAGCGCTATATTATAACCACTACCACTGGTCCCACGTTCCCATTTGGGAATAGGGAGGTGGGGATGAACACCCCACCTCTGGGACTTGGGGGAGAAAGCAGTATAATGTTGGTACAACTGCCGATGAATGAGAGCATTTATATCATTTGAAAGCCAACCCATTCAACCTGCATCTCACCTAGCCCAGGAACCTAGTCCAGCATAACTATTACCCGAGAATACTGTCAGTGCAGCAATTAATAAATTGAGTTGGACTTGCCATTGCATTTTCATTCCCAACCTTAAAGATGATTACTTTCTTCTTTTGTAATATACTGGATGCATAAATTTCAACAGTTCAGAGTTGGATAACCATCTGTCTAAATCTATTACATTAAGTGAACATGGACATTCCTTCTGCTAAACATCCCCTATCATAAGCTAATATAGAAGAAAGTTCCCAGAGTATCTACTCGGACAGCAACCAGAGAGGAAAATATTGTCAAATGCACAACAAAGTAGTTATATTCGACATATGAAGCACAGCCAAATATGGCATTTTCAGGACTCTTTTACTTGGTTCATATTGATATGACCGCAATTACAGAGATGATCCAGACTTACATCAACTTCAGCACAGACTCCTTATGATGGGATAGAGATAGTGGAAGGTAGGGGTAGGTAGAGGTGATCATTTTCAGAGTGTGTCGATTCAGAGATCGAAACTTGGAACCTACCCTGTAAGTCCCAGTTCCAAAAACTGGGAAGCAGAAGCTGAACCGGTTATACTTGGAATAGGCCTGGAACCAAACCGATTCGTTCAGTCTGGTTCCCGGTTCTACTTGAGAAGAGGATTTGTTTTGTAAAAATCAAACATTTGATATCAGTACTATTTTTTGTAGCCCTTGACAAGTGAAGTCTAGTTAGTTTAGTAATCTTATATGCATACTTCAAAAGCAAGGTCGCAGATTTCATTCTTTTTGGTTGCGCCTCACTATTTATTTAATAAGGTACACAAAATCAGTTCTAAATAAGTTCAACTGTGGAACCAGCCTGGTTGGTAGGATCCAAATTCCAAAGTCGAATCTGCAGTTCTGACATAAGAACCACAAACCGAATTGTATAAAGGCCAGTTTTAGGATTTCGAAACCGAGAACCAGACCAGTTCAGCCTGAATTCAACTTGGATCAGAACTGACTGGGCCATTCCAACCAGTTCCCGAGTTGAACCACAAACTGTACAAGGACACAAACAGCCTACCATCCTGCACTCAGGGCAATACAAGCCAAGAAAAGGCCAATCTTTAACTAAATTCAGACATATTCCCACTAGGCAACATAGTGGACATATACTGGCCATTATCTACAGCCATATGCATCCTGTAAACCATGCAATATGTTGTGAGAAAGTGATTCTAGATGCTCGAGTTATTAACACCTAAATCTCGCGAACTACAAAACAAACTATAGTTTATTTCAAGAAACATTTCCCAATTGTTAGAAAGTAAAACACCCCCTGACCCAAATATGGGATTTTTAACTTGCGGTTAATATCACGAAAAACTCCAAACTGGTACACCTATGACAATTTTACCTCGAACTATTTTTTTGACCACAAAAAACCCTAAATGGTACACCTGTGACAAATTTACCCCGAACTATTATTTTTACCACAAAAAACCCCAAACTGATACACTTACGACAATTTTACCCTGAACTATTTCTTTGACCACCAAAAACCCCATATTGGTACACTTGTGACAATTTTACCCCCAAACTAGTTTTTCAACTACTAAAAACCCCAAACTGGTACATTTGTGACAAATTTACCCTCTGTTAGTATCCGTTAAATTATATTAATATCACAAAAAGTCACAAATTGGTAAACTTGTGACAAACAGAGGGGTAAAACCAAAAACCGGTACATATTTCAATTACCACGTGTCATTAAACTTAGCAATTTGACAGTAAAATTTAACGGAAACTAACGGAGGGTAAATTTGTCACAGGTGTACCAGTTTAGGGTTTTTGGTGGCAAAAAAAAATTAGTTCGAGGATAAAATTGTCACAGGTAGACCAGTGTGGGATTTTTGATGGTAAAAAAAATAGTTCGGAGTAAAATTGTCACAGGTGTACCAGTTTAGGATTTTTTGTAGTCAAAAAAATAGTTTGGGATAAATTTGTCACAAGTGTATCAGTTTGGGGTTTTTCGTGATATTAACCCTTTTAACTTTTATATTTTCTTTCTATCCTTTCTTGATTTCTCATCTTGATCAATACTCCATAAAGTTCCAGTCAGCTTCCAGAAATTTCTATATCCAAAATGACTGAACACTAAATGAGTATCAAAGCTCTATAAACAGGAACGCAATTTACTTACAAAAGCTTCGCATTTTTCATCCACAAAGCTTGACGAAGGCGCTTGGACTGTTTCTTGAAGTGAAAGGCACCATCTTGCATTGTAGCAGTCTTGTCAACAAGTAGCTCAATTCGGTCACCTCTTTCCAGTATCTTCTCAATGTTTTCCACCATTATAGTACGAATCTGAATGCAAAATTGCAGAAATATATTAGAACCCAAGACAATCCACCGACCGACCCATATGCTAACCCCAACAGCTACAGGCACATATAAGCACACAAAAGAAACACCCCCCCCCCCCCCCCCCCCCCCCAAACAAAAAAAAAAAAAAAGCCCGCAACCACAGGCACGTGCTGGCACACGGATATTTTGACCAATTAACATCAACTGATGGAACATGAAGAATATAGCTTATATATTCTACAGTCAAATTATTCTACAGGCTAGAAAAGTGGCCACCCACTCTAATACAGACGACAGTTACAAAGAATTATGTTTAGGTAGAAATTGTATCATAAGTTTGTCAACAGGGATGAATGGTACTTGCCTCGCCAACTTCGCCTCGGACCCGATTCAGAGTGTCCGCACTGGGGTTACTAGAGAAGAATTCCATTTGCTGATGCAAAACCCTTGAAAATTCATCATTCATTGCGTAAGCAGGTGCATAGGGTGCAACTCTGCCATAATTTTTCATGAATCTCATGTGAATATCTTCCAAGTATGAAAAAGGAATCCTCCCTGAATCAAGACCAAGTGCAAGCATCAGAAATTCATGCATATGAATGCATATGTGAATAATGCAAACTGATAATACCTAAAATAAATGACAGTGCATCTATAAGTAAATCTAAAATTCAGACTTGCATGATGCAAACGAGGAGAATACTGCAGTTTGCAGCTCAGAAGATGGAAAAGAGATTATGGCTATGTAAGTCAGAACTACAAACAAGCGATCGGATACTCTTGACCAACTATGTGCAACTTTGCAGTTAAAATTTCAACAGAGCCCCTTCGAGTTCTTTAACCCACAAAAAAGAAAGCCATTGCAAGCTAGACTTGTAAAAAAATAAGCACAGTATTACAGACTCACATTGTTCCTTACACGTGCTGCAGCCTGTAATGCGAAAACTATATATCGTGCAGCTCAAGAAAGCCACGTTCATACCACATCCTACCAGCTGAAGAGGAAGAAGAGCCTTTTCTTATACTAACTTTGGAATAATTGATGAATCATCTTAAGTTAAGAGGCTTAGAGCCCCCGAGATCAGTTGCAATTGGTAGCTACAAGTTATTGAGCAGGTTAAGCTGGTAAAACACAAAAGACTGAAATTGCAAGGCGAATGTTCGATCACTGGACATATTTAGGCACAAACAAAGTAGAGAAAGGTATCTCCTCTTAAAGGTCTAATCGAAGGGAAAAATCTAAATCCAAAAACTGTGATATCTCAATAGTACCCTCTAAATGGAGGTGATTGTTTTCTCTGGAGTTTGTTCAGCAACATTAGACTAATCAAGCTCGACATGAGTAACACGAAAGCTACAATTCATTAGTCGCCGTATCTCCTACCGTTGCACATTTCAAGTCTGCTCGAATAGTCATTGCTCCAGATGTTTAACATGCTAAATTTCCCCCCATGAGGAGAAACAGCAAGACTAATACGACTATTTCGGTAATCACTTTCAGCAAAACAATTAAACAAACAGGTAAACGGAGCCTCAATTTTCACAAGAGCCATTAGGACTGAAGAGTTCGATCATCACGGAGGTTCAACTCTTTTCCAGCAAATCATCATAAAACCGCATATATATGAACACCCGCTGCATAGCATCTTAATTCTCCTCCTGCTTCTCAAACATCAATAAGCCAAAATCCTCCTCTATTTCCAGTTCAGGCAACCGGCAACGCGTCAAAATTCCCGAATCGGACTCTCTACGCTACCCTCAACGAGCTCGAAATCGAATAAAAGACAAAATTCACGAACAGATCCTCGAAACGCGCCAATCACCGCGCGCGAAACCGAGAATCCTGCAGGACTATCTAAGACCGAAAGAGCACGACCACAGCAGCGAATCGAACGAGGAGAAAGAGACACCGGATCACAGAGGAACGCACTTCCGAAGGTGTCGTTGGCCATGCACAGGAAGGAGAGGCCATCCGATCTCAGGATGTGGAATATGTAGCGGTCCTGCGAGAAGCAGAGCCTGGCGTCCGCCTCCGAGGGGAGCTTCTCGAGGATCCGGCGCGCCACCGCGCCGGTGTTGCCGGTGACGGCGCTGAACTCCGCCAGCACGACGGTCCCCCGGGCGACCACCGCGTACAGGATCGCCATCGCCGGTGTCGCTCAGCGGCTGGATCCCGGGGGGAATCTCATGCGCGATCGAGGGAAGGCCGGTGCGGCGTCGGTCGTCGCGGCTGCGATGCTCGGCGAGCACGGAAGAGAAGGGATCGACGAGGGAGGGTCGTTACGTCACCGGCGAGCCCACTGTTCGTGGTTTATGAGAGGGAACGCACGTGAGGAGCACGTGCGTCTTGTCTTACCATAATTTCCGGAGAAATTGAATGCACTTTTTTTTTTGGGTCAGCAGGAGAAATTGAAGGCACTTGCCAATTTGCCATTGTAGTTTTTAGTTGCTTCCGGATATACTTATATTCAATTTTAAGTATTGTTTTTTTTTATTTATATATAGGATCTTGATTTTTATAGGAGAATTCATTTGACTCTATATAGAATAATTAATTTACCTTACTCGCGAGAATCGATATCAATTAATTTCACGCGATGTGAAGTCGCTTTTAAGAAAATCAATTAGAATGCTTCGTATGGAAAATGTTGAGAAATGTAACATGACTTGCATATCCAATATTTTGTCCGGATAAATATGATTTTTAGCATCCGTAAAGGCAACGAATTACAATTTACAAAATATATATGATCCATGGGAAAATTGTTTAAAAATTCATAAACCTGCTGTACATCAATCAATTAAGACATGCCTTGCAACGGTGCTAATTTAGTCCCGATATGTTTATGAATTTTTGGATTATTATCCCTATAACCCACTTAATCATATGATTAGCAACTCGAAAATCAAACTTTATGGATCGATTGTCATGAAATGGGAAAGGACTTACGTTGGAAAAACTCAAGTCGACCCGATTTTGCCCGAGCATGGTTAGGAAAGTAAGTTGAGATTTCTTGTTCGATGAACGGGCTCGAAGGACAAGATTGGGATGGAAATGCAAAATCCGATCTTATTCTATTCATTCATTCATTTGAGAGGATAAGATTCTATGTCATTAAAAAGGCGGCGACCTGATCTTCCCGTTGACAAGATCTCCATGGACAAAAGAGCCATCAAAAGCAAGGGACAAGCAGAGGCAAACAAGAGGGGGAATAGCTAAACCCCGAATGGGAATAGCACAAACCCCGCAAGCAAACACGGGAGCAACGACGACTCGTCAGCGAAAAGGACGACTTTATTGCAAGAAGTTTCAAAATGGCGGTGGAGATCAAAGACGGTCCCTTTCACGAACCTCTTGACCGTTTCCTGCTAGGCTGCCGTGACTCTCTGTTTTATCTTTAGCCCCTCTATGGGTTTCTCGTGAAATCTCGTTGTTTGACTTTCTTTTGCCCCTTGACCGTGCAAATTTTGCTGTGCGAACTTAAAAGACAGATGAATGGGCGACAGAAGAATTCTGGGTCTTGATCTGCTTCAGTGGGAGTGAGTGTAGCAGTCTTGGCAATGGCAGATGGGCCATCCGTTTTTATATGATTTTAGGAAGGTGGTCTTAAATTTAACCAGCATGCGCAGCTGGTTTGGAGGGTCTTGTCCTTGGTTATTTGCTAATTCTCTGTAACAAAGAGAGAAGCAAATGAAAAAGGAAGCCGACTGGTGCAAATTGGGATGTAAAAAAAAAACTCTGTTATTGAATTAGAAGTGTCTGAATCATGCCGAAGTTGTGCTTGGCCTTTCATACCGGCCTCGTTAGTTTTGTCGAGGCTTTATCCGTGGTTTTACTTTGTCAGTGTCGTGACGGTCGGGACAAGAATAGAGCTACGTCGGCTGCCGGCCTGAATTCTAGTTTAAATAATGAATGAGTTGATCCTCTCTATGACGTTGCACTATACCGATGTAGCAAGCGATATGTTTTCCATTTTTTCGGTGGGATATCTAACAAATGTGTGAAAAGTCTTGCAAGTTTTGTTTCTTGACTGATCATACTATACAGATGTTAACGCGAACAACTAAGAAAAACTGCACCCTACAAATTCCGAATGAGTAGATCGTATCCAAGCGACTCAGGGGACCGGGTAGAAGATGAATTTCCCGTCTTCTGATTCTTGGGTCCAATGGCAAAACATGTTCTAGGCATGAGACGTGAAGTTTAGATTGTTTGTCTGAATCCCGAACCGATTAATGAATGTCGAACGACATTAGGCTGACACTGGAGTTTTGCGCTCGTTAAGCAGACCCGTGAACGATCATATGCCATATCAGTCTTCGACTATCTTCTGAGTACTTGCATTTGTAAGTATCTCAGCGTTTTAACCATTGAAACCATTGAACAGAAACACAACTTTCCGATGGCAGAATGAATATTCCACCTGAGACTCACAATACAGATCTGGAAGACACGAAATTTAAAGGGGGAACGTACATCGGTCCGTTCTGTCAATCACCACTTTGTTTTCTACGTCATACCCACCGTTGCCAAAACATTTTCCTTGAGCAGACACCGAGACACATAAGGACGAAGAAAAACAGATAACGTGCTGAAAATGAATTGTATCGCTGATAAACATTACTCTCGAGTCCCGTGGATCACTGCTGCCGCGCACACTCTGTCCCGGTGTAGTGTATAGATAGATATCTACATTCAATGATCTATCAAGAAGATTCTTGGTCAGAAATTTTCGTTGCAAATGCAAATCAATTCCACAGTTTTGCTTCTTTGAAACTCGATAGCTCGAGGCAGAGGTTACGCTACTCTTCCCAACGCAAAAGACTCGCTTCTTTTGCAAGAAGATTGTGATGCTAGGTCAAGTGAAGAAAAAATTTCAAATCTCTTGTTGACCTAATTATAGGTTTCTTGAAAAGTAGATAGGACTACGCGAGAAAGTCCTGACATATGCAGACTTCAAGCAGAAACTATGCATGTTAAACTCAAAATTCCTCGCCACTTTCTTGCTCGGCTTTGTCACTGATGACATTAGCTGCCGTCTTTCGTGATATCCCCCTGACTCTTGCATTGACTAATTCATTGAGGTTACCGGTTAGCGAGTGATTCCACGCATTAACAACCTCCAAAAGGTTATGTACCTCCTATGAACTGATGGGGTTTCGCGATGACAGTTGAAAGATGGCATTTATCTTGTTGGCCCTCGTTCACTGTCCACATGGATAGCAGGATTTCAAATTTTTGGTAGCATGGATGTAGAAATTGTGAGGGATCTGACCAATTTGAGTTTTATACTTCGAATTTTCCTGTAACAGCTCGAATCCTGGAAGCAGCAAGAGCATCTAACAGCTTCTGCTAAGGACAAGAAACACGACGTGGGAGTTTGCTGTCCTCTTGTCAAGATTCCATCAAATTGACCTATTCTACTGGTGTCTCGGATAGAAGTTGACTTCAAGGTCACCTCGATCTCCAAGTGCCCCATTTTTTCTTATCGATCCAAAAAAGTTTCAGTTCCATGTCTAACTTAGCATTCGTGATTTTGCATGCAAACAAGTCAAATTGTGCCCATGTACCGGTTTGAATTTCTTGAATTAATCAACTGACAGGTGGAAGAGAAGAGAGAAGACCGGTTCCTCTGTTGAAATGAACGGAGTCCCAAGTCCTGCTCAGCTCCTCAACGCGACACGGGTTGTTGGTTTGAAAATCCAGTCGCTAGTATATAGAATTTCTACATCTTTCAAGTCAAAAACAAAAGCATGCCCTACATCTGAATATTCAACCACTAATATAAAGAATTTCTACAATCTTTCAAGTCAAAACAAAAGCACGTCCTTCACCTTTCAGCTCCCGTTATTATTCGTCATCCATCCACCGAAAAGGAAGGCAGCAAAAATATTATTTCTTTGCTACTTAAGTTAAACTACGAATTGCCTGTTTGTCGTGTTCTCCCCTTGGGACTCCTAGCCAAGTTTCTGGCAGTTACGCAGGCCTGCCCCGCCTTGCTTGTGCGGGTTTAATCATGGCCAATTCAGTTGCCCCCATTCCCACAGCGGTTGTTGCGTTCCGCTTTCGGGTCCCGTGCGATCATTCGGTTGAGCCTGGGCTTCATCTGGCAAATTGCTGTTGCTGGGTCCTGCAGGCCTTTCCACTGCCTCGGGCGGGCGGCGATCGAATGCACGGAAACTTCCCGATATCACATACACTCGGCACAAGGTGAACTCGTGCCGCAACTGTGGACGGAAAGAAATGGTGAGGCGGTGAGTTGATTGAAGCTAGATCTCGCCAGGAAGATGTTTCTTAGAGACTCATGCTCTGTTTTCGAAGTGAAAACAATAAAATAGTCTTTGAAAGATTGTTTTCTATTCTCTAATCTGTTCCCACTTTCGTTTTGTCTGATTGTTTGAGGAAAGCGAGGCAATAACAAAAGCACTTCTGCCTAAACAAGAAAAAACTGAGAATTGCTTTCGCATTCAGTCTCAAAGTCAGTTTTAAGGAAAAGTAATTCAAGAACACCGTCACAAGACTACTGACAGACATACTGTTAGAACGATCGCTCGGCATCTTTGAGAGGACAAAAGCACGAACTACAGACCTTAGGAATGGCGATGTTTGAAGGGTTGGCTTCTTCTTGGATGGCCCTATACTCGTTCATCTTCCATTTCGTTTTCCTCCCCGTCGGCGACTTCCCCTTGTAGAACACCATGGTCTTCTTCACCCCGATCACCTTGTTACCGGACGAATAGACGTATCCGGGCGACCCCGTGGCCTTCCAGTACCCGGAGGCCGTGGTCCGGTTCGGCCTCCCTCCACGCGCTTCCCTCTCCTGCCTCGGCGCGAAGAAGAACCACTGCTCGGTGTCTCCGTGGCACAGCCGCCCCGCGACCCCTGCAATCATCATCACAGAAAGACCAAAATGAGCACCCCACCCCCCACCCACAATAAAAAAAGGGCTCCCGCCATTCTCGCGAGCTCCCTTCCAAATCTCTCGTCACACACGCCGGAAGCATCATTAGATCCAAAAGAGACCCGAAGCGGGAATCGCGCGTACTCGGGAGCTGCCACGGGTCAATGTCGTAGACGTCGACGACGGGCACCACGCGGTGCATGTCCTGCCTCTGCCCCTCGAGCTGGTTGCGCAGATAGAACGAGACGAGCTCCTCCTCCGTCGGGTAGAAGCGGTAGCCCAGCGGAAGCTCCCCCATGTTCCTTGTCAGTATCCGCCGGGCTGCATGAAACAAAGAGGGTTGTACTACTATTGCTGCTCAGGATGGGTGCTGCGAAAGAGGTCGTGCGGGCAAGGTGAGGCACGGACTGCGGAGACTTATATAGAGGGGACACGGATGGCGCAAGTAGATAGGAATTTTGGGAAGGCGTTCGGGGATTGGTGCGACGCTTCCACGCGGTTTATGTGGAGAAAAAAGGGGAGCGCTCCCCCTTCTCGTCCAATGGGCACACGTCGCTTTTTGGCTGCTCGTTCCATTTGTCTACCTGTACCACAGGCAAAGTAACAGGAGGTCGTCACGGTGTGCGTCGCACTGTTGCCCCCCTTCTTTTGAACAAGTCAGCTCCCGAGTCCCACTTTTTGCCCTGTCCTGCCGTGCTGTGCCCCATGCTCCGCCTCCTGCACACGCCCTCGTTTTCGTTTTTTTTTTCCTTCTTCCCTTTTTCCTTTTTTTTTTTGCTATGCGGATCGAATTCGACGAGGGTTCGGGGTGCTCTCGAAACACGACGTTATCATCGACCCGGGTGAAATCGCCGATCCTCTCTCGCTTTGTCTGAGGACGACGACGACCACCACCACCACCACTTCGGGGGATCGACCTCGGCGGTCGATTCGGGTTTCGTGGAATCCGTGCCGTTGCTCTAGTATGCATTCATGCCCGAGACGAAATTCACGAGACCAAATCTCGATACATAGTCAGGCTCCTCCACTTTTTGGCGAGACCGAAAGGACGTTCTGAAGTCAGGCTCCTTGTAAAAAACACTGAGCGCGTCTCGTGGGGAGAAGGCCACGCAGGGCTGCTCCTTTTGGGGCTTGCCCTTTCCATTTCTTTTCTTTCGGTACGATATTCTCTTGTTTTCTGGCGATTTCTTCCGAAAGCGGAAAGGACCCGAAAATGGTAATTTATCAGTGCGACCTGCCCTCGAGCATTTTACTCGACATGCATTTTTCTAGGGAAAGCGTCTTCCTCTTTAACAAACTGCGCCGGGATGTCAATCCGATCCGACCCGACCCGACCCGACCCCAAAAAAGGTAAGTTCGATAGACAAAGGGTGTACATATATAGAAAGAGCAATAGAATTTCCGTAAACACGTCATACATATAAAATAACACGGGCGGCCGAACCTTGGTCCGATTCAATTTTAGGAAAAAATCGATCCTTAAAGCTTAAACCGCTAAATGGAGAGAGACCGCGGCGGCACGTAAATATCGCATTTTTAAGCTCCGGTGACGATAAAAATCGTATCTTTCAAGCGCCGTCTGAAATGAGATCGGGCGAGCGCAGCAACGCGGAGTCGGGGGTGAACTCATTTTAATTTGTTGACCTCAATTTCTCGCGGAGGCCGTACAATCGGACCAAGAAGTCAGAGCACGTGTGCGCTCGATTCCAATTTTGCCCCCCCTGCCTTTCTTATTCCTATTTCCGTAGGAGTTGCGCAGCAAGGAGCTCGATTTTAAAAAAAAAAGGAAAAACGATGCAAATCGTTTCTGAACTTTATCTTAATATATAACGTGATCGTTAAATTTTTAATTTATTTAATATGATCACTGAATTTTAACCTAGTACGCACTGTGATCCCTAAATTTTTAATTTATCCAATGTGATCATTAAATTTTAACCCGACGTACATTGTGATCCCCGAACTCTTGATTTGTTCAATATGGCCTATGGACTTTTAGTGCACGTTCGATTTGGTCTATGATCTGTATGAAAATGTTCAATGTAGCCATTTCATTAATTCCAACGTCGGGGATTATATTGAACATTTTCGGGACTACACTGGACATGCACCGAAAGTCGAGGGACCGCATTAAACAAATTATCAAGTTAAAGTTTAGGGGGTACATTGGATAAATTAAAAGTTAATAGACTATATTACACATTAGGTCAGAGTTCGGGGATTGTCCCCTTCAAATAAATTATTATTCACGGAGAAAGCACGGAGGCCAAAGTAAAATTGCACAATCAAAAAACGCGGTCGAAACCTTGTTTACGGACACCCTACGTATAATGTATCTTTGTTTTATACACACACACATATATATATATATGTATATATAAGTAAAAGGGCGTGGATTGGCAACTCCGAAGCCTATCCTCCGTAAGAAAGTTCGGAGCACAAAACGAAAGAAGAACGAATTCAAAGCGAGCCCCGCCCATGTCGCTTTAACACGACTTCACTCCCGCATCACCACAACGTCACCTCGCCGTTACAACGCCGGTACTACTCGATTCTGAATCCGGAGCAGCAATCCCTCCTCGAATTCTGCCGATCCGCCTGCCCCGACCTCGTCAAGACCTGGGGGAAGAAGGAAAAAAAAGAGGCACGAGCGACGGCGCAGGCGTTTACGAGGACCCCGGCGGAGGCGAATTCGGGGAAATCGGGCCAATGTGGGGAATCTTTGAAGGAATGGGCGTTGGGCGGATCATGATGAGAGGAGAGAATGCTGCAATGTGGGTGGAAAAGACCAGGGCGAGATCATGAAATTCTCCAATACCAAAAGCGATGTGCAATCATCATCGCCCCCTACTCGCTCACTAAGGAGACGGCACTCGAGTAGTACCGCTCTTGAACGAGTCCAACTGAGAGAAGTGGCCTCCACGTCCCCCCGTATTGCCGTATGTTATCCTTCAGCCCCCGTCCGTCTCCTCCCTCGAAAAAGTAAAAATGGTTTGAAGAATCATTTCCGTTCCTTCGAAAACGATCGCCCCCGCGCGGTTCTTCAAAATAACAATCCGCCAGATGAAATTCCGGGTGATAATCTACGCCCCGGATATCTTCGCGGGCGGCCGCGGAAACGAGCGAGACCCTCCGTTCTCCTTTTCTGGATCGTCGGGTTCCGTTCGTTTCGCGAAGGAAACGGACGGTTCGAATGGCCGTCTGGATCGCCCGAGGTGATCGGTCGACGAAAAGTATTTTCATCATCGACAAAAATTGCGTCTAAAATATTTTCATTTATTTTTATAAGCGATACAAACATCTATTTATAAAAAAAAATACACATACTTTAAAATAATCCGTTTTTCGCGAAATTAGCGAAATCTTATCGATTCCTTCTCCGTCGTCCGCTGAAAAAGGGGGCGGGGCATCCACGTCGACGAGACCGAGTCCTGGAGAACTGAACAATCGGGAAAGAAAAAGAAAACAAAAAATAAAATATATAAAATAAGAGAGGAGAAGAGGGTAAAAGAGGGACTGCAAAAGAAGAAAAGAAAAAAGAAAAAAAAAAAAAAAAAGACGCGACGAAGCCAGCTGTTCGCCTTTCTGTCCGGGGGTACGAGGGACGCGCAAGCGATTGGAACGATGCGTTTGCGTCGAGAATCTTTGCTTCGCCCTTGTTTTTTTTTAATTTTTTTTATTCTGCGTTCTTCATTTTTTTTTTCGGGGGGTTGTTAAATGGAAAAATCGAGGATTTGGGGCTGGGAATCCGTATTATTAATTTAATTGTTGTTATTTTAATGGCGCTGGTATTTCTGCTCGTTCCTGTCCGCGTTTACTTCGTCTTCGGACAGTGGGAGGGAGGGAGTGGGAATCTCTTTTTCCATTTGTTCGATGTGTTTCTCATTGACCTGTATCGTCTGTCCCTCTCTTTTTCTTTATTTTTTTTTCCGAAGAAAAAGATAGACGTCGCGGGGGATGTTGGGAGATACGTCACACGTGGGGTTTGGTTCTCGGGACAGAAGGATAACGGCACGAACGGTCTCTGAATCTTGGGTCGATGCGCAGTTCGGTCCCCGGGACTTTTAGCCTGCTCAATGTGATCCCCGAACTTTAAGCCCGATATCCAGTGCGGTCCCTAAACCTGTTTGGTTTGTTCAGTGTGATCCCCGGGCTCTTGGCGCACGATCAAAGTGGCCCTCGAACTAAATTGGACATTTTTCCTCCTAAATTGAACGTGTACTAAAAGTCCGGGGATTATATTGCATATCGAGTTAAAAAGTTCGGGGGCTACATTGAACAAATTAAAAGTTCACGGATCGTATCGGATGTCGAGCCGAAGCTCGGGGACCGTTTGCGTCGTCTTCCCTCTTGGATCCCCAAAATATCCCGTCTTATCCCTCCCCCGAAGAAAAGGTCCGATTTGTTACATTTATTTTGACAAAAGAACGCTTTTTTTCTCCTTTTTTTTTTTTTACATACCGCAAGATCCACGACAAATCCGTATTTAGATATGCCCATTTTTTTTTTTCGTATTTTGAATGTGAATGGAGTAAGATTGTGAAAACAGACTCTCGCAAAGAAAAATTATTAATAGGGAGTTGGCTGAATAATCCCAAAACGAGAAAGCCCTGTGCATTTTCTTCACGATAAAAATCATAAAACGGCATTTCTGCATGGATATTTCTTATGTAGCTTTGCATGAATATGATCTATTTCGCTACGTATTTAGTTTTTCGAATTTCTCGACGAAACTCGGGCTTTTCGTCCACTTTTCAAGAAAAAGGTTCCCCCCTTCTTTCTCTCCGCCGAAAAAAAGTAAAAAAATGAAAAAGCTCGTCGAGATTATCGGTCGAACTTCTCGTAAAAGCGTCATTCCGTCGTGATTTGGCTTATGGAGCGCCGACCGTAAATCGTAAATCACGAGCTCGACCCGCGTGCAAACTCGGCCGCTCAAAACTTTCGGCCCCCCGCGGCTCCGGACCGATCATAGATTTTTTTTTTCCGGTTTCGTCTCTTAAATTCGGAGCCCGTCCAATCTCCTTCCTCTTCGTCTTTGAAGTTGCCCCCCCGAAATACACCCTCCTTTGAGGATACATGTGGGGTGTGGGCACACACGGTTCTGTCAACGAGCTACACACTTCGACGGTCCCTTTTGAAAAAAGGGCTTTCGGTTTGGGTCTTTGGTCCTTGTCGCGGTTAATGCAGTGTCGACCCTGCCATTGAATCCGTGTCGAGAAACCGAAGCACGGCCCTATAGCTCCAATCGCTTTTATCACGACACGAGCCGAGTCAATCTTGACCGCCCATGACGACGTCTCCTCTCGTCTCTGCATAGCTGGATCCAGAGCGGATTCTGTCCGGGCGATCGAACGTTCGCTGGTCTCTCTGCCCTTTCCCGGTCCATTTAGACCGAGGATGTGATTTGTTGGTCCTCCTCCTACGTGGGACACTGCTCCCTCCCGGAAAGAAGAAGGGGGCGCGACCGGCGGGGGATTTATCGGCGGCGCGTTTCCGGACCGGCTGGATAGGCGGAAGTCTGAAGGGAAGGCGAAGCGGCTAGAACCGGCAGATCCGGTTGACGACATCGGATCGGGCTCAAATTCGGTCGTTTGAAGCGAAACGGCGATCTGAATGCAACTCACGGCTAGGTCGTGACTAACGATGGATTTTTAGCGATTCGAAATCGTTTACATGGGTTTTTCTACTATTTTAATACTTTTTATGGGTTTTAATTTTAAGGGCAGTTTTGTGATTTTGATATTTTATGCTTTATAGTCCTGGTAGGGTTTGGTTTAGGGATATATAACAATGTTTTAGGGCCGTTCTTTTTGAAGGACATAACATCATCATCAATATTGAATTTCGGGATTTCTTTTTCTAAGCAAGGTTTTACTCGAATTACTCGCTGAACGCTGGATCAGCGACACTGACTCGGATTTCAGCCCGGTCCATCGTAAAACCGTTGATCGGGTCCCGCGCGCGGGCCTCGCGCGATCGATAGCCGAGATTGACCCGATCCAGGGGCATTTCTTTGGTTTTTTCGGCTCCAGAAAGAGACACGTTCTCAAGCGCGTCGTGCTGCCTTGGGACTCGGGATAAGAGACATACGTAGGCACGTTACGGGGGAGCCTCCGCGCGCACGTAGCTCACGTACGTTTAGCGTATATACGAGCACGGCCTGTGCGAGAGTTAGAGATGGAGATTATAATCGATTCCTACAAAATCAAGCACGAGGCAAAAAAGCTTAATATATACTTGCTATTTCACCACACGGGTCTAGATGCTTTCGTACAAACACTTGTACATACACAAAACACACTCGCACGTATATAAAGACGTAGATTTCATATGGGCTGCTATGGATTATGTGGGGTGGGTTTAGTAGGATTGGCCCTGATTTAAGGTATGCCGATGATGGGGTAGAAGGGGATGTAGTAGCTGGATGGTGCCAGGCCCCACTCTTTAGGGAGGGGGAGATCAATGGTCAGGGACGACCCGACCGTGCCGCGGGCCCCGCACTCCCTGCCCGGCGGGCACGCCGTGGAGACGGCCAGCGGCGCGGAGAGGGCGTAGGAGGCGGCGCCGTCGCGGCCCCTCGCCTCCACGACCTTGGCGACCACGTGATCTCTCGAGGCGTATAGCTGCTCGGGACCTCCGAGAACCTTGGCCAGGCAGTTCAGCGGAGCAGCGGCGGTCGAGCCGCCGTCTTCGTTCGTGGGGCCGCCGTTGGAAGAGGCCTCCGCCCCGGTGTCAAAGTAGCCGTCGTCGTCCGTGGTAGCCGCGGATGCTTTCTTCGCTCCATCGCACTTCACCATGACTTTGATCCCTAAACACGGCAGACGAAAAAAAGAAAAAAAATCGTGTGTACAGATTAGACGCGCGGCACGAGTTTGTTTTCTCGCGACGTTAAAAGTGCGAAAGGTATTTCATGCGGGCCGCCTAGTCATATTTGGCTTGCGCTTCACTTGATCCGTGAGATTGGCATGCGTTCGTTCCGCTCGGAAGTTACCTTACTAAACTAGATTTTCTTATGATAAAGGAAAAAGTTGAAAGGAATCGTCCTCTATTTGTTGTAGCCAAAGAACACTTCCAAAGTGGTAAGAGCGTGTTTCATATGATCGCCTTTGAAAATGGAGTTTCTAGGCAGGGCTACGTGTGCTTTTGTGTGGGCTCTCTGGCCTTTTTGCTGTTAGTGCCCTTTTTCTCTGTTCGTGGAAAGGAGGTTGGAACACACCTCTGAGAAGTGTTGGGGCTGCGTGGATCTTTCATAACCATGCGTCGGGTGGGGGGAAAGGGGAAAAGGATCTACCATAAGGCAGGCTTACATGGCTCTTTGTGTGTTTGGTAGGGTGCTATGTGGTCAAGTGATATCTCGAGCCACCTCTCGCGTTTAATTGAGCCCCGGAAGTTCGCCGAACGGGGACTTGACTTGTGGATCTTACGGTTTCAGGAGGGCATAAGCATGTAGTCCCGGTGCCTCGCTAGCTCAACGAAACACTGCACTCACTTGGAATGATGCGTTGAACGTCACGCCGTACCGTATATGCGGACATTTCTCATTAAAGGATCTATTCTCTATGTTGTTACGCTACAAGTAAGACGCGGCGAAGAATAATTGCGTCACGAGACATCATGACCAGTTTTTAAAAGGATACGGCATAATCCGGCCGGGTGTATAAATATGACCCGCTCGTTTAAAACATTCGGTTTCTCGTTTTATCACGACACTAATCGAAGCAATTTCAGTATCCTTAAACTGGGTTTTAAGCAATAGACTCGTGCACCTCAGGAGAAAATGTGGATTAACCCTCTCCAATTAAAGGCAAAAGTCTCCCGACAGCGCAACTCAATGTCGTCGGCATCAAAGTTCCTTCAAGAAGCGGTGAACCAACGCTGCGAGGGAGCAAAGAATTCGACAACCGCACGAAAGAACTACGGAGAAATTGAGTGAGGACCTGATAAGTCATGGCCTTGCTTGCAGTCGAGGCAGGTCACTTTTCCCTTCACGACGAGGCAGACCGAGACGTCGAGGCTTGCCAGAGCAAGCGCAACGAAGAAGGCTGCTGTCGCCAGCCGATGCCGGAGAGCCATGGACGGATGATGCATATATCGGACCCCCCCCTCTCCCTGGTCCTGCGCACGGCTAACAAGACGAGAGGGGTGAGTTGAAGCAAGTTGGCGTGGCATGAGAGCAGGCTTATATATATAAATGGAGAGGAGAACTCGGTCGCCAGTAATGGAGGAGGGTCCCTCTTTCCGGTTTAGTTGTTGAAGGGGGTCGTGAAGAGGGCAGCAAATTCCGTCTCAATCAGGGCTCTTACAGAAAACAACGGCAGCACAGATTCTCCCTTCTTCCTCTTTTGTTTTTTTTATTTTTTTTTTTATTTTTGGGTTTCGCGTCGATGTGATTAAGAACTTGTTTGGGTCAAGTACAGTTCATTGGCCGTCGGAGTTCGCTAACATGGAGCAGCAACCGGAACTGATTAGGTTGCGAAGGATAATCATTCTGTTTTTATTTTTCTGTTCCAGAAATAGATTTGGAATAGAAATCCGTTTGGTAACGCAATTTCATTTTTCTATTTCTGGAACAAATTTTGATTTCAGAAATAGGTTTGGAACAGAAATGAGAAGTTAAAATTTTATACTTTTCTGTTTCTGGAACAGAAATAAGAAGTTAAAATTTTTCTTATTGCTCATCCTCGCTACTAGCTAATTGCCCACCCACCGCTCATCGCCGCCCACTTGCCGGCCGCCCTCCTCCCGCCGCCGCCCGCCATCCATTGGCCATCGTCTCTCACCGCCCTCCTCCTGCCATTCGCTGTCTCCTGCCGTTCGCTCGGCGTAAGTCGCTGCTTGCCGTCCACCGACCACCGTCTCCCACAGTCGACCGCCCTACTCCCGCCGCTGGCCGCCTCTAGCCGCCGCCCACCTCTCATTGCCGGCCGCTGCCCATCGTCCACCGGTTACCGTCTCCCACCGCTAGTCGCCCTCCTCCTGCTAGCTGCCCTCCTCCCGTTGCTAACCGCCTCTAGCTGCCGTCCTTCGCATTGGCAGCATCGCCTTTCGTTGCCGCCTCCCCTTGCTGTCCATCGCCACCGTCCACCGCCCGCCATCCACTCGCCACCTACCCGAAAGGGAGAAATTTTGTGCCGTTATAAAATAAATTTTTATTTCGGGAACAGAAATTTAGTATTGTTATTAAATAAATTTTATTTCGAAAACAGAAATTTTGTATCGTTATCATACGTGTTTTTTTTCTCAGAAACTCGTCCAGGAATAAAAATATAAAAAAACATGATTTCTGAAATAGAATGATTAACGTTTGCAGCCTTAATATCTACAGAGAAACCATAATGGCTCTCTTGGACGGCGGGCTTCCCGTAGTCCAGGGCAACTTGGCATGTAGGATCTCTACTATGTTTGACCGTCAGCAGCTGATGCTAGAGAGCGAACTCTGTCCACTGGCTATGCTCCTCAACCTGTCTTCATAAGATGAAGGTATGTAATCATGTACGTACGTACGTACGTATGATACTTATTGTCCTAAGAAGGTAGCTGCAAGGACTGGGCAACTCGAGTCACTGCCCGCGTTAGGACGGCACGAATGTTACCGGGATCTTCTCATTCTCCGAAATACCAGTTCCCTTCCATGATCGGAGGAAACTTCGATGACCCAATCGAGGACAGAGCACATGGAGGGTACACTGCTCAGTCATTCGATTATATGCTACACCTAACAGAAAGACAACGTACCAAGAGCGATCTGCCAGTCAAAACTTTTCGGCAGATCATGGCGACCAACCGTCTGCGTCGGACGGGGACAAATATTTCGGCGATAATGGCCATGTGCAAGGGAATAGTAAAGTATACAGCTAAGTCGAGCAAGACTCACTTATTACGCAGCCAGAGAGTAGGTGATGGACCTGCTACTGGGGCTCGGTATTTAAGAAGATACATTAAAAGCTCAGATTCATTTGTTACCCCACAAGTTTGAAAGGCATTATTCTGCATTTACTTAAAAAATAATGTAACTTTTTTTTTTTGGTCGATATAAAACATAATGGAACTTGATGCAAGCTCGAATATACCTGTGGAAGAAACAGTTCAAATCTGGTCCAGTGAGCGGCGTTATCAAAAGTCCATGACACTTGTTACGTATAAAGGTTTAATTTTCAAATCATTGATTACTCATAACACAATAAAAAAATTTGACTATTGCTGGAAAACTCATTAACGAAATCACAATTAGCTCGAGAGAAATTGATCTTCGTGCACCTGACCCGAATTTGTAAATCCCACATCCGTTGATATCCTTTCTAACATACTCGATGTGAATGCGAAAGAAGGTGAAGATGAGTGGTTCCAAGGAATGACATTGCCAGCAGCTCCCTCAGCTAGTGTGTGTAGGGTATGCACATGAGCCTGAAAAATGGTGTCGCGAAAGCACAGCCTACTTGTTGTCAGCCATTCACAAGTGCCCAGATTCTGCCTCTCCTCTGCACATAATCTTGAATCCTTGTCCTCTAAGCAACTTTTCCAATCCGAGTATCAATTGCATTAACATCTATTTGGCTATAGGTAATGAAAAACTTCAGAACAAAACGAGTGAGTTTCATCTTCTCTGCTTCTCTCTTTCTCTCTGTAATGTCGAGGCCTTATAGTATAATCTAATCGATTCACATGCAAATTTCTGGACTTTCCCCCGCAAGGAAATTCTCTGTTTTAATTTGCATATGTTCAGGATCAATTCAATAATACAATGGCAGAGGTGAAACAAGCAGATAATAATTGCGGAGCAGTCATATCTTATGCAGGATCGATGTTTATGCTGGTATGAAATGCACATGCCTTCGTCCGTCACGATTGGGACAAAAGGATATCGAAGCTCTTTACTTGAAATTATTCTTCAAGATGCACTTAACTGCCAGTTTGTGAAAAAGGACGAGGCAAAGGACGGCTGGTGATGACCACCGGTGACAAAAATTCATTAAAGCCGCCAAAATAGAGGAGAAATTTATTGAAGAATGCATGCCCACCTTCTTCCTATGGCTCAGTAAATCAAGAAGTAACATTCCCGGCTGGTTATCAAATCCTCTTCTCGGATCAAGTGCTTCACTCTTACCATTGTATGGCCTGCAAGGAGATTATCAAAAGGGTACATATCGCAACAAGGACAACATGCAAGCTTAAACGCCATTTAGCAACTATGTCCTGTCCTTGCTCTCCATGAGTTCAAAATAGGACCCACGCACGTGCAATATGATTTTTTCACAAGGAACAAACATCATCTCTTGTCCAGATCAAGTGGAGGATCGGGTCTGGATATTTGAAATCAAGTAGTGAATTGTATCACCTCAATTCGGTCGGTCCAATCAACACCAAGTAGCTTATGGTCCATAAACCTCCATCACGGATCCTGTAAATGGAAGGTTGGTGCAACATCTTCACACGGCTCATAAAACCCAACAACCTCGTGTTCCTCTTACATCATTTGGTCGTACATAAGACTGTTAAACTGTTCGTTCCAGAACTAATCAGCATTTGCTTAAACTGAGGACTAGGACATATCATGTTTGATGGTGATGTTATGGCCAATCCTGACTTCGTTTAAAAAACAAATCTATCTTGACACAGCATTAATGAGCAAGCATATGGAAAAAGATCTGCCTGAAAAAGCAGATGGAACCAGCAAAACTTTTCCTGTGACTGAGTGCGGCAACTTCAGACATTAACATCATAACTTGAAAGTTCTATAACAGCTTCACAACCAGGGTGAAGTAACTAAGGATGATCGGTTCCTAGTCGGGCCCGATTTCAAGGTGAAACCAGGAACCAGACCAGGAGGACTGGTTCCCATTGGTCCGAAAGACCGGGAACCGGTCACTTAGGATTTAGTTGACATTTTACTAATTTATGTCAATAAAGTTCACTTAGGATTTAGTTTATATTTTATTAATTTTTGTCAATGAATTTATATCGATGAAGTTCACTTAGGATTTAGTTCACATTTTACTATTTTTTTAAAGAAATAAAAAAACAAAAAAACGTATATGTAGTCGGTCCGGTTCCCCCTTGGAACACCGGTTCCACTTTTAGGAACCGGGAACTGGAACGACACTCCCAGGAACCGGGCCGGTTCTGTCTGATTCCTGATTTGGGCAGTTTGTTTTGCACATCTCTAGAAGTAACACCCATCAAGTGCCATGTACTTTTAGGCATGACGGGTGAGATGCCAATATGCAGGGAATTTATTTACCTGATCAAAGGAAATTTGAATATCCCAGCGTTTAAAGTCAGATATATAAGAACCATGCATGATCTGCAAGCAAATTCCTGCCTTTCACAAGAGATTTGCATCATGCTAGATCATGAGAAAGGATCGGAAAAAGTGAAGCACAGCATACCTTGTTCAGTGCAGCCAAAGAGTTAAATTATCACCTACCATAAGGATAACGAGTGAGGGAGATTTTCTCAAAAAGTATGCTAAAATCTGGACAATAACTCTAAGACACCAACAAAAGCGACAAGATAGATGAATGGACATCATCAAACTAGATATTTGACGCATGACCCTATATGCCCATATAATCGAACATAGACAAGAGACGATAAATTGGTTACGCATCAGGCCCCGACAAAAAATTGAAAGTAATCCTTCGTCTAGCTTAGTCAGGCCTTTAAAATTGTCCCAACTACATCATTCAACGTATTATCTAATACAATCAGGGAGACATACATTAAAAACTAGATTTTCCATATACAGCTTTATTTGCTTATGCGACTAAACTAAGTAGAGCCAATGATTGTTGTACCTATGAACTTCCCAACAAACCGAGCTTGCTTATACATCAATATCTACAGTTTTTTTTTTTTTTGCAAAGGAACAGGATTTTCTATATGATGACCCAGGCATTTAAGTCAACTTTCAGTGGTACGACCTCACGAGATAGCCAGATTCGGTCAAGCATGGAAGCATGATGACCGATATCGAGAATGGATGACATAAGTTTAAAGATATTAGTTGACCTTATACAAGATATAAAATGAACAAATTCTGATAAAGACAGACTTATTACAAAGGTTGAAAGGGCCGATAACACAGCAAATATGACGTCAGAGACACTCAGCACCACTCTCACTCAATGTATGTCTTTTATCCCTCTCAGTGACAGGTTATGTTGAATACAGAAATATGTGTCGTATGGTGTAAAGTTGCATGAGATATCAAGAAGAAGAGTCAATAGGGAAGCGAAACAGAGAAATAGAAGATAGAGGACGGAAGAAGAAATATTTGAGAAGGGGGAACTTAAAGTTCTCTTTACTATAATGCATTCAGATCACAAAACTATGGTTTACACACTTGAGTTCACTAGAATGATCAGCAGATGAAATAGTAAAACAGTTCATAAGCCAGATGCTCTACCTCTCTACTAAGTAATGACTTCCTAACACACTATACAGCTCATCATGTGCACTTCATTCTCCCAGCTCAGATCTCTCACTCAAAATCAGCGTATACCACAATAATTCCCCATGTGTTTCTAAAAGAAATATCCTTGACAGACTGCAACAAATCTTCCTTAGCAATTTAAGAGCATCACAATTTTGCGACGTGCTTGAGCAAACTAGAGTGATAGCAGTGGATGTAAAGATGAAAAAAAACTGGTTCTGCTTCTTGTACAAGCCTTTGTTCTGTCATGCCTACAGTTGTGAGGATCAACCCACGAAATATTGATGTGCATAAACTCACCTGAGCTCATTTCCTCAACGCAAATGAATAGATCAGAATCCAGAAAACACAGAAAGAAAACTCAAATTTAGGCCCAAAATGAAGCTCCTCACAGCCCATGATATTCAAGAACTTATCAATCTTGACAAACAGTCGGCAAGACAATTGATTAGGTTGAAATCCAATACACATGACATCCATTTTTTTTAACAAACAAAAGGAAACATCCACTGTATTGTGTGACATTAACTTCTGCTGCAGTGGATTCCATTTACCCAGTAATAGCCCCTAGAAAACCAAAGTTCTCTAATGCAGAGCCAAAACTTACTGGCAGTAAGGCATCGACGAACCAGAACAAATTGAATGGAATTGGATGTTAAGAGGTCAATGTATGTACTAGTCAAGAACAATATGAAGCCCATCAACTCGCTCACGACCAAAGTCTTGGCCTGTGGTTAATACCACTCCTGTTACCGACAAATTCAGCGTACCCTATCACAGCCGTATGTCGAAATGTGGCCCTTAAGGAAGAAGCTTATTAGCTCAATTATCTACCCGGCAATGAAAGCGAAGTTTAGCGGTTATAAATTTATAGTCAAAGCAAAGTAGTCGCTACAGATACTTCCACCTTGATCATACGGATTGATAAGAACCTCAAGTTGGCTTATTTGACCATAAAATAGAAGATCGAATCACACACGCTCCAGCACGCCGGTTCCATAATGCCAAGTAAACCAGACATCTAAATCTCATAGCTGCAGAGCTCGTTCGAGTTTTCAAAGAATCACAACTTTATAATAATCATCTAACCGTGCAAATTCTCACAGCAGTTGGAATAGAGAAGTAAAAGAGCCAGAACGGGGCACGATTTCAACATAATAATAGATGAATACGCCCCTATTACTAACCTAAAATCATATATTATGAATGCCAAATTCTAATATACCAGACATCACAATATTCCGTCAGCTCAGTTACAGAAGCGTTCTCAATCTAGAAAACCTGTTTGCCGCCACACCGTATTGCGGACCCGATGCAGATCCCTCCCCTTCAGCGTCCGCCCGGCGCCTTCGAGCACCGAGCAAGCGACGCTCTGCGAACGGGACAATCGCCTCGCCACTATCTCGTGCGGCGGCAACATCTCCTCCCCGTCGAAATCCTTCTCGTCATCGCCATCGCCATTCTCGTCCTCGACTTCGACGAACTCGCGTTGCCTCCTCGCCATCAGCACAGGCACGTTCACCGGCGCCGATTGGTGGTACTGCTCCGCCGACGAAAAATGAGCCCGCGGAAATCTGTCCTGCGGGGGGCGCGGGATCGCAGGGATCATCCGCGAGGACGAAACGGGCGCCGCCGCCGCCGCCGAGAAAGACGAGGAAGGAGAGGCCGAGGCCTTGCGGCCGAGGACGGAGCTAGCCTCGCGCTCGGGGAGCGCCGCGAGTATGCCGAAGCCATCCGGCGGGACGAAGCCGGAGTTCCCGTGCCGGCCGAGGTAGCGATCGCGGCGGCGAGGAGACGAGGCGGCGGGAACCTGGCCGCCGAGGCCGTTGCCGCCGCGGTGTTCGGCGGCGACGGAGAAGTCGACGGCGGAGAAGATGTCGTCCTCGCAGAGGTCGCCGTCGTCGTCAGCGTCGTCGTCGTCGTCGTCAGCGGCGGCGGCGGCGGCGTTGCTGGGGGAGGGGGGGCTAGGGTTTAGGGGGGAGAAGCTGCCGAGGAAGCGGTGGTGCGCGGAGGAGGAGTCGGAGCTGCGGAACCGGATCGGTCCTCGGATGTCCATGATCGAACCGGTCCGAATCCGACTTTCGGGGGAATTCCTCCTCCCTTTTCGCGTCCCCCCGCCTTCTTTAAATGGAAATGATCGGGGAAGCGCCGAGGAGAACATGGACGGCGGAGATGACGGCGGGGCATCGGCAATGGAGGGTCAGGATCGGTGCTGCTTTCGCAGCGGAAAATGCGCGTTCTCCTTGATAAGAAGAGCAAAGTTGACCAGGCGAGAGAAAATATTGACCGATTTGATACCGCCACGCCAGCATCTCGCGTGGCGTGCAGGTTTTTTTTCTTTCGCTCGTGTCCAATAACCGATTGACACGTGACTGCTGACGCGGAACGAGAAAATGAAAAATTTTGATTTTTCTCTTCTTCCACCACCGACTGCCATCTCCACCCCGTTTGGAGTCGCTCGTGGTCGGCTCAAGCTACGTCTCTGTCATCACCCATGGTCCATTGCCGCAACCTTTGTTCGTCCATCCACCACCAACTGCAACTAGAGGTGGGCATAGTTTCGGGGCAGAGCCTAGAAGCGGAGAACTTGACCGGTGAAAGTTATCTGATTTCAGGTTTCAAAGTATGCAGAGTAGTTTTCAACGTGATTCTGCGGTATTGCATGACGTTCAATGATGAGTGTATAATCTAGAACCACTAGTTTGAACTTCTATTTTATAATTGAGATTTTTATTTTGTTAATACTTCATATTTTTCGTGTATCTAAATATAAATTGTGGTTATTGTATTGTAACAACAAGTATCAATCGTTAAAGGTGATGATTCATTATATCATTCAATTAATAATAAAGATAGAACCTGAGTAGATCCTAGTACCGACTCTAGAACCTTTGATTTACAAGGTAGGTTCCAAGTTTCCAAAAAATGATTAAGCTATTCCAATAGATAGGTTCTAGGTGGAATTTGTACAAAATCTGGAACCACTCACCCTTAACTACAACATTACAACAAGCGTGATGGGAGTTTGTCCATCCACTTTACGTCTCTCGATAGTTGCTCGTCCAGATTTGGATTGGAGTTGTGCTATTAGATTTGGTCTCGTTCGTGGCTGCAAGCCTAGCTCGTCTATGGCATTCAAAGTGACTCGTCCACAGATTTGGCGACCGCAGCTTGTCCATGGCCGAGAGCCTTGACAGCGAGCTCGAGATCCCGACGGCCATGGATTACAAGGTCAAATAACAAAAGCAAAAACAGAGGATCATATGTCGCGGAAGATGGTCGAAGCTTGAACGCAGCCATGGACGAGCGATGCGTGGCACTAACAATTTCGACCATGGATGGCCAAATCTCAAGATCTGGAGAACAATGAGATGGAGAAAACAAAGGAAGTCGGCCATGCTTGGCTTGGATGCAGCGGTGGTTGGTCTAATCACAGTGCCGACAACTCGACGGTGGCAAAGGCAGGGGAGGAGCAGAGGTCCGATGGCTACGGATGAAGAAAGGAGGAAGAGAGAGTGGTGAGAGGTGAAGATGGAAGATTTCTTAATTTGTTATTTAAATTCCACCTCAACTATTGACATGGTCAATGTACAAGTGTCAATATATTAGTGGATATGAGTAAAAGAATATGCGCCAATCAATAAATATTTTCTCGTTGAGTCGATAAAAGATCAGTTTTCTATCATTGTTGGATTGGATAACCTAATTTGCTAGCCAATCTGCATGTGCATTTTCCTCCCTAAAATTACGGAGAATTTTGACCTATTGAAATTACTTGAGCGTACTTCCAATTTGAGAAATGAATGTGTCACCAAACTGAAGTGATTAAGTTGATTTCTGAAGCAGAAAAATGGCTGTTTGCGAGTCCAGCTCCATAATAAATTTGGTAATTTCCAAAGAAATTGCCAATTTGAGGCCCGAGAAAATGCCTTGCAATTTTGCTTTGACAGAAGAATACACTTTCACTGTTTGCGCGAATCTAGCAAGCCAATTGCCCGAGTTATCACAAATAAGCGCACTTACTGGAATTGGATTCGGGTTGTCGGAATTGAGTTTGACCGAACCAGAATGTGGGCGTCCAATCCACAAATTTATCTCTTTTCTCCCTTTTGGCAAACAATTCATTTTCTACTATCGAGCAGACTAAATATCGTTGGCATATCCTAAGAATAGATTCACTGGTGTACTTGAAAAGGAGAAGTTTGTATAGAATAATCTTTTATTCCTCCAATTTCACAAATGCCAACAAGTTACATCAAGTACGACTGGCCAGTCATATTCTTTTACAAGGACTGTTGCAGCAGACAGATATGCTAACAACCGCTTATGCAAATCAAGAGTAAAGAAATGACCCCTTAAACCTATAGGCAAAATCTTCAGCTAAATAGCTTTTGCATACTTACAGTCATGGAGTACATATAAGGTGGTCTCGAATAGTAGCGGACAAAAACCGTAACAGGGATCCGTTGTGATTTTACGATGAAACCTTTCGTGATTCGAAAGTATATACTCATGTGAAACCATCCATAGGAAACTTATGATCCTCTATGGTCCATCCAATTTCCATACCAAGCTCCAGAGTTTATTTGTAGGCAAATATTGTTCTGGTTAGATTAATTCATAAGCTTCCTCAATAGAGAAACCCATCGGCGATGTTCCATTGATTATGACAAAACAAAATCACAAACAATGCAGTCGAGATCCTAATTAGGAGCAGATGACAAAATCCAATGGGTAAGGGGACCGATTCCATCAACCTAATTATTGGTCCAAAATTTAACTGTTATCCCATTAACCACTACCCTCGTACCCTCCACTACGTCACCCCATACTTCACTTATGAGCTTTTCAAAATAAAGAATGGGTGCGACAAGTTGAAATATAGTCAAGGAGAATTGCAAAGTAGTGATATTTGTCTCTGATAAAAGTCACCCACAAGACCTTTGGTTTCGAAACTAAGGACCAAACAAGTTTCATAAGAAATGCTTTATTACTCCTACGTAAGCTGCGAAGCCCTAATCCTCCATAATCCTTCGCTTTGCAAAGCTTTTCCCATCCCAATAGGCGAATTTTCTTTTTGTCATGAGCATCATCCCAAACAAAATTTCGACAGTCACGCTCAACTGCTTCACAAGTTATAGCATGCAACTTTGCCGATTGCATCACATATAAAGGCATGGTCATAGCAACGTATTCAATCAAAGTTATTCTCCCCGCAAGAGACAAATTTTCAGCCTTCCATCCACGTAATTTACTACGCACTCTATCAATAATGGGTCAGTAAGTTCCATGGGTAACTCATTCATGGAGCATCAGCACTCCTAAATACTTGCCAAGATTGCTTGTAAGAGGAAAGCCTTCAACAGACCTAACATATAGCATTTTGTATCGAGGGACGTTCTTAGAAAAAAAAAAAGTTTAGACTTGTAACATTTACCGTCAAAGATCGGTATTCAAAAATGTTTTATGCAACGGTTTTGGGACCCATATGAAATTTGATGTTGAATTTTATCAGCCGATCCCACATGTCATAAAAATCTCCGATGAAATACGAGAAACACAAAAGCCGACAGAGCATAAAATCAAATGTAATCAGAGAAAAAGATAGCAAGACCACATAGCAAGTCTTTGAACTCAGTGCGAAGATCCTCTTCCATGAATTGAAAGGGCCTCCAGGTCGCCGCTCCCCCGCGTCTGCCCGGGCCACTGCTTATCTTTGGTAGTAGGTAGCTGACGAGCCTTGTTGATGGCTCTGCAGGATTGCCTTATCTCCCCCGGAGAGCCATTCTGGAGCCTGCCCAACTTCACCATGGCTTGGCCAAACGTAGCAGAGAAGTCGGGCCTGCCGGCAATCAACCCCACGATGCCCTTGGTCTGCGCGTCCAGCGCTATCTCCTGATCGATCTGCAGTATCCCTCTGTGGGCAAGTATCTGCTTGTGGTAGGAGTTGTCGATGATCGACGAGCTCAGAGGGTTCTGTTCGAGATAGACGACGTTGTCGACATTAGTCTGGCTGTTAGGGCACGTCGACCTTAGGGCAGAAGCCAACGAAGGGTCCATGGTCCATGGTCGGGTTGGGTTTCCCGGTGTTCTGGAAATTGTAAAGCCGGTCTTGGAAGAGCGAGCAGTGAGCGACGCCGATCTTGTGACTGCCTAGGAAACCCGGTGTTCTGGAAATTGTAATGCCGGACGTCTTGGAAGAGCGAGCAGTGAGCGACGCCGATCTTGTGGCCGCCTAGGACAACACCAAATAGCAGTTCTGTCAAGAACAAACGCTATACCACACTACAACTTCAAACTTATTTACTTGGATCTAGGCTTTTCAATTGATCGGTGACGACGATGCTGCATATATGTACCTAGAAGAAGGAGCACGTCGGAGATGGTGAGTTCCTTTTGAGCGAACGTCGCAATAGAGTTGGGGACGGAGATGGACAGAGATGGACGGACCGGGGAGATTGGCGTCGGAAGCGAGTGATACAAGCCCGTCTTTCCGTCCCGTGTCTACCTTGTACCGACCTCCACCACTCTGCAATATTTAAGCAAATGTTTCGCGAGAATGTCATGTAATTTACTAAGCTAATGTGTACTTAAGTATAGCATATACAGAAAGCACGATTTAATTAGGAGGGACATGACGTCTCTCGGGGCCATGACAATGATATCAGCGCAGGAAACGACCTGGGGCATATGGCCTCCACGGCGGCTTTCGTGGCGTCAATGACATCGTAGCCCCTGACGCTCAAATTTGGCAGCGCGATCTTCTCGTTCGAATGTTCCATCTAGAAGAATGGAGGCGTCGCATCCCTAATTTCCGTCATATCAAAATAAACTACAATGATGTCTATTTAGTTATCGAAACATTTCCACGTACAAAACGAGCCCGTATTACACAATCCCATTAATCTAAATAATTTCATTATTGGTCAATAAACTAGTTTTAAAGCACGTACGTGGGAACCAAATTAAACATATAAGTAGCTTAATATGAAGTTATTTAGGTTAGTATCTTAGGTTAATAGCTTACGGTGACGAAGCAATAGCGAAACTGCATGCGGAGGAGAGCCGGGGCGATGGTGGGATCCTTCCTGAACTGGGCTGCCGCACGCCCGCCACGATGGCCTCGACGTCCAAGATGCCGCATTTGCCGTTGTAGAGCCCAACCTGACGCGCACCGCCGTCGCACGACCCGCTCAGGCTCGCCAGCACGAGTCCGATCAGGGCCAGCCCCAGAGTAGCAACCGCTCGCGTCGCCATCTTCTTCCTCGAGACGGAGAAAGGAAAAACGTGTAGCTGGAGGGACTATATGAAAAGATGGGGGAGATTGTGCGTTTGCGGATGCCGAACCAGTCGTGCGCTGGTCCGTTTTATAGTTGAGTCAGCTAAGATGGGTGGTGGTTGGCCATGGCGGACATGAAGAGAGAGAGAGATGATGGGTACCATCGTTGCCGACAAGTCGAAAGGCCTGTTTGGTTCAGCTTTTAAAATGCTACTTTGAGAAATGCAAATATTTTTAGGTTAAATTCCCTTCGGAAAATGCAAGTGGCGTTTGATAAAAAATCATTTGTAAAACTACTTTGGCCAAGTAGTGTTTGGTAAATTTTTTTTTGCCAAAAGGCTTTGAAAATTATCTTTTTTATTTAAAAAAAACCTATCCTACCCTTCGCCAAAGCCGGCGAAGGCCAACGGCCGCCGGCGAGCTAGATCTTGTGCCAGCGGCCATCACCCGAGGTCGGGCGACCCCCGGCGAGCTAGATATGCCGTTGGCTATCGTCGCCCAAGGCTAGGCAACCCTTGGCGAGGGTCGCGCAACTCAAGCCAGCGGCGCCTGGGTGGTCGCGCAACCTCGGGCGGCTGTCACCTGGGTCGTGCGACCTCGCCGGCCTCTTGCCGACTCGATCCAGTATTGGCCGCTCTCGCCAGCCACCTCACGAAGAAGATGAACAGTACTAAGAGGGGTAAAATCAAAATAAACCAAAATAAGCGAGAGTAGTTTGGGGACAAAAAATTTTAATTTAGCATTCCACAAGTACTGAAAGCCTAAATCTGGTCCGAACCAGCTTTGAGCTTTCAGCATTCCAAATGCTAGCATTTAGCCAATGTTAGGCCGAATGCTGAACTAAACGGTTTAGCATTTTGGGAAGGGTCTTTCGAGACCGAAAGCCCATTTCCAAAACTAAACCAAATGGGACTGAAGAAGGACGTCAATGCTCTGCACGTCGAGACCAGCTCCGACATGCATGGACTCATCCATGGCTCCCATCTTTTGTCCCCGTCGTTGACGATGACGTCACACTTCCCAGATGCATCTTATCCCAATACGTCATTATCATGATTAAGGGTAATGACCGTTACTGTGCAGTTAACTTGCTCGTACTCTTTTATCTCGAGGATTAATACAATGAAAAATCCTAAATTGATACAGTTATAATAAATTTATCCTAAATTATTTTTTTGATCATAAAAAATCTTAAACTGAGACTTTTAAAATAATTTTATCCCGAATTATTTTTTTGACCATTAAAAATCCCATACAGGTATACCTGTGACAATTTTACCTTGAATTAATTTTTTTGACCAACAAAAACTCTAAACCGGTACACTTGTAATCAATTTATCCTTTATTAGTTTCCATTAAGTTTTTCTATCAAATTGCTAAGTTTGATCACACATGATAATTGACGGGTGTACTTGTTTAGGGTTCTACCCCTATATTTGTCACAAATTTACCAATTTGTGATTTTTCGTGATATTAATCCAATTTAATGAATACTAATAGAGGATAAATTTGTTATAAATGTATAAGTTTTGGGTTTTTAGTGGTCAAAAAATTAGTTTGGAGTAAAATTGTCACAGATGTACTAGTTTAGGATTTTTGGTAGTCAAAAAATTAGTCTGAGGTAAAATTGTCACGGGTGTACCAATGTGGGGTTTTTTTATGGTAAAACAAATAGTTCGAGTTAAATTTGTTACAAATGTACCAATTTAGGATTTTTTATGGTAAAAAAATTGATTCGGGGTAAAATTATCATAGATATATCAGTTTGAGGTTTTTCGTGATATTAACTCATATCTTAAAGGGTTAATACCACGAAAAACCCCAAACTGGTACATCTGTGATAAATTTATCCTAAACTATTTTTTTGATCACAAAAAACCCTAAACTGGTACACATGTGATAATTTTATCCCGAACTATTTTTTTAACCATAAAAAACCCCACACTGGTCTACCTATGATAATTTTACCCTCGAACTAATTTTTTGGCCATAAAAAATCCTAGACTGGTACACCTGTGACAAATTTACCCTCCGTTAGTTTCCGTTAAATTTTACCGACAAATTACTGAGTTTAATGATACATGGTAATTAACATATATACTGATTTTGGGTTTTACCCCTCTGTTTGTCACAAGTTTACCAATTTGTGATTTTTTGTGATATTAATATAATTTAACGGATACTAACACAGGATAAATTTATCACAAATGCACCAGTTTGCGGTATTTAGTGGTCAAAAAATTAGTTCGGGGGTAAAATTATTACAGTTGTACCAGTGTGGAGTTTTTGGTGGTCAAAGAAATAGTTCAGGATAAAATTGTTGCAAGTGTACCAGTTTTGGATTTTTTGTGGTCAAAAAAATAGTTCGGACTTTACCAAAAAAAAAAATAGTTCGAAGTAAATTTATCATAGGTGTACCAGTTTTGGGTTTTTTGTGGTCAAAAAAATAGTTCGGGGTAAAATTGTCACAGGCGTACCAGTTTAGAGTTTTTCGTGGTATTAACCCTATCTTAAATTAGTGCAATAGCAATTGCTTAGGATCAAGCAGTTGGTCAACATTTGATTAGTGAAATTAATCCTTTAGACATTCGAAACTATGTGTTTGAAGTTTTACTTCTTATACTCTGACTTTTTTTTAAGTCGAAAAAAAAATACTCCGAATTTTAGTGTTTTTTTGCAGTTAGACGTTTTTTGTATTATCGAACACCTCGATATTGGAATCAAAACCATTTAAATGAAGAGTAAAACAAAGCAAAATCTTGCACCATTTGGTCAGGACAAACTCAAGTCCACTTCATGTTCGTAATCAATTAGTTCATAATTAAATGGATTAAGCTTTTTATTCGAGTGCGATCCAATTTAATGTATTGACAAGGGGCTCAAGTTTTTTACCTTTTAAGGTATTGTACTTTTCTGTCCAAAAGAAAAAGGTATGGTTCTATCTTCTATAGATCGATGATGCACGAACTCATCCACAACCACAGGGGAGCCCACTTAACCACATTTTGTAATATTGTTTTTGTTAATCACAATTGTTTCTAGTATATTAATAACAAATTTTGTCGAAGAACTAATTGATTCTAAGGCTCCGTTCGTTTTGACAAAAAATATGATATTTTTAGAAAATATTTTTTGCGAAGTTATTTTCCTGAAAAATGGCATAATTTTGTAGTGTTCGGCTGAAATCTGAAAAAATTTTGAAAAATATTTTCCGGTGTTCGGCGATCGGCGGCAGGCGATCAGCAGCTTGCCGCGACGGTGGCCCCAACGGCCGGCTGGAAAAGAAGGAGGCCAGCGGAAAATGTTTTCCGCTTTTCAAAAAAGGAAAACATTTTCCTTACTTTTCTTCATGTTTTTCACTCATTGAAAGAAAATGTTTTTCAGGGTAGTTTATTTTCCACCCCGAACACCAAAAAATCCAGAAAATATTTTTCGCAAAATGAACGAAGCCTAAAAAAGGGAACTCGCGGTACCAGTTAAACTTTCACCCGCACAAAAATCATTCGAATTTCTTCTTTTTGGTCCATGTGTCAATCTATCTAATCATAATCAAATCAATCTTTACATGAATTGGAAAGCACATTATTTCAGAATAATTTCCTAAAAACAATGATTTATTTCTGAAAAAAAGCCGAGCGCATATTTCAATTTTTACTGCCTGCACCTTTTATTGTGACAGCAATTAGCAAATGCTCTCGAGGATTATTAGAAATATCAAGTAGTTATAACATACGTCAATGGTGCCAAAAAAAGAATTTCACCTAAGCAACTTTGTACGATATTAATTGAAAAGAGTAGGTGGCTATAATCCTTTCATCTAACGCTTTGTTTGCTTAATGGAAAATGAATAATTTAAAAAATATTTTTTCTAAAAATAATAGTTTGTCTCACTTAAAATAATTAATTAATAAAAAATATTCTCATTACTCATAATAATTATGTTATTTTTTGTTCGTGCATTTTTGTAAGCGTTATAAGTAATCATTTTTAGGAAAATTTATTCCAAGTCATTTATTTTTCGCGGAACAAAACGGAGCCTACATGAGATTACTAACATAAAATTATCGGTACATATTCTATTTTTTTCCTTTTTTTTGTCGAGATATTCTATTTTTCTTCACACCTACCAAAACTGTGTATGTCCACTTTATGTTATCATTTAAATTTCCTACCAAACAAATCCTACATTAATTAATTATACTAATCCGACAAAAAGCTGCAAAATTTCTTAACCGAAGGTTTCCCCCAACAGCATCAATTTTCCTACCAAAACCCCTCTCTCTCTCCTACTTTCCTTCCTCATCCCTCAAAGCCAAACC
Organism: Syzygium syzygioides; assembly: GCA_031216285.1. Classification (NCBI taxonomy): domain Eukaryota; kingdom Viridiplantae; phylum Streptophyta; class Magnoliopsida; order Myrtales; family Myrtaceae; genus Syzygium; species Syzygium syzygioides. The sequence goes on along the minus strand of CM062243.1, from coordinate 30,870,446 downwards.
AAAGCTTTTTTAGCCCAAAAAAACCGAGTTAATATCACGAAAAATTATAAATTAATACATTTATAATAAATTTGCCTCCTTAATTAATTTTTTGACTATCAAAAACTCCAAATCAGTATATTTGTGATAAATTTATCCTCAATTAAAGTAAATTAATATCACGAAAAATCACAAATTAATATACACGTAACAAACGAATGGTAAAATTTCAAATTGGTACACTCATCAATTTTCACATGTCATCCAATTCAGAAATTTGACGGCAAAATACTGGCAGAGAGTAAAATTATCACGGTATACCAGTTTTGAGTTTTCGGTAATATATAAATTTGAAATTTTTCATAATATTAATCCAAAAAAAGACCCAAACTTTACGCAAAAACACGCAACAAAAGGCAAAAACACTCGAGAAGAATTTGGGTTCGTGATCATTCTCAGGTCCATCCTCCGACCTTTACTTCAACCCAACTCAACGTAAAGGTCGCACCTTTCTTCCCCAAGACAGTCTTGCCGCTCGTCTCGTTACTCTGAAAACACGTGAAAGTCGCGCTACGCGCTCTCGCTTGTACTTTTCATGGTGCCCATTTCGTGATTCCCCGAGAAGGAGAGAGACCCTTTTCGTCGCCAGCCATGGCGGAGGTCCTCCACCACCACCTCGCTTCGTCTGCACGCACCGACCCTTCAGCTTCCTCGTCCCGTGCAATGCCTGGGAATGGTGAGGAGGAAGAGGGGTCGTCGGTAGAGATCGAGAGAGAGGACGGAGAGGCGCAGCAGCGGCTGTCTGTGTTGGCACTGTTGGTGGCGGTTTTTAGGAAGTCTTGGGTTGCTTGCAAGAGCGACGGGGGCGAGCTATGCGGCATGGAGATTGGTTGGCCCACCAACGTGCGCCACGTCGCGCACGTTACGTTCGACAGGTTCGATGGGTTCTTGGGCTTGCCCGTGGAGTTTGAGCCCGAAGTGCCCAGGAGAGCCCCCAGTGCAAGGTACATTGCCGTTTTTTGCAACCTTGACTGTCTTAAATTTGAGATGTTGGGTTCGGCTTGTGTTTGGGGTAATGTTTCAGGGTTCAGAGATTTTGGGGCTTGGATTTTGTGATTTCTTATGCTAGTCCTATAGATGAGAATGAGGTTTTGTAGGATCTTATACTGGTTTGGGTCCGAATGTCAGGTGACTGAAATGGAATTATATGGGTCGTGAATTGTGATCTTGCGGTGAAGTGTCGAGTCATCCGAGTGTTGGGTCAGATGAAGCTCCGAGGTGGAGAATCTGTGCAAATGAAAGAAATTTCAGTGTTCTTGTAATGTTTCATTTCTGAGATTAGCTTGCTACGTATTTATTTAAATCGCACAATATTTCAGTTAGTCAGAAACATCCGAATCCCAGTAGTTGAGTAGCGTGTGGCCAATCACATGACAAAAAGCGGCATCATGTCTCTATTCGCAAGAAATGCAATGCTAGTCAAACTGTTCCTATGGCACAACAAATTGAATCTCTTCTCCTTTTAGCTTACAATAATAACTCGATATCATTGGCTGGCACCTTTTTGGTCGTATTTTTTAAGAAGTTCGCAATGTATCTTATTTGCTGTACCGCTACCTTTATGTTGATTTTGGTGTTTAAACCTCGCCTATGCAGTACACATGTTTTTGGAGTCTCGACGGAGTCCATGCAGCTATCATATGACTCCAGAGGTAACAGCATTCCCACCATACTCTTGCTTATGCAAAGACGCCTGTATGCACAAGGTGGATTACAGGTAATGTCATTATTTCAATTCTTGGTTGACTTTGGAAAAGATGTAAGGAATATGAAATAGAGGCTTTTTCATGATTGCTCATTACTTTGGCTTTGGAGAAGCACGATGCTCTTCTAGCAACAAAACCAATTAAGTGGACTTCTGTTCCAGAGTTGTTTGACTTCCTTATTTATTCATGCAGTCAGAAGGGATATTTAGAATTAATGCAGAAAATAGTCAAGAAGAGTATTTGAGGGATCATTTAAACAGGGGAATTATACCAGAAGGTATTGATGTGCACTGCTTGGCTGGATTAATCAAGGTACTATGTTAAGCTTGGTAAATCATCTGTATTTAGGTCTCCAGTCGACTGTATGTTAGTTAATGTTCTCTTTGAGGCTACGACACTGCTAAGCCATGCTGTAATGCACACCTTTGAGGTCCACTATAGAAGGCACGAGTTATTAACATATAGGCTGAAAGGATGTGTAGCTTATTGTGGAATTCCAACACCTATATAAGTAGCAGCATGAACCCTGATGTTATGGGCAGCATCTGCAATTAAGTTAGCAAACTGTCAAAATCAACATGGTATTGCAGTTAAATCTTTAAGAAGTAATATCTTGTTGAAGGATTGTTCGATGACTCTACCGGCTGGACCAGCTGCTTTTTGCATGTTTTTTATGGAATCTAATCATGCTAATCATGAGTTCTGGAACACAGTGTGGCGTGTGCACATAGAGAAACTTAAAGCTCTGGTGTCATTGATTCATGGCTGCCGGAGAGTGACATGTATCTCTCACACAACATGACCCTGACATTATTTGTATCGAAAAGTATAATCTTTTGTTAATTAAATACCATGTGTGTGTTCTATTCGAGCCTGTGTTCAATCAACTTGTGGAGGTCCTCTTCTTGGAGGAAGCAAGATGACACTTCTAATATGAACTAAAGTATAATTGCTTCCTCTTATGACTGGATCTCCCTATCAGATTCTTGCTCTCCTTCCCTTTCAAGATGAAAATTGTTGAGAATTAATTCATTTTTGTAAAAAATTTCTTAGGCATGGTTTAGAGAACTCCAACGAGGTGTTCTGGATTCTCTGTCGCCTGAGCAAGTGATGCAGTGCAAGACTGAAGAAGATTGTGCTGAGCTTGTGAGGCTTCTACCACCAACAGAAGCTGCTCTATTAGACTGGGCAATTAACCTGATGTGCGATGTTGCCCAGATGGAACATCTAAACAAAATGAATGCACGCAATATTGCCATGGTTTTTGCTCCAAATATGACTCAGGTTAGGTTTGAATAATACACCTGATGATATTTCATAGACTCTTATCTAGGAAGATGAACCACATTGAGCCCTTATTTTCTTATGGATATATCATGCTAATGTTATTTCATGTTAAAAGCCTTCTAAACAAACGAATGTCAAGTTTTTGGCAGAAGAAGTACATTTGAAATGCTCCTGAAAGAACGGTTTAAACAGATTGCCGTAGCTGTTCCCTTTTTTAGTTTTCTTTTGGCCAGAATGCCATTTGTTAGTTGTTGTTATTGTTTTTCACTTTTTCTCTATTGATAATACAGATCTTCTAAACTCTAGCCATGTAAAAGCTCTCTTCATGTAGATAAAGTCTGCAATTACCTTTTAAATATTCAAAATCATTGCAGATGGCAGATCCTTTGACTGCATTAATGTATGCAGTCCAAGTAATGAACTTCCTTAAAACACTTATCGCGAGGATGCTGCGAGAAAGAGAGGATTCAATATTAGAGTCAGCTCCAACTTCGTATACAGAGCCTCCCGATGATAATGGACACCAGAGTCCCCAGATTTGCATTGAATTCACTCCACGAGCAAATGAAGTTTCTGTTAGCTCTGACAAGAATGATGACGCAGCAGGAGAAGGAACTCGAAGTTGCGAAACCAAAGCTGATAATTTTGATGGTCTTAAGGCCAGAGCTCGAGTCACCAAAGGGAAATTCGGACTTGGCCAAACCAGTAAATCCAATATTAAAAGCTTTAATAGAAAAATATATGTGCGGGAACCGGCGGTTCAGGTATTAGGTCCTGTTGAGAAGACTGGAGCAATTAGCGCTCTGAGCAGGATAGATTCAAGGGTAGAGTGGATAGAAGCCTGGCGATGATGGAAGCTACCAAGTGCTTGAGTGGATAGAAGCCTGGCGATGGTGGAAGCTACCAAGTGGCCAAGCCTCCAGAGATTTAACAAGTGATGACTATATTATTTGTTTAGGTCCACGTTTGCGAAGGTTGGTTTTTCTTATCAATCATGTCTATCTTTTCATGATTGGTGCTTGCTTGCTAATATTCATCATTAGGAGATGCTAATAATGGATCCTGCATGACAACTCGTTTGTCCTCTCTTTTTTTTTTCCTTTTGCTAATCTGGGTTGCTGGCTTTGGATGCTGTGAGTGGCTTGTGGGTTTGCATTCTTCTATCATGGTTTCTTCTGTATCTTGTTCCATCTGCAAATAATATCATATTCTGCACTGGCATTTAATTCATTGGATCACGGCTCTAATTGCGACGTTGGTGTCATTATTTTCTGCTCCATTTCTCTCCTATCCTTTGTCCTTTGAAAGATGTGAGAATCATTTTCATTGTCTGCGCAAAGGATCTCTTCTTTGAACATGTCGAAAATCTTCTTCCTAAAAATGTGATGCACATGACTTTGACAAGAAGGATATTTGGCACGTCTCCCTTGTGTCCCTGGCAATGACAAGTATAACACACCAAAGGCACATGATGGGTGCTTGGCTGTGAATCTCTCTGTAATTGGATCCTCACAATCATATATCAGATAAAGCAGCGCAATCTTTAAAAAAAAGGACATTGGGTAGAAAAGATCACGCAGCATTTGCAGATTCCAGGATAATTCTAGGGATCTTCCTTTTTCCTGTTGTCATGGATGGTGACATGAGCCTGTAATCTAGGCATGTCTCTGAATAATGCCGTTCAGACCCGATCCCAGAATCCTTTTTGGGTGAGGGCGCTGAGATTATGGACTATTGAAATGACACTGTTGTCACTAAAGGTCAATGAGACGATCTTTTCGTGGCATCTGGAAAAGTGTCGTAGATCAGGAAGTGCATGAGGAGGCAGGGACCGGAGAGATAATGAGAGTGAGGGTGTGAGTCTTTGGTGGCCATTGGTTTTCCACACATGCACATGTGAATGGTCTAGGAGGCACCAGGGCATGAGGCCCACGTGGCTTGGTGCCACTGGAAACAAGTGAAATTCCAGCTGGATAAGATGAATAAAAATCCCAGCTTTCTTCATTTTAACCTTCAGCAGAGAAAAGGAGAAAGCCCTAATCGCAGAATTGGTGTAATCTTATCTTCATTAGGTGAATACTTGTTGGGATATCTGAATCCGTGGAGCTGGAAAACAGAGTCAATCATCTGGATTTAATCTTATCGAATCCGTAATGCGACCTGAAATTAGCTAGAATCATCCCACAATCCGATTCATTCACGAGACTCGAAAAAAGGGCCGGGAGCGACGATATAGACCAACATGCGATCTGAAATTAGCTAGAATCATCTCATAATCCGATTCATTTATGAGAATCAAGGGCCGGAAGAGACAATATAGACCAACCGACGACTATCCTCCCTATTCTACCGTTATCCTGTGCCACGACTTATGGGCATTTGACCAAGCCAGAGTGTCTATCCAAGAAATTAGGATGACCAATAATCCTCAATATGAAAAGAACTCCCAAAACCACAGACCCACAAAGCTGGGCTTTGATTCACAACCACAACCACAACCGCCCATCCTTATTCCACTGCTCAAAATCAGCACCACCCCAATTAATAACTCCACACCTCCCTTTGATCTTTTCAACCCCCCCTCACCCACACAAAGATCAATATCACAACCCGTGCAGCTCCAACCCTCTCTCTTTCCACCCCACAACAACCCAAATTTCCCTTCTTTTTCTCTCACTGCGAAACTGAAAGAGAGAGAGAGAGAGAGGGAGCTGAGACTTGTAGGGCTAAAAAAGGAAGCACTTCTCTACACAGCTATGGCTGCCTGTGGGAGCCTCCAACACATCTTCGACAACACATTACCCGATAACCAGTCTATTCTTGAATCTCATTCCTCATGGAAGAACCACCACCACCACCACCATCATCATCCAATCATGCCCTCGCACAGCAAGGATGACAGCGGCAAAGACCACCCCATTGATCATCACCAAGCCTCCTCATTCACTGAGATATTTGGCGAACTCCGCTTCAAGGAACAAGATCCCGAACCATCGCCGCCATCGACGATGGAGCTGGGGAACAACAGCAACGGCGAGGAGAACTCAAAGAGACCTTCTTCGATGAGCTCTCGGCGCGGCGGCGGACACGGGCACCACAGGAGCAGCGAGAGCTTCTCGTCGATGAACTCGGAGAGCCTGCAGCTGTGCACGGAGGGGCTAGGGTTCGAGAGCTTCGGCGACGTAGAGGACTACAAGCTGGCCGAGGCGTGGCAGGCCAAGGAAGAGAATGAAAGCGCCAGTACGTGTATGACCAGGAGGAACTTCTACTCATCTCCATGGTCGTTCAAGCATAGTCCTCAGTATTATCCTCATAATCATCATCATCACCTCCGCGAGTTTCGGAGATCGAGATCGATAGGGAGCGGGTTCCCGCCCCCGATATCGAGCTTGAGCATGAATGGGAAGCCCTGGGTGTGCTTCAAGTCGTATCGCAACGACGGGCGATTCGTGTTGAAGGAGATCAGGTTCCCGACGCAGGAGTTCCTTCACGCGTCGAGGGAAGGCGGGCGCCTGACGTTGCAGTTCGTCCATCCGGGCGACGAGATGGAACAAGACGAAGGGCTTCTTGAAGACGGCAATGACGAAGAAGACGACGAAGACGGAGAGAGAGAAGATGGCGGGCGCAGCGGCGAGAACGTCCGCGGCGACGTCGAAGAGCACGAGAAGGAAGAGAAGCGCGAGGAAGCATGCAGAGTGGACGTCGGTCTCGGCGGCGATTCACGATAAAAGCCAGTTAAAAAGCTGCGTTCTTTAGCCTCCCTTTTCTCTTTTTCTTTCTTGGGTCGCGTCGTTGTAGGTCAAGTTGTTGAAGATTTCCATCTGGGAAAAACGAAAACGGAAAGCGAGGGAAAAAATGCTGAAACTCTGGCCTCACTGCTAAGTCACTGCCGAAGCAATGAATAACCCCCCTTCATTTCTCCCTCGGTTTCTGATCTTCTCTGCGAGTTCTCTCTCTTCCTCTCTGTTTGATCAATCATTTTACTCATTTTGAAAGTTTTGATGGGTGAAACGTTATCCAAGAAAATCATGGCGAGCGCCTCCATTGATGCAAGAAGAAGAAGAAAGAAAGAAGAAGAAACGAGAGAAGAGACCCGATGATTCTACCCAATAATTCACACGGAGGAATTCCAGAACACTCAGCTTTCGCTGCTGTTACGTCGAGGGGCCTGTTTTTGGAAATGCGTGCGAGCAATCGGCGATAATAATTACGGGGAATGAATGGTGAGCGAACTCCCATTCGGCAGTCGTAATCAAAAAAACGACAGGGACACCGGGGGGGGAATCTCGCGTGGGAAGTTTCGCCTAAATCCAAGAGGGAGAATGACTCCGAATCTGTGCGCCAGAAATTCGCCTCGGAACCAAGATTGCAGAAACCAGTGGCCCCCTGCTCATCATTCGATGGAGCAAGTGTTTCCTGAATCAAGATTTGGGGAAATTCTCCGATCTTTCAATCTTTTTGGGCGCGACCCATGTGCTCGTTTTGACTTTTGATATGGAAGAACTGGGACTAGATGCGATCCGGACTGGATTTCCATAGGAAAGCAAAGGCGATAAGGAATTTCTACAGAAGTGCTGCACCCCCACCATCATGAAGTTTTGCTTTTTGGCTCACGTCCTGCTACTGACGGGAACCTTTTGCGGGCCACCAATTTGTCTGTGCCCCGCTCTCTCTCTTGATAGTTTCCATGTTAAGCAATTTTGACATTGACCAGCGTGACTTGTTAGCACTTCGAATTTACTACATCTTACCGATCCAAATTCGAGCGGCTTCTCGTTCGTGTCGGATTAAGTTATGGATTTGGGTTGCCAACTTTTATTTGAGTTAAGGAAAATGACATTAGAAGTGTCATAATTTTCGTACTCATTTTAGTACTAAAACTTTTCGAGCCATCACTAGAGTGTTAGAGTGTCGCATTTGAAAAAAAAAAAACGATAATTTAAGTGTCTCCGGCAACAAATTCGAGCTATTAGTCCTACGTGACTATTTTATTAATTTTTTTCACGTCCAATGTGGCAATTTTAAAAATATTTGCAGTTTAAGTGTACAAATCCCTCGGTCAAATCCCCGTTGAAAACTGCCATACCCCTTCCTCTTCTTCTTTAGGTTTGCCGTCGTCTTCTTCATCTTCGTTCATGTTCATGTTCATGTTCATCTTCAGCCAACAATTTTTACACTTTTCTTCTTTTTATTCTGTAATAATTTTCTTGACCACCGTGTAGTCGTGAAGCGACCTTATAGCTGTTACTTACCACATTTCTTTTTGTTTGAATTACCAACTTTTCTTCTCTTTTTACCAACCGTTATTTACCTTCTCTAATTACGTCTTAAGTTTATCAACCTTGATATGAATTTAATAAATTCATTTTAAACGATCTATCTAAATTTTCTTAAATTAAGCTATTAATTAATTATAGTTACCAACTTGTTTTTTTTTTCTTTCTACAGAGCAAGTTTTCCTTTGTCCGCGTCACAACTTGAGCGACAACTTGAGTCCGCGCTCACGTTCGAAGCTGGACACGTCGTCGCCACCTGTCGACGCAGCAGCATCGCCACATGATGACCCACCCCCCCCTTCTTCCTTCGGTCATGCGTCATGCTCGACCCTTTCTTTGCTTGCTCTCGCATGTTCTTAGACCCTTTCGGCGATTCGATCGAACCCGTCTCGGAGGAGAAACGCGCGCCGAGGCATGTCGAACGCGGAGGACATCGACTCGACCGACGAGCGCCTCGACGAGGCGTTTCCGGCGCCGGATGCCGACGGAGTGGCGGGGCTGGTCTCCGAGCCGCTGGAGCTCGTCACGTCCAAGCAGCTCAAGGTAAGGCCGTGGCAATGGAGTCCCATCGTCATCCTGATATTTCTCTGGTTGTTCGACAAAGTAAGGCGACGAGCTCTAATTAGATAGCCGTGCCACGAGCAGGAAGGAGCAGACGAAGCGTGGAATAAAGCGGGGAAGGAGGAGAGCAAAGGGAGGAAGGGTAGAGATTCGGCGCCGGAAAGCTTGAGCTCGATGATCGTGTTCTCCGTGGCGGTAATGGCGGTGGTCGGAGCGGTAATCGCCATCGCGAAGAAAAACTGAGAGAAACTTGAGATTCCGGTGCGAAACCCGGAAGTTTGTCGGTTCACTCCTCTCTGTTTTTTTTTTCTTGCGAAGTATCATAGGGACTCGGTGCAATGTCGATTACACTAGACATGTTGAGTCCTCTAAAATAATTGAACTTTATACATGTTGGGGTATAGATTGGCGGTCTTCAATCACGATTGAAATTGAATGAAAAGGAGGGTGATTCTCCAATCCTTAGGATCAAAGATGGAGACGTCGTGGAAGAGAGAGCACTCGCTCACTCCTCGACAGGGCCGCCTTCGACTGGAGTCGAGGTCAAAAGAGCCGAGCTGATCGCGACAAGACTGGTATGAAGAAGCATGAAATCACATCGGAACCAAAATCACCTCGTTAACGCGCGCGATCACCACATTGCCAGCTGCCGAAGAATTTCGGCAGCCAAGCGATACTTGAACACTTAAACCCTTAAACCCGCCAAACATTGTACATCAGCCTCATGATTGTATGCACATACCGGGGAAAAGAGAGTTGAGTCACTGCTAGAAAGCTATGGCCAGACCTGAGATCACAGGAAAATGGGATCTGCGTGAAGAAAAAATGGAAACTTGTTTCAAGTATTTATTATGAATGCCCCAATCCGGCGGTTGGGGGTTGCATTGCACAGCAAAACATCAACGCCGCCGATGGCGGGTGGGGAGTCACGATTCAGTCTTGGACCTCTTCGGGCTTCTTGGAACTGCCTTTGAGATACCATCCCAGAGCGCCGAGAGCTGTTACGGTACCAGCTACGACTGCATAATTCCTGTGCTTATCGGTCGACACTTTCTTGGCCGAGGCACCGGATGCCGAAGACGTACCGGGAGCGGCATCGGTAACTGAACCCCCAGACGTTTCTCCCGGTTTTGGGCCCTAAGCAGAGGAGTCGATAATGGTTGAAGCAGGACGAAAGTATAACGTAATGTGCGTGCTCTAAATGGCAACAGTATACAAAATCAAAAAGACAAAAACATGCGTGGACCATGAAGTTCATACTGCTATCCAACTAATAGCAACATGACCAATGAGCGTGATAGCACAGCAAATCCACCCTCATGGAAGGACAAAACAAAATTGTTCCAAGCCGCTGCAGCATGAACCAGACACAAGATTTCAAAATAGCAAGAACACAGAATTACAACAAGCGGGAGCACAACGACGTTGAGTATTCATGACCTAAAATCTGTGCTTGAACGTGGGTGCCCTGATGAATGCACGTCTAAGTATCACTTATCCGATGATAGCACTGATCGAGTTAAACATGACTAAACCATCAGCTAAGCTGAATACGAAAGAAGAAAGAAATTCATATGGCAAAGCTTTTATCATTACCAAGGGAAGTCGCACGTCAGAAACTCAAAAGTCAAAAAACCCAATACCTTGCGTGCAGCCTTCTCTAGCTTCTCTTGTTCCATTTTCTGTGGAGACAAATTTTGTGAAAGATTTAGTACAGCAGTGATTTAGCAAAACAGAGACAGTAATGAAAATCTCGCAGATATTTCAAGATGGGAAGATGGAGAGGAAATGTTATCCAATCAAAACAAGGACGCTGGAAACGCTAGAGGACACTGGTGGAAGCGTATCAGCATCAGATTGAGTGACAACACTGGTAAAGCATGAACCAATGTGGATTCTATTTAAGCTCTACTCTACTGACTCCGAGTAGAATAAAGAACACAAGGGAAACTCATATCACTAATTTATCGAAAACTGAACCAAGAATGCTTTCTCTGTTCACTCCGACAAGTGGATTCGGTAATTCTAAATGTAAACAAGGGTTCACAGCTTCACCCACCTCATTGATGGTGGTCAACTTTTGGAAGCTGAGCACCTCATGTGAACAAGGGCAACATGCATAATACATAAGGTTCTGCTCGGAGCCCATAAACCATGCTACCTAGGCCCCAAACACCAGCATCAAATGGCAATTCTCTAAGAGCTGGTGCTTGGAGAGAAATGGTGTGCACTAGGAACCCATTTGCCTCAGGAAGCATCAAGCATGAGAGTTGCACAAACTCTTTTTTTTCCTTATTCCATTTCAAATCATTACAAGCATATTCGGTCTGGGCAAGTTCAAATATAAATGAGAACAATGCAAGCATGATTGTACACAAAAGCTATTGTAATCCCCTCTCTCTCTCTCGCTCTCTCAAAACGGACAACAAAAGAAAAGGATTAGAAGATCAATCCTGACGTACTGAGTACTCCGCCAAGATAACCAGCACAACACAAAAGGCACCAACCAAAACTACACCACTCCAATCAGGCCAAGGGCACAGAAGATGTAAATCACCAAGTAATTAGAGAGCTATCCATACTACTGCAGATAATGTCAGACACCGTGATTAGGCATTCCAATTTCAGCTTACTATCGAATATTCAAATTCTAACATTCCTCTTCTCCCTTCCATGGATAACACAACAAACACAACACGGGTCCTCCATAGTTTTACCTTGATGTAGACATTTTCCGCAGCTTTTTCCTCCTCGCTGAGAATCTTGCCACTGCTAGAGAGCCTACGCGAGACGTATCTCGCAGCGATCCTCGCGGTCGCCATCGGGAACGAAAGAACAGAGTTCCTACACGATCGAGATCGTCAAATCCCAAGACAAATTCGACGGATCAATCAAAGAGAGTCGCATCATTTCTGCCATTGCACCGGAAAAGGAATACAAAACATAGATCGGAAAACAGCTCTCGTTGAAGAAATCCAGAACATTTCCCGAGCAGATGCTCAGCCAAACAAAACAAAGCAGATTCCCGACCGGCACAATCTATTCAATAATCCGAGCGAACGTAAACACGATAAGCTCTACGCGAGCACACACCACAAGCCCGACCACGTCAATCGATTTCGAAACATCTTTTTTCACGGATATTCAGCCGAAACAGCTCATGCAAGAGTCACCGGAACCCGAGCAAAACCTCGCGCATTGGACAGAAAGGAATCCGCGCACGAGCCGACCGGCTAATTCCGGCGCGGCACGGAACGCCGGAATCCAAGACTCTACCGCCGCGACTCTCTACCGAACGAACACAGCACACGAGCCACTCCAGAATCGCAGCACGCGAGCGACGCCGCCGCCGCCGGCGGCGCGCGGCGGCGCTGATGCTACGAATCGGAACGGGGGGCTTACCGGAGAGACTGCAGGAGCGTCCAGGAAGACTTGCTTGCGCTCTTTCCGCGACTGAGAGAGAAAACCCGAGAGGCGTGGAGAGCGAAATGTGTGGAAGCTGGGAGACTCCCGTAAATCTGCCATGGATGGGCCGGGCCTGATACTGGGCCTGGGGAGAGTTGGGTTGGGCCTGGGCCGGGCCCGATTTGTTCGGGGGAAAAGTGGAAGGCAAGCGAAGGACTTGTTCCCTGCTTTTTTTCTTCTTCTTCTTCTTCTTCTTTGTTTTTTCTAATCTATTTAATTTTTACTTTTCTTTTTTCCGAAGGATTTATTCCTTGCTTAATTCCTAAACTAGCTACGTGCGAGACGATTGTGATTCCAAGCCTGGGAAGATTTTTCGCCTTCGAATAGATGCTGCGTTTCTCTCTTTCTTTTTGTTTGTTATTCGCCCGGTAAAGTTCCGTTCGAAAGGGAAATGATCGCATCTCGGTCGCTGACCTTGTAAGCACCGCGTGGCGCTCCGTCAACAAATCGCTTTAAATTTAAAAAGAACGAAAGATAGAAAGAAAACGCAGAGAGAAAAAGAGAGAGAGATCTGCAGGAGACAATACAAAGTTCAGTGAGCATCAATGAGATTTGCCTCCGAAAATTATAAAAAATTACTAACACTCTGTTTATTTCGAGAAAAATAAATGATATTGAAAATATATTCCCGAAAATAATCGCTTGTATCACTTATGGACATATTTATCATTCATTCATTTTTATTAGCAATACAAGCAATCAATTTTAGAAAAATATTCTCTAAATCATTCATTTTTCACGAAACAAATACATCCTAAATACACAATTATTCTATCCTCAGTCAAATTTCTTCATCGTTGTCTAAGCAAAATCCACATCGAGGTGCAGCCACCAGAAAAGGCAGATGCCTAGTTCCGAACGCGAGCTTAGAACCGACACATTCAAAAAAAGATCATAAGTTCACAATCTTGATTGATCACTTCTGACTTTATAGCATTCCTGTAGATATCACCTTTAACTTAGTTCAAATCAATGAGAACTCACAGGTGGTACAAGCGTCCTCAAATCCTTTTTAACTCAAATGGATGACAAGAATTAAAAAAAAATTCCCTTTTTGTTGAAGAAAAAAAGCAGCTATATCCCCAAACTGCGTTTCCGCTCTCCTACTTCTGTGTTGCTGCACAAAGAGCACTGTCTAAAAAGAAACAGGCAAAGCACAAGCAATGTGATGAATTGACTCTCTCCACATTGATCTGCATAAACATCTCGAAGCCCACTTAGCCAGAAGTTTGAGCTCTCGTTTGCTGTCCGAACTATAGCCGCTCGTTAAGAGAAAAAGTTAACGCATTGACATTCTCTGGTTGCAAAGCTCTGGAGGTCCATTGGCTGCTACATTTTTTTTTCTTTTTTACTTCAGGTACTCTAGCACGCCCTGAGTGATGTCCTCGAGGAAGGAAACAAACCCCATGTTGCTAGTGAGGCCACTTCCATCGACGTCCTGCTCCTCAATGAGATAGTTCTCGAAGGCCGACGCATCTTCCTGCCCTCCCCTTATAAAGAGGAGTTTGGGAGTTATGCTTCTGTCTTGCTTCAATTTGTTGATTGTAGTCCGTAACAAGCCTGAGGTGAAAAGTGAAAAGTTTATGCAGCAAATGAGATCAGACAAATTATTGGTATACCATGATTAGGAAAGGAAATGAATGTCAGAAACTTACAATCATGTGGTGGGGGAAAAGGAAGTGAAGGGTCTGCCGTTGAAGAATAGAACACAATAAGAGTTGTAAATGCATCGAGGAAATATATTGGACTGCCGCTGGTAATTAGGGCCGCACGACTCAATGAGTGGCGCGGATATGCTTGCTTGTCAGGCGTAGAATAGGATGTTAGCCTAGGATAGACAGCACGGTGAAGGGAACTTGGCTCCAGTGCACTGTACCACATAATCAAAAGACATCGACTTCATTAGTTTCTGATGCGACTTTATAGCAAGATATCATAACTTCTGCCTACTAAATACCATTATTTTCAATAAAAACATAAATGAGCGAGTGTGGGAGATTTGAAGCTGTCTGAAAGAAAGAAAATCCTCCAAGACCTAAGCGCAAATAATAATTTTGCTGAACAACTGACATGGAAAGTTGATAAAGAGCAGCAAACAATTTGATCCATCCCATTGAGGAACTAACAGTGACAGATTCATCTTGTTTCATGCACTGGCAAACATCTCACTTTGGCGCCATCCAATTATATTAGGATCAACGCAGGTCAACTTCTTTTAGAAACCCAGAGACGAGACACCTAGTTTAACACCCACAGCACAGTGCCATTCGTATGATTTTTTTTTTTTTTTTTTGTTAACCCAGGAACCCCCCGCAGGGCCGACAGCCGGAGAGGTAAACCTGGGGTGACGCTAGCGCAGGACCCACCAGCCATTCGTATGATAGTACAAGCCAAAACCAAAAAAGCTCATAATCTTCCACATTAACACAGAAGCACCACTATCCTAGTTTAAATTTAATATCTGTGCGTAAGTTTCTACACCAGATGAAATGGCCTACACGTGTTATTTAAATGACCTTCGCACGTGTTACTCTATAAGTGGTTTGCAAGTTTTTTATAGACAATCAAAGCACCAATTACCTGAAAAGGCATTGCAAATAAATCCGGTAGTCCGGGTGGACACCTTCCTCGTGGAAGCGGAGAAGAGGATTCCGAAGTAGAGCAAAAACAAGATGCGGTAACATTTGCAATTGGGGGCATTGTGAGAATGCAACGTCAACCTGAGCGTTTAGCGGACTCCCATTCTTGGGCTCAATGAGCTTGTAAGCATCATTATACTGAGCAGTAAGGATTACGAGCCAATCATGAAGCAGCATCCTTCCCTCCCGAACTCCTTGCTCCAAAGATGCTGATATAACCTGCAATTTGATTGAATTGTAAGTTGCGACTAACATTAGAATTGTCAAGTTTTAGGAAGGTGATATGCAGCTTTCTACAAACATAAATATATTTTGCGTCTTTCGACAAGTTCAAACATCAACAGCCTTAAAGTAGAAAAGGAAAAAGGGAGATTCCTTGTCAAGCATGGCATACACAACATACAACTAACACGGTCTCAATGTCGAGAATTAAGGCTTTCCAAATCAGTCCCCAATCTTCTTAGTATCTCAGTCAAATTTATCATTCATGGTTAGTGAAACACTAGTGCAGAAAAAAAAAACAAAAGTTCATTTAATGACATCTCCACATGAGGAAACGCCTACCCTCTCATCCCTAAAGACTGGAAGCAACCCTTGTAATGAGAGAGAACCATTGAGATGGATTGAAGTAAATACTAAGATCCTACTAAGACATTATTGAGGTGATAATATGTCCAAAAACAACAAAGCCATTATTCAATGGAGAATATATCTTATTGAAGCATCTTCAGTTAAACACTTTGAGAGCCAGGGGAAAAGGAATATTCATCATGAAATTTTCTGGTTGACAACTTGAAGGCTTTACCTTTTTCAATAAATGTGTAAAAAACCTATAACAATATCTCTCTGACTAATTGCAATCATTCTGAAGGACGTTCCTACAATATAAGGGCTGGAAAAATTTTGCACTCAAAAACACTAAGATATCCATGTCCAAGAAGTCATTTGTTTCATTTGAATCACACTAACATGCAACATCATCCAAGAGGGAGAGGGCAATCACCTTGTGAACAAGTAAAGATAGAACCACTTCAGGATCAACACTGTCATAGACTTCATTCATATTATGGGCAGCAGTGTATTGCAAAGTTCGTATTCTCAGGCGACGTTTGAGGGAGTGACTGGACCTGCAGATAAATGAGTGACATGCAATGTCAAGAACATTCACAGTCCCATGAAGTAGGTCACAGTTAGAAGCTAATGAAAGCTCTAGAAGGGTTTCCCAACCAGTGCAAACTATATTTTAATATCTTAAAAATATGTTCAAAGCAAAAAGATATTCGTGACTCAAGGAATACAGTATCGAAATATTCTAATACCAATGAGCCCCCAACTTCTCTTGCTGAAAACTCCTACATCTACGTCTTTCTCCACATAATCATTCTTGCAACTAACAATATAATGTCATAAGAAAATCTCATTTACAACAAAAACATGTGTTTCGTGGATATTCTGGAAGGGGCCCCATGCAAAAGAATGTATTCTTCTACTTCAGAGAACGTCGGGATGGAAAAGGAGAATGACCAAGAAATAAAAAAAACAATCCCACAGATTTCATAGAGGATATGTTTCTAGCAGACCACTGTATGCAAACCAAACTGGGGAACGCAGAGTTATCATCAAACCATCAAGAGATTCTCTCACGAAATTGGTACCATGAAAATGTAGGACAATTATATATACAGAACACTAAATTCACAGTAGCAGTCGCTAAATAAACTCCATAAGAAGCATTGCTCAATGTGGCTAAGTACCATATATATATATGCTCCCGAGGGCAAAAATTAAACAGTACACGAGTAGATGTTCCACATCAACAATAACGTTGCTTCTCGAAAGGTGATGTGACTTTAAGGCAATGATGTTCCTCTCAGCTTTGTCAAATTTAATGAACCTTAAAATTGAACCATTGTAAAGGATTGGCCATACCTATTACCTGAACCGTTTGATGAGTCTGTGAGCTCCTGTGGTGGTATTACGACAGTGTAACGAAAAGCAATCTGTAAGACGGGAGGCTCTGATGTGTGTCTGGAATAGATAATACCGTTCAATTAGACAATCTCCATATCAACTAAATAGCAGGGATTCATTATAAATAACAATGGAGTACTTGAAGGAAGCAGATCAAAATTAGAAAATCATTCCACAATAAAGAAGAACTATTCTAACATGCATACAATTGGGAGAAACATAAAGATAAAAAATATATATCTACCAGAATCTACTGAAGAAGAAAGCTGAAGAAAGTGAATAAACTGGAGGAGAAGGTTTGAAATTTCCTAAACGAAAAAACTCAAAGATTTAAAGGCTCCATGCACCTACCACATCTGGATTAATAGCACTTATTACTTGATTAGATGTATAAAGTAATTCCCGGAAATTCAATTGCATATAATGCCTTTAGCTCATAAAACCAAGAACTGTCTGACAAAAATGACAAAATCAGGTCTCACAGACTGAACCACTTCAAAGGAACTGTGAGTGACCACATGTTTGCATAATATTTCTTTTCCAGTAAAGAAGAGATTCCTTTATCTTTTGTTAGATCCATATTCCTTAAGATAATCATCAAAGTAGCTCATGATATATAAAATACTGTTCCGGTTGAAAGACCAAGATCTGTCCAGCTAAAATCACACTTTCAATGAACAAAACAATAGCTTAGCAAGCTAATATAAAAAAATTATGCAGTTCAGACACGTGACAGTGCGTTTGAAGAAAATGAACAAACAAAGTGAAGTCTGGCAGATGTCCAAAGTAGACCTATGTTATGCATATATCAAGCTAACGAGTTCTAGGGGTATATTATATTAGAGGTCTATTTTGGCATACATCTGTCTCTGAATTAAAAAGAAAAACAGGTAAAGGGGAAAAGAAAGGATGATTTCCATCAGAAACTAAAGAGAGATGACAACCCCAATATGGAGATTAGACAAACCTGGAAAAGCCAACAGTATTTGCAAATTCAAAGTCATAGGCAAATGTGGCATAAGAATCGCAACATATTATGCGCTGCACGTTTTCATATTGCGGATCCGGAGAGAAATGACCATACTGCCACAGAATACGGTGCGCATTGTAAGGAGACAGAAAAGAGAATTTCATTTAAATTTTTTTAAACAGCACAATACAATCACTCACTGAGTGGCCTTGTTTAAATTCTGAAGATGTTCTCAATCGCATTATACAACCAAAAGCATACGGCCTGCTCAACATCCGGTACCTGATAAAGGATCGGTTTATTAAAAACTATTGTGTAGCAGAAAATAAATTGCGATTCAGCTACCACAAAGGCCACGACACATGAGTGATAAATAAACTTAAGCGTCCGCATTCCACATTAGCTCTTATGAAAAGGTAAGATCAGGTCACTAAACCAATTTTACTGGCTACTGACATGCAAGAGTTTAATCAAGGAAGGAACTTAAGTATGGATTTTTAGGTGTCCAGTTTCAGAACATTTAATTCTATTACATGATTAATCTTATGGCGCCACAATGAAGTGTATAAATCAAAAAGTACTTTCCAACATCTGATACTCACATATCCTGAGGAAGAGTTGAATCGTCTGTACTTGTATACAAGAACAATGAGCCTCCACTTTCAATACTAAGAAACTTTAGGGATGCCAGATCTGTATATTCGTTGGTCACAGCAAATATGTCGACACAAACACCTGCTTGAACAGCGACAGCTGCCTATAGAAGTGATGTTAAAGCTCAAACTGTTTCCATAAAAATGAAGAAAAAGAAATGATTAACCAAGCAAAAATGAGAGAGCACAAAAAATTTACCAGTTCCTTATAAAATGGGATCTGCTCAGGTAGTAAAGCCCGATCAGCATCCTCTCCTCTGCTGGCATATTGCTCCCCATACCGCCTTGTATCCAGCTGCCCAGCTCCATAATCAGGAGGACCAGATAGAAAGGCAAAGACCCTTGCTGCAGTATTGAGCGAGAGAAAGAGATCATTTTCAGAACCAGAGGGAATTTGGAAAATGTGCTTAAAGATGGGAATGCAGTTCCCCTCATCAAAGACACTAAAGCGACAAGCCCCCAGTCCATCAAATGAATCCTAAATAAGATTTTGATAATCCTATCATTGAATAAGATGGAAAGATGAAAGCAGGTCAACTGTCACTTCAGTTAATCACAAGGGTACCTTTGAGATAAATTTCTGCACTCATGGAGTCACCCCAAAAAAAAAAAAACTGAGACAGATGCTCACAAATGCTGCTAAGAAATATAACAGCTATTTTTGTGAACGGGAATGATAAATAAATTTCCATTTGTCTGAGATTTAAGGAGCTGTGAAAGCCATGTATGAGTTGTCAATGGGATTACCTAGTGCCCCATGAAGTAGTCATGATCTTATTGGCATAAGAGTATATGTCTTATAACTTGAGGGAATTCCCGAAAATGATTACAGCAAAGATAAACTTGAAAAGCTGTTAGTATTGGAGTGGAAAAGGGATATTTCGCATTTGTCTGGGAGATAAGGAGCTCAGACTTTGTATATGATCTGTCAATCGATTATTCATTGCCCATGAAGATGCCATTGTCTTACTGGCATTAGAATGCATGTCTTACTTTTGAGGAAGATGATTGGAGCTGGAACATAGAATGGCAAAGGCTTGTCTAAGCATGAAGATGGCACAAAGATACAGTTTGTAACTCATTCTCTAACTCCTTCGCTAAGGTTGGCCTCACCTATTCCCTTTCCTTCCTTTATTATATTTTGATCAAGTCTCTCTAATGTGGATTTAGGTACACGAGTTCCTCTACCACCCCTAGCCTCAAGCTATGGAGATATAGCACCTACCTAAGGCAAAGGTACTTCCATATTCTGATCCAAGGTAGTTGAAAAGAGATTCCATTGCCACCCCAAATCCTCTTCCACCCATCAAAACACCATCAAGTCCTTGACCGGCTGCTGTACTCCTTTCCCATGAAGTAGTTGGTCTGAGTGTTTCAAGAGCAGATGCAATACGATCCTTACAGGTTTCCACCTATAACCAGAAGACTTGCATCACTGTAAATTTAACCTAGTCATCACTTAACAACACTAAGAAACCAAAGGAAGAAATCTCTAATTGCACAAGTGGCATACAGGTGCTAGAAACTGTAGTAAAGGCATGACATCTTCAAGCTCCAACGAGAGTCTGTCTTCAGAATCAGGAGGAATGAAAACATTTTTCACAACTGGTACAGGCCCTTGGACATCATACAATCCAATCCTATGGCTGAAGGTAGCGAGCCCAAACAACGAACCAGGCCCAAGAGCTGCAGCAGACAATGAAAAATTAGTTCCTCCATAATGACAGCTTTGCAGGATATGGAAGTTTTCAAGATCAAGATTTATTTTGGGCCAGGCACACACTACCTTCTAGAGCTGCTAGTAGTGCGCTCTTTGTGAGTTCCAAAAATTCTTCTGAAGCTGCAAAAAGAAAAGTGCGAGACAAAAATCATTACTTCTTTTAACAATGATATATCTGAAAACAAGTAACTCCAAGTAAAAGTAATGATTTTATAGCCAGACTACCTATTTTTTTTCTCTGAAGATTTAAAAGGAGAGAGAAGCAGCACACCTATAAACTAAAAAAGTTGATAAAGGGGCTTGGCACAAGGAGTGGCTAATTCTGACAGAAACCTGGCTTCAGCCAAAACACAGCAGATAAAATCAAATGTACCATTACCTACCTCTAAGCACAAGTAGCTTCTCAAGCATGAGCATACTCGTCTGTAACAAAGAATCTTCCTTGAAAAATATTTAAACTTCAAGTGCTAAGTTACTGCAGCACGAAAGCAGTGGCTACTGTCATCCACAGCTTCTAAGACTATATTATATTTATTACTAAGCTTTTACTTCTAAGTTATGCCGGCCAAGGTCAGATTTGGCACCTATTATGTTTTGCATCAGTAAGTGGTGAGCTCCATGTACTTTACTAATGTATTTATCACCAGCATTCTCTTGAACACAACCGAAGACGTTGATGTCTTTTATTTTTGGCGCAATGTAAGGGTTTTTCCGGCAAGTGGTAGTTATCAGGTCCTTTAGAAATAAAGCCTGAGTTAATGGAACTTAAATAGTTATTCGCGTAGAAGGCTCGTGGCATTTCTCCTTAAACAGAACAAAATTGTTTTTCTCAGTCTAGATGACGAAGACTCTAAACGAGATGATCTATAATCGTTTTCCAACACAAAAATCCATCCGAGCCTTTGAATCGTCAGATTAATTGTAAAAAGACCTGCCATTCCCAAATACCAGTCACGGGCCTTGATCAGCACCTGGACCAATTTCAGCTATTCTTCGACAAATTCCTCAAGCACAGACTAGTTTGAGACAGAAACTTGAACCTGTTCCTTCTCCCCTTACAAATTCATCTGCAATGGTACTTTCTCACTCCTTCTTAGAAATTTCCAAACGAAAAAGGAGAATTTCTCGTTAATTACAATTCTCTTTTATGATTATGTTGCAGAAAACATGTGAAAGAAATTGAGTGTTGGACATTTTGACATATGACACTTTTAATTATCACAAGATAAAGATTCTTCATAGTTACTCCGTTTAAACCAAAACAATTCTCAGGTTACACCATTCCAAATCTCTGTTCAAAATGCACTTGCATTTTCTCTTTGGACCATAGATATTTTTAAAACAAGTTCCTTGGCACATTGCCCCCCAGCCACCATGTTAAACTTTGACCATCAAAACCACCAGATAACACCAGATGAGCAGACAAACTCTGCAGCTGTGTACGTCTCCTTAAACCAATCCATTCCAATCCGTAAACAGCAACAAGATCCCACGTCATCCTCGGTTCTTGCGGATGGCTCATGTTCACCATCATGGTCAGGTCAATTGGTAGTTGGTATCGTTCATGGCGTCGACAAGAACACCCCCACAACAACCAAGCTTTGGAGGAGCAAACACATTTCAGTTAAGCACATTGCAAAGAAAGGCCAGGTTAGAGGAAGATGTTTGCCACGGCCAGCTCCATCTAGATGGCTCTTCCGAGACCTCCAGCAGCAGAAATTAACAAACTCCACTGTCTTCACTTCGGTAATCATTCTTTCCTAGTCAACACAAAGAACTCTGAACTTTGCATTTTGGCTCGAACCATCACTCTCTCAGTGAAGCAAGCGAAACGTCGACACTTGCTGCCGCCTGCAGTTGCAGTCGCCGCAATCCTCCACATCTCAACCACTTAACGCGGAATCGAGAATTTCAGAAACGGAGCACGGGACATTGACAAGACACATTTCCTTGAGACAGAGCAAAACTTACACGACAAATCAACAGCAGCGACGTAGACGGGCCGAGCTTCCACGGGCTCCTCCGATCCTTCCGCTGCAACATCACACCAGAACTAACCGCAATCAACGCGCCGATCAGAGAACCAACACCTCGCGCTCAATCGGCCGGGGGTACTCACCGGGGAGCTCGAGATCTATGAACGAGGACGACATCTCGGGGCAGGACTGCGGGCGCGAGTACTTGTCGATGCACTCGGAGGAGAGGCCGTTGAGGGTGCCGCAGAGGGAGCAGTTCCACGCCCACTGGTCGAGCTCGCAGTAGGCGTTGAAGTACGCCCAGCAGTTCTCGCACCGCGGGAGCAGGTGGCCGCCCGATCCGTACGCCGGCGGGTTGCCGTTCTCGTCCGCGGGGGCGAAGGGGGCGACCGTGATCCCCCACGGCAGGCCGGAGCCCTCCTGCGCGTCCGGATCGATCGGGAACCTCGACACGGTGGCTCGGACCGCCATCGCTTCCTTCTTCCTTCTTCCTTGCCCGTCCGCGAGCGCGCGCCCCTCACGTTTCTCGAGAAAATTTTGGAGTCAGGAAATTGGGATTGCCGGAGGGAAGGGAAGAGGGGGTGGGGAGAAGGCTCGGCGCAGGTTAGCGGCCCCTTCGCCTTAGGTGGAGCGTTCCACATGCGGCTGGCCCGTGCCGTGACGCCACGTCGTCGTGGCGGTGAGGTGGCATTTCCACGTCAGCCGGAGGGCCCGGTTCCTCCCTGTCGGGAGAAAATATTCAGTGGTATGATACTGCCATGTCATTATCCTACGTGGCGTATCTGTCCCATTAAAAAAGTGACACGTGTCACTTGACGTGGAATAAAAAAAGAAGGAAAATTTGGAGGAGCGGGCGAAAAGTTGAAATCCCGCTTAAAACGCTTTCTCTCTCCTCTTTTCAATTTTGGAAGCCTTCTTAGCCTGCTCTAGTGGGGGGAGAAGACGCTCTCTCTCTCTGTCTCTCTCTCTTTCTCCACCGCCTCCGCCTCTCCCAAGAGCCCAGCCGTCGCTCCGAGTTCAGATCTGCGTCTGGCCCGTTGCGGCTGCTGGATCCCGAGCCCCTCCGCCTGCGCCTCCGCCTCCGTTGTTGCCTCTGGAGCCCCATCGGGCGGCTACGATTTACGATTCGTCGGCTGATTCCTCTCTCTCTCTTTCTCACGCACCAAATTCCTGGCTGTTTCCGACGCGGCGATCGAGCACAAGGTCTATGCTCGCGTCGGTTTGGGGAACCCTAGCGACGTCTACCTACGGCCGCACCATCTCTCTCAGCCTTGGCAACTTCTGGGCCTCTGTTCGATTGCGTCCCCCGAGACACTGCGGAAGACGTCCCTGGT
Source organism: Syzygium syzygioides (assembly GCA_031216285.1). NCBI lineage: Eukaryota > Viridiplantae > Streptophyta > Magnoliopsida > Myrtales > Myrtaceae > Syzygium > Syzygium syzygioides. The sequence continues at coordinate 30,846,849 of CM062243.1, read as the reverse complement.
CGAGCTCGGGGTTGGGTCGATGGTGAACCTGGAGCGGGCGGCGCAGCCAACGAGCCGGATGGGCGGGCACTGCGTGCAGGGCCACGTGGACGGCACCGGGGAGATCGTGTCGATGGAGCCGGAGGCCGACTCGCTGTGGGTGAAGGCGAGGGCGGGGAAGGAGCTGCTGGGGTACGTGGTGCCCTAGTGGTTCATTGCCGTCAACGGGACGAGCTTGATGGTGGTGGGCGCGTTCGATGGGGAGGATTGCTTCAATTTCATGCTGGTGGCGTATACGCAGCAGAAGATGGTCATTCCCATGAAGAGAGTTGGGCAGAAAGTGAATTTGGAGGTGGACATATTGGGGAAGTATGTGGAGAGGCTTCTCAGAAGCGGGCTCGTCGATTCGATGAAGACTTCTCGATCGTGAAGGCGATGATCACTCACTCTCTGTAGGTGGTAACTTGATTGTGAATGTGCATTAATCTAATCTAAAGCTGTTTGGTTCGCTGTTAATGGAATTGTCTCAGTCTGTCATTGAAGCTAGTGATTTCATTTTAAGATCTGTGGCATAAATCATTGCAGATGCCGTGCACCACAGTTTTGTATCGGGCGAGAAAGTCGTTAGTTCTTTCGTGCGAGGGCTTGAGTGATAAGATGGGAAAGGGGGTTTGTAACTCCATGCTTGCATAGACTCTGTCAGTTCTTGAAGTGAGAATGCAGTTGTTCGACCGATGATCACCTAGTTTAGTCGCTAGCTGCAATACCTGGTAGAGGTGTACAAGTGCTGTAGTGACTAACTTGTCTAGAGAAAAACATAACATGAGACATAAGAATTGCATTTTGATATCATATTGCGCTTGGGGGTGCTTTTTATGGTTTCTGCATTCACTTTATTTTCTATGCCACTCAATAGTTATGTTCAATTGTGAGTTAGGACTTGTGAATTCGCAGTTAAGGAACAGTATATGTTTTTATTTGGGAACATAAATATCATGAAAATATTTCAGTGCTATTGTGAAGAAAAGTTCTTCAACCGAGAATAGCATACTTCTACACAAACTGAAAGTTGCCAGTTATATATGGTGTCATGATTTCTGTATTGCCGCCATTTACATGTTCAAGGGAATAGATATGCTGAAAATTAATGGGGTAAACTGACTAAACTGTTCTTTTTCCTATTAACATTCTAAAGAAGCAAGGAGGTGTTATTGGAAAAAAAATAGTAAGAGGCAATGAAATGCATATAATTCCTGACCCATCCTCTTTCTCCTCTGCCTGTGTCATTGTTTCCTTGCACTTCACTTCCCTCCATCACAGCAAATGTCAACCGAGATATTTTCTTCATCATTTGCTCTTTCTAAATTGTCAGTGAAGCTATTTGTACTGTCAATGTGTGCATCGTGTTTTGGTGGCAGTAATGAAGTCATCGATAGTTTGTGTTAAGTAGAGCGTATGCATTCATTTATTCAACCGAAAGATTTGAGACGGAGATTAGAAGGTCGATCGCATTTTCTTTGTCGCAAGCAATGAAAAAGTCCTTATTTTTAACTGTCCATCTTGTTGCTCTAAAGATGGTTCTCTGAAAGGGAAATTATGATTATAGAATATGTCATGTACAAATTCTTCAATGTCTGTTAGGTTATGCTGTTTGCTCTATGTCCCGGCTTTTGCTTTCTCTTTGCGTCAAAGATGTTGTGAGCCAGTGATGAGGTTGCTTATTGTTTACATTTTTGTGACAGCATATGGAAAGTGTAAATCTTCTTTTCTCACATTAAGTTGTATTTAGTCGCTGTTTTTAGATAACTGGAGTGTGAAGACAATCCGAAGGAAGACCAAAAAAACTGGTAGGATGAGGTATCTCCACAATGTCCTCGAAGGTTCAAGAGTGGTTTCAGGGAAGGTAACGAGCTTTGCTCTTACTTATTTGAATGTCTTTGGAGATAATATTTTTTCCCACTTGGTGATGGAATTTTTTTGGCTTATTTGCAGATTTTTGTAGCTGATGGTGATGCAGACACTGAAGCTGTGCCAACGAAGGACGCAGCACCAGCTTCTCCTTAATTGCTATGATTGTTTTGGGGCATAATCATGTTATTTTCAAGGATTTAGTTATTGATATTTGCACACGGGGAACTTTTGGCATATACAAGTTTCATCTATTGGCATTATTTGCAATTTTGAATGAGCAAAGATTAAGCCTGCTGTTGTTCTAGAAATGTCTAGTGATTTGGTAGTCGGCCATTGATGCTCTTGCAATGCCTACCTGTCCTTAGTTACATCTTCAATCTCTCTTGATTGAAGCAAGTTGCTGAGTCCTATTATGGCAAATCCCAACTCTGAGAGTGCCCTTTCTCAGCCTGTATTGTCCCACGAAATGTTTGGTACATAGCAAGATGGTTATTTGGAGGTGAAAATGTATCCTATTTCCTCCAACCTTTTAAACTGTTCAATTTAAATCTTTTGAAAAATTTAGAGATATACAATGCCATGCACCAGGCAAGTCGCAATCTATTGAATAGGTTGAGACCTTTTTATGCAAAAGAGAGAACAACAGCAAATTCGACTTTGCTGAGATTAGGACAGAAGCCATGGAATTATGGTACCTAAACACAATCAACATTTCTAAATTTTTCTTAGTGAAATAGGATGGTGTCGTGTCACTCGTTGGTGCTTCAAATAAAGACATATAAATGAGAAGAGATGGACCCCTTTCCTTTCAAGAAAAGCGTCTCTGTTCTTAAGTTAGGGCAAGAACAAGAAAATTGTCCAGACCTGTAATTGCACCTCACCTTTTGCCAGTGAATTACTGTTGCATGCTAATAGAAGGTCGTAGGGGTACTAAACCGATCACCCAAATTCATAACTCGATTTTTACCATTAAAAGTTGACTAGGGGATTACTAGAAATTCACCGCAGCCGAAAGGAAATGATGGTGCTCCATGGAAGCAACCTTGCAATATCCGGATATTCTTACAATAAGATGGAGCCACATATCGGCTATTTATCACCAAGCTTAGCAAGGTACACCAATTTGAGTTCACAAGTATAATATAGACAAAGCCTTTTTTCTTCAATATATTGCCTTCTCAATATCAAGCACACACTCTTACCTTTACAAAAAAAAAAAATATCAAGCACACACGCTATATTGCCTTCTCAATACCAAGTACAAAGATAAAGATCAATTCAAAGTTAATTCCACTTTCTCAATCAAGCAGACTGATCTCCCCATAAATGCTTCAAAAAGATCTATTCCATGAAGCTTAATGGCAAGCTTCTCCTCCTCAGGAGTAAAAGGGCCACGTTTAATGTCTCAACTGAGATTGTTCATCCACCTTAGCCAGCAACTCAGCAACTCTTGCCGCAATGAGGAAGACCTATCAAGTAGCAATGGCAAAACCATCACAAGTATATGAACTCACAATATCAGCATCTGTAACAAGCCATCTACTGCAAAACTAACAGTCTAATCGTGAAGAAAAGAAACAAAAGAAACTAAAACTTTAACATATTGGACAATGTAAGCTTATTGATGGGACTTTTTCATTGCTTGCAACAAAGAAAATGCGATTGACCTTCTAATCTCCGTCTCAAATTTTTCGGTTGAATAAACGAATGCATACGCTCTACTTAACACAAACTATCGATGACTTCATTACTGCCACCAAAACACGATGCACACATTGACAGCACAAATAGCTTCACTGACAATTTAGAAAGAGTAAATGATGAAGAAAATATCTCGGTTGACATTTGCTGTGATGGAGGGAAGTGAAGTGCAAGGATACAATGACACAGGCAGAGGAGAAAGAGGATGGGTCAGGAATTATATGCATTTCATTGCCTCTTACTATTTTTTTTCCAATAACACCTCCTTGCTTCTTTAGAATGTTAATAGGAAAAAGAATAGTTTAGTCAGTTTACCCCATTAATTTTCAGCATATCTATTCCCTTGAACATGTAAATGGCGGCAATACAGAAATCATGACACCATATATAACTGGCAACTTTCAGTTTGTGTAGAAGTATGCTATTCTCGGTTGAAGAACTTTTCTTCACAATAGCACTGAAATATTTTCATGATATTTATGTTCCCAAATAAAAACATATACTGTTCCTTAACTGCGAATTCACAAGTCCTAACTCACAATTGAACATAACTATTGAGTGGCATAGAAAATAAAGTGAATGCAGAAACCATAAAAAGCACCCCCAAGCGCAATATGATATCAAAATGCAATTCTTATGTCTCATGTTATGTTTTTCTCTAGACAAGTTAGTCACTACAGCACTTGTACACCTCTACCAGGTCTTGCAGCTAGCGACTAAACTAGGTGATCATCGGTCGAACAACTGCATTCTCACTTCAAGAACTGACAGAGTCTATGCAAGCATGGAGTTACAAACCCCCTTTCCCATCTTATCACTCAAGCCCTCGCACGAAAGAACTAACGACTTTCTCGCCCGATACAAAACTGTGGTGCACGGCATCTGCAATGATTTATGCCACAGATCTTAAAATGAAATCACTAGCTTCAATGACAGACTGAGACAATTCCATTAACAGCGAACCAAACAGCTTTAGATTAGATTAATGCACATTCACAATCAAGTTACCACCTACAGAGAGTGAGTGATCATCGCCTTCACGATCGAGAAGTCTTCATCGAATCGACGAGCCCGCTTCTGAGAAGCCTCTCCACATACTTCCCCAATATGTCCACCTCCAAATTCACTTTCTGCCCAACTCTCTTCATGGGAATGACCATCTTCTGCTGCGTATACGCCACCAGCATGAAATTGAAGCAATCCTCCCCATCGAACGCGCCCACCACCATCAAGCTCGTCCCGTTGACGGCAATGAACCACTAGGGCACCACGTACCCCAGCAGCTCCTTCCCCGCCCTCGCCTTCACCCACAGCGAGTCGGCCTCCGGCTCCATCGACACGATCTCCCCGGTGCCGTCCACGTGGCCCTGCACGCAGTGCCCGCCCATCCGGCTCGTTGGCTGCGCCGCCCGCTCCAGGTTCACCATCGACCCAACCCCGAGCTCGACCAGGGACGTCTTCCGCAGTGTCTCGGGGGACGCAATCGAACAGAGGCCCAGAAGTTGCCAAGGCTGAGAGAGATGGTGCGGCCGTAGGTAGACGTCGCTAGGGTTCCCCAAACCGACGCGAGCATAGACCTTGTGCTCGATCGCCGCGTCGGAAACAGCCAGGAATTTGGTGCGTGAGAAAGAGAGAGAGAGGAATCAGCCGACGAATCGTAAATCGTAGCCGCCCGATGGGGCTCCAGAGGCAACAACGGAGGCGGAGGCGCAGGCGGAGGGGCTCGGGATCCAGCAGCCGCAACGGGCCAGACGCAGATCTGAACTCGGAGCGACGGCTGGGCTCTTGGGAGAGGCGGAGGCGGTGGAGAAAGAGAGAGAGACAGAGAGAGAGAGCGTCTTCTCCCCCCACTAGAGCAGGCTAAGAAGGCTTCCAAAATTGAAAAGAGGAGAGAGAAAGCGTTTTAAGCGGGATTTCAACTTTTCGCCCGCTCCTCCAAATTTTCCTTCTTTTTTTATTCCACGTCAAGTGACACGTGTCACTTTTTTAATGGGACAGATACGCCACGTAGGATAATGACATGGCAGTATCATACCACTGAATATTTTCTCCCCTGTCGGGGAGGGACGTGGGGTGGGTTTGCCCAGCATCAGGCAGCGCGCGGCGTTCGTCACGACCTGAGCAGATTGGGAAAGTTTCTCCTGTTTTTTTCTCGAATTTTTCGTTGTTCTTTTTAAATCAATATTATTTCGAAGTGCAAGTGCTGCATTTGGATTAATTATCAGATGAAATGACCACACAAACGACCGTGCAAGAAATTTTTCTTAAAAAAATGAGGATTGTATTAATTTGTTAGTGCAAATTTCAAATTGAATCCCTTAAAATATTTCATGATAAAGCTTGGAGACGGACAATTACTCATTTTGAATGTAAGCATGTAATTCGACCGAGACGAGGACAAGATGGAGTAAATAGATGTTTTTTTATCCCTATGAATGTACAGGTTTGCCTCATTCATGAGCAAATTTATCTTAGGTTATTTTGTAATTATTGTCATATATAGTTTTCCAACTCACTTTCTTGTATATTTATTAAAACTTGAGGTATATATCATTATGAACTGGATTGCAATAAGTAAAACCCGAATTTTAAAGATCATATGCAATGCATTCAAAAATCATAAGGGTGGAAAATAAGCTCTTTCAACCTATTAGTCCATCAATGAAAATTCGAAGTGAATTTCGCACTAAAAACAAGCCAAAAAACTATTTGAAGGTTTCCAAAAATTATACGAAAGATTTATTAGAAGGAAGGCTCGACATCTGTCATTTTTTAACTTGTCCATTTTCGTACCGTTTTATAGAAAAGGCCAAAGATCTTTTAAAAATGTAATGGATCGAATTAATCGAAGAGGCCTTGAAATTGTCTTTTACTGATCTTGGATGGGAAAGTAAATGGCTCTAAACATAAAGAAATTTAAAGTGCAAATAGTAATAAACGAAAAGGTTGCAAGAATATAGATAGCCTTGGAAATCGAGAGGGTGCTGGAATTGTAAATCAATTGGAAGATAAAAGTAAAATTGCATAAACAGTTGTGCCGTCGTTAATTATGTGTGTTCGTCACTAGGATTATGACGTATGCTTTTATATTATGTCCCACCAACAGTTATGGATTTCGAATTCATAAATAGTTCCCAATCCTATTTGCAACTTGCAAGTATTAATAATAAGTTATAAATCCCTAGACACGTTCTTCTATGTACATGTATTTGTTAATTTCTTGTATTGAACATAACTCCTTTCACTATATCAGAGGGGCAAAGATTACGAGCTATGATATCTTTCTAAGATTTGTAATACTAACAGAGTCTGAAAGTAAAGCATTACCTTACCATGGGCGAAACACTTGACCAGAACTTCTCCACCACTAGCAGATGTTCCAATCTCCTCAATTCCATTTACTCCACTTCGCAAGTCTGGACTCTGGAGCATCTAAGATCAATTGGCTTTATGAGGTCACTTACCTCAATGAAGCCGAGGATATCTCACCCTACTACCCTCCCTCTTGTAAATACTTTTGCTGCTTTTGCTAAACGAACGTCCTATTTTTCTCCTATCTATTTTATTAGATAGTTAATCCGTCACGCTCCAAGAGAGTTGAAAAAAATATGTTCAGTCTACTCGATTTAATCAGAATCATGTCCTTGCTACTTCACAAGAACCGTTGGTTACTTTCCAAATCCCTCTTAAATTCCTTTACCAATGGATTCGGCAAGGATATAATCATTTGCACTACAGTCCAATTTGTCTTGTTTTATCATTTCATGATCAAAAAGGTTTCCTATTGTTGCTTGAATGGCACTTATGGGTACAGGATTTATTGACTACCAACATGTCTATATTAAGACAGTCGAGACTACCTTAGATATTGAAAATGTGTCTGTCACCTTATTTCAAAATTTCAACGTGGCACTATCTGACCATTGACTTTTTATTGCTTTGAAAGTCAAACTTTATGTTACCGGGCTCCCCAATTCGCAAATTCTATTGTTGCTAACTTGCACTATCAAATGGTGTATAGGGTTCAAAATCATGCCATAGATCTTTCTTTTCCAGTATTAGAGGAAGCTTTGATGATATTGGTGGACAATAGCTACACAACACGTCATGTTCATATTTCTAGACAGATTTCTAGATTTGAGTTTGTTAAACTCCTCCTAGAAGATTGGATAACTAAGTAAGAAAAGCTCCACAGGATATTCGTCCTCTATCGAGCCAAAATTTACCAAGAAGAAACATGGCGGCGTGTTATTAATTTTGACCGCACTTAGCATAAGACATAAGCGTCTCGTTCTATTTTTTCCACTCCTCTTATGGTACTACTAAGCAGTTTTACGCTCATGTCGATCTACTGTCTCTGTTTTCGACCGATGGATTGGCGGTGCATTTATAACATTGCTTCACACTTGACCAAAATTTAGGACACTTGCTGTCTATCTTGTCGTTGATCAAACTGTCTATCTTGTTGTTGATCAGACTCCTCTGAAATTCTAGTGAATGCTTTCGTCGATCGCTTTTGCACAGCCCGTTGTCGCTTGCCTCCATCGTCGACAAGCTCGTAAGTTGTCGATTGTCTTGTAAGCTGATGAATTCTGCTTTGACCAGATCACCTTTTGCAAGTAAAAAGTTCATGCGATGTGTGAGATTTTTATCTATAATCATCTCTTTACATTCCCTCAGCGCAGGTTAATTACAAAGTATTTATTGCATACGTCTTCCACCGATATTCTTAAGAGAAATCAATTTACAACTCGCTCGTGAATTTTAGAGAAGAGAAGAAGATGGACATGAATGAACATAATAAATTAAAATAAAGAACTCGACATAACGGCTCCAATTTTGTCTCACGACTTGTCGAGAAAATAGTACTCATATTTGAGGGTGCGTTTGTTTCACGGAAAATTCAAAAGTCCGAAAACGTATTTTCAAAAAAAGTCTCCTTATATGATTTAGAAAAATTAGTCAACGGAAATTTTTTTTATTATCGATAACAATTTACCTTTAACTATTTTCGTGGACGACGAAAATATTTTTTTCCATTTTTTTAGCAATAAAAATAATCATTTTTTTTGCAAAATTATTTTCTAAAACCGAACCGTCTACAATGGTAATCGTCATGATCATCTCCATATTCATTTCGGAATCCATCGTAAGATACCGTCTCGGCGAATAGTAGAAATGGAAAAAAAAGAGAGAAAGGGAAAAAGGAAATTATTATCGGACGGAAAACAACGGCAGAGCGAGAGGGGTCGATGCTCTTCGCTGTCTCGAGCTCGAAGAAGAAGAAGAAGGAGAAGAAGAAGCAGAGAGGGGGGTCAGGGTCGAACTCCACGCGCCTTTCGCCTGCCTCGAGAACCCTAGTCTCCCTCACAGCTTCGCTCTACGGTACTCTCTCTCCCTCCTTCTCTCTCTCTCTCTCTCTCTCTACCCTCCGCAAGATGTTGTGTGAGAGTCCGAATCGCGTGCACGCGACGGCGTCGTGTTTCTCCGACGGATTCGTGGGATCAGGAGAACGCGACTCGGCGGCGGAGCAAACCGCAGTTGATTTCGCGCGTGGGTTCGGAGTACCGGGGGCTTTTTCTGTGCGGGATTTTGTTGGAATCGTGCTTTGCTTGGCCCTAGCTGCTAGATCTTAAGGCAGAGGGTCGTTCTGTGGTGGGGAAAACCTCGTTTCCCTCGACAGTGACGTTTGTGGTCGGTTTAATCTGAGGGTTTTGCCGCCAGGGAAATGGGAGGTCGGTGTTTGTTTTTCGGTTCGGGGTGTCTCTGGGGGCGTCTTTGCTCGAACGAGGAGAGCAATGCTTGGATGTTTGATGACGATAATCACTGTAATCTCGTCCATGCCATAAAAAAAGCTAAGTGCGGATACCGCCGATAAGTCGAAACTCATTGCCCATGGATCAAATATGGAGACCTTATGGATGACCTAAAGAAGAAAAAAAAGTGGATCAGTTACTCCAGGGTCACTTCTCTTCCTCATATTCATTTCATTGAGTTGTTGTGGGTCTGTCTGAATGTGGATAATTTGTTTCTTCTCTTTTGGTTTGTAAATCTTTGCACGTTGTATGTTGGGTATCGCCGGTAACAGTGGGTTTGAGAGGCCACTGGTCACATGTGTCTCGGGGAGCTTGTGAGCAATCTACGTCGTTCTTCTTTTGCAAACCTTGCACTCTTGTTCTTTCTCACGGTTTCACTTAAATTGTTGTGCGTCATTAAGATTCTATGAGAAATCGGCCACTCTACGACAGTGAAGAAAACTGATGCCAAATTTATGAGTTGCATGCATGTTCATTATCTACTACTTCCACCCTTGTGGACTTAATCAAAGCATGAGAATCCGGCAGATAGTCCTGCTGTATTTTTATAATTAGCTGAACTTGCATAACAAGGCTATATTTACGGATTTGGCTTCCAGAGAAATCATGATTTGCTTTTGAAGCTGTATGATTTTATTGTTATTGGCTTGGTTATTAATCATACCACCAGGTAGGACCAAGTGTATGATGAGACTCCTGCCTTTCCAATGCCATGGAATGGAATGTCATTCATCTTCAGGGCTTTGTTCTTGGATTAGAGCACTCGATGGCCAATTCAGGAGTTGTCTAAACTCTAATAGTTGAATCTCTACTTGAAATCTTGTCGCCTTTGTATGCAATTACTGCAATTATTTGCCGTTCCCCATCCCAAAATAATGTCACGATGCACTTCAACATGTTATATCACTTGCAAGAAGTGCTGATATGACAAAGAACATGATAGGTCTCTTTTCGAACATTGAAATTCTATTTAATAGTAACTTTGGCATATCGTATACACACCAATCTTAGTCCTTATCAATTTATTGCAGGAAGGTGCTCAGATTGGTACGTTTATTTTGGAACTGGTATTATTTGTGTGGGATTGGACAGTTGTTCTGGCTTGAATCTCCTAGATGTTGGAACAGTCACTTCCTTTTTATCTGAGTGGCTCTAAATAGAACCGTGGACAAATTATCTCGTTAACATTGTCTCATTATCTTTTATTACCTTCAAGCACCATGGCTGTTTCCTTACAAACTTCTGAACTCATCTGATTCTTTGGTTCTTAATTTTGTTATGGGGTTGATGCTTGCCCCTCAAATGAGTATGATGGGAACACCTAAACTTGTCATCACCTTTTCTTGCAGCATTCTCGTTCTGTTCAAGATTCATTTCTTGAAATTGCACCAACCTTAACTATCCATTTTTGTCATTCAAACATCAGTTTTGTCTGACTCTACTGAGTCCTACTTATGTTAGCATGATCTCCAATAATAACTCTTTCACATGGCAACACTCCCTTTCGTATCTCATAACACTGGCTCAATTGAGTTTGATGCTCTTCTGATCTTCCTTATCACCTTTATTGCTTTTCTTCTTTTCGATATTTATATTCTTCTTCCCATGGATTCTTCTGGCCCCTTTGCCTTCTCCACAGTTTCCTTGCAAGCTTTCCTAGTTAGATACCTAGAATGCCAAGAGCAAAGGCAAATGCATCATCAGCTACTAAACCAGTTGAGCCGGAAAAGCCAATTGGATCCAATGAGAGGGTTGACCTCGAAGAAGAGAATGATCCTGAGGAGGAAATGGATGAAGAGGTTGAGTATGAGGAAGTAGAAGAAGAGGAGGAAGTGGAAGAGATAGAAGAAGAGTTGGAAGAAGAGGAGGTGGAAGTTGAAGAAGAAGAGGAGGAGGAGGAGGAGGAGGAGGAGGAGGAGGAGGAGGAGGTGGAGGAGGAGGATCATGATGATAATGCCGATGGGACTGATGCTCATAAAACGCTTGATGGCAATGATACAATGGTTGTGGATCAGGACGAGAAGAAAAAACATGCAGAACTTCTTGCCCTTCCACCTCATGGTTCAGAAGTGTACATTGGTGGCATACCTCATGATGCTTCAGAGGAGGATCTGAGAACTTTCTGCAAGTCCATTGGAGAAGTTGCTGAGGTGAACCTCGCTGCTCTTTTTTTTTTCTTTTGGATAGGGCTTGAACTCCATGGTCATTTACAACATATCCTCTCTCCTTCCTCTTTGAGGACAATGGAGACTTATACCTTTATCTGTGGCTGTAGGTTCGAATCATGAAAGCCAAAGATTCAGCAGAAAACAAGGGATTTGCTTTTGTTACTTTTAGAAATGTGGAATTGGCATCCAAAGCCATTGAGGAGCTGAACGAGTCTGATTTTAAGGTACTAAGACAATATGGCCATGTTATATAGTCCCTCTCTTGACAAAAGCACACAGTAGGCATAAGGTCGAAAACCAAAATACCTGACAAGGAAAGTTAAAGAAATAATTACTGAAATAGTATGGTAACTCTTCTTTTCATTCCTTTTCCTTGTTCTAATTGCGTGAACATCGAGGAACACTCAAATACAACTTTGTTCGTATTCTACTCAGGGTAAAAAAATAAAATGTTCAACGTCACAAGCAAAGCATCGATTATTTATCGGTAATGTACCTAGGAGCTGGGGAGATGAAGATCTGAGGAAAGTTGTGACACAGATTGGACCTGGTGTGACTGGTATAGAGTTGGTGAAGGTTAGTGAGATCTGGTTAATTGGTATGCAGCATGACATGATTGACTTTAGTGCCTGCCAAGTTCTGCTTGTACCACCTTTACTGCATGTGGAATTTTATCCCCACTCTTCCTATATGAAACTTTACAATCTGGTTTTATCTTCACGTGCTTTTCTTGTTGACAGGATTTGAAGAATACTAGCAATAATCGTGGCTTTGCTTTTATTGATTATCACAACCATGCGTGCGCTGAATATTCTAGACAGAAGATGATGAATCCAAAGTTTAAGCTGGACAAAAATGCTCCTACTGTTAGCTGGGCAGATCCTAAAAATTCTGATTCTTCTGCGTCTTCTCAGGTTTGTCATGATACCAATCTAGTACATCTGTATTCTGATAATATCAAGATCAAGGACATTTGATGCATTTTTAATTCTTTTACGTTCTTCTTGTGTATGATTTCATAACTAATTCATCTCTTAGAGTGTCCTACATGCATCACCTTTATATATCGGCTGGGAAAGAAAGATTCTCAGCTGCTGCTCAAGTAAATGAGAGAGAGAGAGAGAGAGAGAGAGAGAGAGAGAGAGAGAGAGAGAGAGACAGATGATGTCCTTTTCTTCTTCTTCTTCTTCTTTTTCTTCTTTTTTGGGGGGGGGGGAGGGTTGGATACATAGCCATCCTGGTAAATTTGTTCGTATTGCCTTGATCTTTTTTGAGCTCTGAGGCCACCTAGTGACGAGTGAGTCACTTTTTGTGTACCTTCAGTAATTATGTATTGGTGGAGCTAGTAAGACCAAATGAAAACAAAGAGTAGGAAATGAGTTTTAGCAATGAATGAGACCGGATCTGAACAGTTAACTGAACACTTTCTTGTGGATAGGGTTGATTATTGGAGCCTAAGTTGCTTTTGTTTATTATGCGGATTACACTGCTGACTTGTCTACGAGTTGTGCATCCCCACTCTATGCATATTTCTCCATATCTCAGTTATATTATTGATTTCATCTTGAAGGGTGAATGTCTTGGAACATAGAGGGGGAGAGGGAGATAATTAAAAACTTTGGCTCCAGTTGCTGCCAATGGCACTTGACATCTCATCATTCCCCTGATTATCAGTCTTGATGAGGTGCTTGGTCATGCTGTGCAACTTTTTTAGGTTTTACCGGCTACAAAGTAAAGAGAACACAGCAAAGAATCAGTTACTTAGTACGCTGGGCTTGCTTATTGGAAACTATCTATGGATGACGAGAGGATGAGTTGGAAGTCTATTGTTTTCAAGTCTAAGGAGGAGAAGGATAGATAATTTGGATACACTATGGTAAAAGCATTGGCCCTAGTCTGTCCCTTTATAAAAAGCGTGAGAGATATTGATCTTTGGCATTGGGATTGCAAGTACTTGACGGTCAAGGAGCTATCATCTTAAATCAGACAATGAAAATTACATCATGTTACATTCATGCTGGACATTATTGGTTGAGTATTGCTCGCTGATTATTTAATTTGAAGTTTAATTAGTAAGTTCATTTCTTGCAGGTGAAGGCTGTATATGTGAAGAACCTTCCCAAGAATGTGACGCAAGATCAATTAAAGAAGCTGTTTGAGCACCATGGAAAGATAACCAAAATAGTTCTGCCACCAGCAAAACCTGGACAAGAGAAAAATAGGATTGGCTTTATACACTTTGCAGAGAGGTCAAGTGCCATGAAAGCGCTGAAGAACACAGAAAAATATGAACTCGATGGTAACTTTTGCTTCCTCGTGCATACCCTTTGCGTTTTTCTTGGCTAAATGACCAAGTTAGCGTTTGCTTTCATATTTAATCTAGGACAAGTCTTGGAGTGTTCTCTTGCAAAGCCACAAGTAGATCAGAAGTCTGTCGCAGGACCATCTTCTCAGAAGTCAGGCCTTCTTCCAAGTTATCCACTCCGTGTTGGTTATGGTCTACCTGGGGGTGCCTATGGTGCCTTAGGAGCAGGCTTTGGTGCAGCAGGCTTTGCACAAGTGAGAAACCTTCTGGTTTTGTTGAGATGTTTAATTTTGTTTCTTTGGAGTAGATGATTATTAGCAACCTTTTTTATACCATATTTTTTCAAAGTACTTCCCCTTATCTTATTGAGACACTTCTGTTGGTCATGATGTGATGGTATTACACAGCACTAACACCTGTAAGATGTTAGTGGTGACATTGCTGTTGCTTCGAAATAATTATTACAACTGCTGCTGGTTAGAAAGATACCTATAGCCAGTTTGTTTTCATTCTCAGTTTGCTAAATTTGTGCTTTCTCTATTAGTTTGGCTTTCTCGTGCTCAAAGTTGGGATGCCTGGCAGTTTGCCGGATTATTATTTAGTGTTTTATCAAATTAAAATTTGCTTGCTTTTGAGTGAGGCCAAAAACTTGCAAAACAGCCCCCCCTGTGCATTATTTTACAAAAATTCCAGTGCGAGAGAGTAAACCAGCAGTAGCTGAAAAGATTATTTAATTATTTTAGAGTTTTGCAATCCTAACTTGCATGTTTGCTATTTTTGCTTGGATGAACTTTATTTTCGTCCCTGAACTTTTACGCTTTTTCTAATCAAGTCCTTGTACTTTTAATTTGTCTAATCAAATTGTTTTACTTTCACAAATTTTTTAATCAAGTCCCTGTAACGCTAAATTTGATTTAATTCACCTATGTCAAATGATGCAGTTAAAATATGTGGATGCCCACATGGACGTGTCTAGACAAATATAGCCAATTTAGACGACATCAGAGTTTGATGTGGATAAAATTCAACTAATGTGGATGCCCACCGGCATGTCCACATTGGAAAATTTTATCCACGTTGCACTACGACAACGTCTGCCACTACATCAGTTGGATTCGGTCCTACTTGGTGTAGGAGGGACTTGATTAGAAACTTTGTAAAAGTTGGACTGATTTGACAAATTAAAAGTACATATACTTGATTAGAGAAAACGTGAAAGTATAGGTATGGAAAAGCGAGTATTTCCTTTTTGCCTTATAGATAATTATATGCGCTAGTTTATTGCTGTTCATCCATTCTTTAATCCACTTATCATGAGTTACAAGCTGTAATTTATTTCTGTGGGTATTGTGCATTTCATGATCTTGAGTGATGCACAATAATATAGGAATCTGCGAATGAAAGGCTCAGGCTGTTTTAGAATACTCTCTTGCATTCTCTGACTGACTATCTGTTTTAATCTTTGGAATGTGATGATGTTGAAACTCTACTTGTTGCAATACAGCCCATGATATATGGAAGAGGACCAAGTCCTGCTGGTATGGCAATGATGCCAATGTTTTTGCCTGATGGAAGGATTGGATATGTCTTGTAAGCCCATCTACACTTTTCTTCTTATTGGAGGTGCTGGCTTTTAGATGTTCGTTTCTGTGGCACCGCTTTTTGTTTTGTGAGACTGATATACATTGCAGCCAATAAGTTGGTATATTGCTTACAGGGTGTTTTTTGAGGAGGGAGGGACTTTGATGTCTGTCTTTTATTCACCTCTTCTCTCTATTCTATTGTGGGGTTTATATCAAAGAAAAACTAAAGGTGATTGTTTCCAATGCTCCAGTAGTGTCAGTCAGCTGCGTGAATCCCTTATGAGTATTGTTTGACATGTTTACCTTGTGTAGAACCCTTTAAACCGAGTCTTCTTTTTTTTGCTGTGGAGAGTCTTAACTGAATGTGGGACTGAGATATAATGCATTTCTGTAATCACTTGCATTTGATCGTCAGAGTTTGAGAAACCTATCTGCCGAAGGTTTGTCTAGCAATTATGACGACATGCATTTGTTGCTGAATAAGCTGTGAGATTTCTGAACATGAAAGTCCACGTAAAAAGGAGAAAGCATTTACCTCAGTGTACCCTAAAGTTTTTTAGTGGAAGACAGTTTAGACTATAGATGAAATGTATATACTTGAAATTCTGAAGGATGATGGAGAAGAATTCCTAACATTGAAAGCCTTTTAAATGATTAGTCTTATTTTATCTATTTGGCCAAAAGAGGAAGGTCTTAATTCTCCATGCCTTGTCTTCGGGAATGCAGCAAATGTTTGGTCGAAGTGTTACTTGTGTTTGTGTGTTCTTATCATGATTATCTTCATAATTAAGGGGGACTGCGTAGTGTCTGTCATTCATAAGTTACATGCTGCAACTAAAAGATTAGCCCATGTTAGTTTTAATTCTTAATAGGCATTTTTTTGGGTTATATTGGTTGGTGAGACCTTTTTTTGTATGCTTGCTGATTTTGATTTGGACGTGGAAATATTCAGGCAGCAGCCTGGGGCACAGCCTATTACTCCACCTCCACATCAAAGAACTAGCAACAGGCCTGGCAGCGGGAGTGGCAGCAAGAGTGGTGGCAGTTCAAGCCGGGGAAAACCTAATAACGATAGTGGCCAAGGGCGAAGGTACCGCCCTTACTAGCACTGGAGGGAGTCTCTCGCCTCAAGTTTTATTAGAGTTGGATACCTTGAAAGTTGTTTGTTTATTAATATGTAACACCCATTTTCATGTTTCTCTCTTTTTCTTGGCGCTTCTTCCTGGGACCCTTCCCGAAGGTGATCATATCCATTCCAATATATTTATCTGCCCATCTAATTGCTATGCTTTGCGAATGTTTCGAAAATCCAGAAATGTTTCTTTTGTCCACGTACTATTTTACTATGCATGATAGAGGCTGTTACCCATATATAGTACAAACATCATGAGTGCTCTCGTGGTATGGATGGCACATCTCAGGGCAAAATGTCGCCACCTGGTGTGTCTACGTTTTCTCGAAATTCAGAATCGTCTGTGGTTTTTCTCATCCAAAAACTGTCCCTGTACTCTTTGGAAAGTGACGATGGTTCTTATCCCGTCTCGATAACGGATTTTGCCATTGTGGACTTAACAGCACTAAAAAATTGTAGATGTCTTTTAGCAAAATGCTGATGTGGCCAATGACATAGGTGCCCTCCCTCCCTCCTCTCGCAGTTGCCATGGCTGCTCGAGATTGAGTTGTGACCATGGCTGCTTGAGCTCAAGGCTGCCATGGCCAGTTGAGCTCAGCTCACGGCCAGCGGCAGTTGAGCTTTGAGCTCACTGAGGCAGCCATGATGGCTCACTACAAATTTCTCTCGAGCAAAATTTCCATGCCAAACGAGATGGACAGAGAGTACAATGGATGCAAGGGCTGTGAGGGCTGCCATGGATGCAGGTTTAATGGTGAACTAGACGTACACATGAGAGAAAATGAGGTGAAGGGAGGAACGTAGATTTGCGGGTGAAGAGTGGATTTGAGGGCCCGTGTGATTTGGGTTGATGAGACTACTCAATTTCATTCAGGCCAAGGGTGCCCGACGACCACCAAGATTCGATACTTACAGATTTGGGAGCTGCAAAGGCTGCGAAGAAGCCGGCCGGTGGCCACCCATGTTAGTCGTCTCTCTGTCTGCAACTGTCTCTTCTCTCTCCACGCGTCCATGGCTGCTAAATCAGATGTCTTGAGGCCATGATCATTGGTGTCTGTGGCCCTAGGGTTTTGTGTTTTTTTTTTTTTTTGGTAAGGTAGGGGGTTTTGTGGTTTTCATTCACATTTTCTGTGTTCTCCAATATTTATCCATTATTGTTATAGTTTATCCATGTCAAATTTCCGGTTGCTAGCTCAGATTCCCGTCGGTCCACATCAGCAGTAATAGATAAAAAAAATACTGAGATTAATTGAAGAACAAACAGCGTCACCTTATAAAAAGTAAAAGGACGGTTTTGCGTCTTCTCTATATATAAAAATGGCGGTTCTATTGACCTCTTCACTGTAATTTTGCTTACTGTCAGCTGAAAATTGAGACGGTCAATAATTGATGATCGCATCATACCAATCAAAGTCAAAGAAACGCTACAAGCACAAAAGGTAAAATTCATAGTAACAGCAGTTTTATCTCCTCAGCCAGGTGGGATCGCACATCAACCCGTCAGGGGTTCAATCACTTCCTTGACACAACACCAGAAAAACAAAAGCCGCACATCATGTCCTGTAATGGAAGATACATGCTCCATCAACCTTCTCCTCCACTCGACAATTTCCAGGAAAATTCAAGAAGGCTTCTGTTTTCCACGCAGCAGTGAGCCGGCATGTACATCTACGTACAAAGAGAACAGCATGCGATGTGTCACAAAAAAAAAAAATTTCGCTAGGGACCGTGTTGGCTAAGATAACGAGGAAGGGTTTCTGATATTGAACCACAATCTGTGACTTAACACTTCTTCAGCACATTAAACGTTCTTTCCTAAGTTTACTTTCTCCGGCAAATAATCATGGAGATCTCTTATCTCCGAAGCTCTATATTTATTTAAACCATGTCTCGCATCAATACAGCAGAGAGCGAACACAAACATTGTGAATAGGAACTCTAAATACAAAGAAAACATGTGATGCCCACAAAACAAAATTCACTGGAGACAAAGTCGGCTTAAATATCGGGGGGATTTTCTCATATTGAACCAGATAATTATGAATTACCGCTTCCCCTGCAGCATCAAAGTATACATTCTTTCTTGCTAGAAGGCTCAAGGCATGATTGCTGCAGTCTGCAATCAAAAACTACTGCACAAACACTACGAACAGTAACTACAACTGTCAGTGAGGTTGCTGCTGGCTTCTACCACCTGAAAATCGACCGCCTCTTCCACGATATTGTTTCTTCCCACGGCCGAAGGATGGACCACGCTGCTTGAATGGCCCCGGAGCATCAGTTGGACAGGCAGTTGCCGCAGGTGGCTGTGTATGGCCGCCCTGATCAACTCGGGTTCCATTGAACTGAAAACCTTGTCCTCCGGCACTGAAAATTGGATGACTACCTTGGCCAAAAGCACCAACCCCAACTGTCATTTGGTTGCATTCATTTTGACCCATGGGATTGGGCCAAGGTGCCAAACCAGGCCCTAATGTATTTGACTGCCCCATCGGCAGAACCACGTTGGGAAGTAACCCCTGGCTCAGATCAAACTGCTGCTGAAATGGCATTTGGTTGGGAAGAGGCATTTGAAATGGAAATTGACTACCACGTGGAGGCCATGGCATTCCATTTGGAATTCCATTAGAAAAAATAGCACCCATTGGTTGTTGCAAAGGCAAGCCGTTCGCCCAAGCTCCGTGTAGTGGTAGAATAGAGCCAGTGCTCAGCTGCATGAGCGGAAATGGTGAATTTGTGCCGATTATGCCCATATTACCTGGTTGAATGGCAGAGGATGTTGCGAAATTGCCATAGTCCAGTGATGGTGCTGTAGGTGAGATATAAGGCTGAGTTTGATTTAATACGGGCTGACCCTCTCTCGCTGGCATTTGCTGTGGCGGAGGTTTACCATTTTTCCAGTTCGATTCCCTACTTCTGACCTTCTTTTTGTTGTTTTTCCTGCTTTCAGCTCTCTGGTCATCCATGTTGGTGCCCCTCTTTGCCATTCTCTGCATTCTCCTGTACTCAGCCTCTTTCTCATCATCTGAAAACTCTGCCTCCTCCGACACCTCTTCGTCATTCTCACCTGAGGCATCATATCCTTTCTTGTACAGATATTTCTCATTGAGCACGTAACTGGCAAATTCTGGAATAGAAGAGATCAAAGTGCCTTGGTGGATGCCCACAGGGACTTCAGCTTCTGAATTATATCTTACGATATAGTAAGGGTTTTTGACGGGTCCAAAAATTTCATCCACCAGCCCCAGTGGGGTTCTGGTCTCAGTGATCCAAAGGATAGAGCCCTCATTAAGAGCACTGTGCTTCTCCACCCCTTCAACAATAACTTGGGCTCCTAACATCTGTGAATTATTCCAGTACCATTACTAAACAATCTTGCCCCCAAAAAAAAAAACAAGACAAATTTGGCAAAATGATCCTGAATGTGGATTACTTCTAGCTATACCAAAATTATAGACTTCTAAGAGTAGTTGATTATGCATATCATGAGATGGCTTCAAAGAGTAAATAAAGCATATGGAATTGGCCTATACCGATAGAACAACTCCAACTGGTGACATCTGATGATGCGGCCGCAGCGTTGCATTTACAGGAGGAACTGGAGGGAGAGCCTACAATTCCAAAAGGTAGAAAACGTCAAAATAACCATTATAGCAATATAATTTGCAATATCACAACTGACAAATCGCAAACTTGTGAAATAACGTTGTACAGACACCTGAAAATAAGCTGTTTAGGTGAAAAAAGGTTTGTTTGATGAACTTTGAAGGTAAATGAAGAATCTAAGAAAAGGCCATAGTCACATCATATCCCGTAATGATTTGAATTCACGCTGATCAGTCCCTACCACTTGATCTAAACAACCAAAGTTATTGACACCAGATTGTGTAGACAGTGACAGCAAAATCACAAACTCAATAAATATCCACATATGAGAACAATAACACAGAACAAATTCAGTACCTCTCCATCAATTGGAATGTCAATATGGTCTCCAATAACCATTGCACTAGATTACTGGACAAAGTCCAGCATTCATCGTGATTCCAACAAAGTTGCAAAGACAAGAGGAAAAGAACCAGCATCAAGAACCAAACCCGTATTAGCTATAAGACTCAAAATTTACCTTGACCTCATTTTTTGACCTGATGGGTCCTCCCTTAGCACCAGTGCCAGCAACACCATCATCTTCATCTTCAACATCACTCCAACTAACCATATCAACCACAACCTGACCATCTTCATCACTGTCTTTATCATCGTTGTCGTCATTCTTCTCCTCACCAGATTCCTCTCCTCCATCAACTTCACGTATTTCACCTTCTTCCATTTCACCCACTTCTTCCACATGTCCTTTCACCCCCATCCTCTCCCTCTCTTCATCCCTTCGATTGCCGTCATCGTCATCATCGTCCTCCTCGTCACTACTACCGGAGGACGACGACGAAGTCGAACTAGGGCCGTCGGACTCTGAACTGCTTCCTCTCTCACGATCACCACCAATCATCTGTTCCCCCCGCACTGCATTTACTCTGTCACCACTCTCGAAACCACTACCAGGCACCAAACTCCTATCACCCCCACCATCATCGCTTCCCACTTCAGTTTTCACACAGATACCATCAGCAACGACCGGAACACCGGAACCACAACCCAAACTGACCCTCCCCATGTTGTCCTCAATAGAACCCCCCAAAGTCCCCACCATTTCCCACTCCTCCTTCTCAACCTTCACCACAGAACCCAAAACTCCAGTCACCGCCTCGCAAGCTCCCGGCTTGAGCTCAGACCCGGGTTCCACCACCTCCCCCGCACCTTCCCGACCGCAGTACCCTCCCTCAACCTTCGCGCCGGCGAAGCTCCCTGGCAGCACGGTCGCCGGGTCCATCGGGACGTCCTCGAACCAGTTCTGGATGGACTCGAAGTCGAGGAACGAGTCGGCGAAGGACAGGTCGCCGATCTTCTGGTCGAGGAGGGCGAGCGGGTTGCCGAGTCCTTTCGGGTTGGAAGCCTGATCGGAGCCGTCGTCTTCCCGCTCTTCAACGGCGGTCCTGGAGACGAAACCGACCATTTCCGGCGGAGGGAAGAGAAGGGTTTTGCAGGAGGGCGGAGCCGGAGCAGAAGATCATGGCGAAGGAGGAGGAGGAGGAGGAGAATGGCGCTAAGTATTTGTAGTTTGGGGGCAAGGATGGGCCTTCGTTTTTCCTCCTCCTGCGAGCAGGTTGACTCTAAAACCCTAGCGAGAGAAAAAGGGTTTTAAGCCGACCGCTCTTTTTCCATTTTTATTTTTTTTTGTTTTTCTCCATAATTCCATCAACAGCAAACAAATTTTATTTATTTTACAAGAAACTAATAAAATCTTGTGAAAATATTTCCAAAAGTTACTTCATACGGTGGCAACGGAAACAAAATGGTCGATCGGACCGCCTCTGCTCTCGGCTTTCCATTACATGACGCGGCTTAAGATTGATCTTTTTTATGTATGAAATGTACGATCAATTTGTCATTGACGCTGATATCTTTCTACTCTTTTTATATTATTAAACAAACAACATTTCGAATTTTTTCAAATTATGTATACTTCGATACCAATTCAATAAAATAGATACACGGTTCTGTAGTTCTGCTTTATCTTTTTCGATTTTCACTCTCCCGCTAAACATCAGTGTAATTGTATGACTTATTATATTTAATGACACTCTAATTTTGTAGCCTGTAGTCAGTCCTCTTTCATTTGCTTTTCTCATCAAGAAACGGGCCGTTGCTCTGATCCGCCGAACCGCTCGCCATCTTCCCGGCGCAAAGTAGAGCAGGCTCCGGCCTCGCGAGGGCAGGGCAAGACGGCCCCCGGCATTTCGAGCGGACCGAGAGTGTCCCTAATCATCTGGGGGTGTCGAACTCTGTTTTCTTGCACCATTCGGTCTGACGAGCTTGACATTGTACACAGCCATAGATGCTCTAAAAAGCCAGGGGACGATGGCGCGGCCAATCCGCTTTTGGTGGCGCGACTCCGACCATACAGGGGGGAAGAAAAGAGACGCCACCGCCGGCATCTTCAGCAGCTGTATGCAGAGCGATACAACCGGTTAAGCAAGAGCGCTTTCACAGTCCAATCAGAAAAGCGACAGAGAAGGAAAAGGCGTGGCCCATTGCTGATGTTTTTGCGATAGTATGCTGAAGTGATCATTACAACCATATGGAAATTGGGCATCTGATCGCTTCTACAACTAAGCTCTGTCTCGCATGTCTGGGAGAAAGTTCGAGCTAAGCAATTATCAAGTGATCCAAGAAGAGAGCACCAGTGTCCGCCCTGTGCAAATTCACGAGGGAATGGAGCCGAAATGCTTCCAACATCCCGTGCTAAACAAGGCAAATCGATCCGCGGAGCACTATGAGAAGACGCGAGCTCGGCGGCTCCCCGGTCCTCACTCGACGCTGCGCGCGACTGACCAGTGCCCAGGCATTCGGTGTCGAAGTATCGACGGCAAATTGTTAGACGCAGTGGTGAAGCACGAGCTCTGATTACACGGGTTGGTGTCGAAATTCCTTTTTTCTTCTTCTGAAATTGCACCACCTCATCTCAATTGGATTTAAAACGAAATTTCATAGCTAACAGCATGTATCTGCCAAAACTGCGTTGAAAATCGCTTAACGGCATCATCATCGATTAGATGGAATAACCGAGTACAATTTTGAAACTCTGTAATCTCAAAGAACAGATTTTCTCAACGTGGAATGGCAACTTCTACAGGTTGAAGAGCAGAACGTCCACCCCACCATGAACAGATTTGCTTGGAAATCCGTCAGCATATATTTAGTGTTAAAGTTTCCCACCTGAAAAGCCGAATGTCGATCACAACCGTAGCCCGACAAACTGCAAAAGATTGGAGGCACTGTCTCCGAGAGGCAGAGTCTCCAGATGCCAGAACCCGTGAAGTGAATGAATCGAATTTAAACAGAAACGAACTTTCCTGCCTTGTTTAGACCAGGATCTGCTTAATTACAGCTTCTGAAGCCAAAAGGGCATACTGTCGAGCTTCTTCCACGCTTCCACTTCCATGTAATCCAGGCCTATCTTCTCTGCCTGAAATGAATATCTCCATATCACATCAAAAGGCCTACGATCTCTTGATGTCACAGTGGAAACCAATGCAATCGAAAAAAGGTCAAGGAGAGTTGTGCATTCGACGATCGATTGAGGTATGATATCCGCATAAAGCATCGGATTTAAACCTCTTAAACAAGCAGAGCAGCCGAGAAAAAATAAAGGAGAGTGCAACAAGCATTAAACCACATTGGGCTCACCCTTTAAGCTAATTATAACAGTATTATATGCCTAATAATCAAGAACACTAAGATACCAAGAGAAGCAATGAGGATACCTCTTCTACATGCTGCGCATCGCCGAGCATGCAGACCTTCATCTTCGGACTAGGAATGTGCCAGCAACTTAACGGAACCACCAGAACGCTCATCTTTCTGGGGATCATGACTCTTCGACCCAATCTGGAGTTCAACAGTCTCGGCGAACTTCCCGTTTCTTCTTGTCGGAATCACTAAAGATCCCCTGAGATAGCTTCTCTAGGAGCCTTGCCCTGAAGCTCATGGCAGGAGAAAGAAATGTGCTCTTACAAGCTATAACCAGAAAATCACACATTTTTCAGAGGGTAAATACTTCAAAACATGGTTGCACTTTTGACTAATTCAGCAAATATTTGGCTTAGCCACGGGAAATCGGATTTTTAATAATGGCAATAAAAACAAAATGTTTTCTCTTAGTGAAGTTGACTTAGATGCTGATAGGCATGCGATTGTACTGGTAAAGGGATTGGGGTATAAAAAAGCTAGCATCACAAGTGTGGGGTTCGACTTCCATGTTCTACACGGGGTAGAG
Organism: Syzygium syzygioides; assembly: GCA_031216285.1. NCBI lineage: Eukaryota > Viridiplantae > Streptophyta > Magnoliopsida > Myrtales > Myrtaceae > Syzygium > Syzygium syzygioides. Next base: position 30,822,360 of record CM062243.1, on the reverse strand, counting down.
CAAAAGTCAGAAAGTAAGGAGAGTTAGTCTTAGAGTGTCCACGCTCTTGACTTTGCATCGCACAAGGCTCTCGACTTTGCATCGTATAAGGCCGCTTAACATTTATCTTGGCGATGATTTTTATTTTCTTAATAATGAACATTTGTATTACTTGAAATAATTGATCAATGAAAAATATTTTCATTATCGACAACAATCTATGTCTAAATATTTTCATAAACGATGAAAAGAAAATTTCATCCATCATTTTTGTCCATCATTTTTGTAAGAAATATAAGCGATCAACTTTTAAAAGATATCTTCCGTTTTATCAATTATTTTGTAGCTATTAGTCTCCCTATATAATTTTCTACGTCTCTTTTTACCCATAAAAAGGAGGAAAAATGTTCCTTATATTTGGAACTTACTTAGAAGCCAAGAACCAATTATCAAACCACATTTAAGCTTTTACTTTCGCCCTCGAGTAGAGGAGGTGAAAGTAAATATAAACACCTGAATTCGAAAAGATTTGTGTTCGTTTGGATTCATGCTTGATCTAATAGGCAAGAGGACACTTAAATGAGAATCTGATGAACTGTTCTCTTCCAAGCTGCATTTGAATGATCTTTCCTGGTATGACTTTTAACTGCTGCGATCCATTCACTTCCCAATGACGCTTTGTTTGAACTAAATAAGTGCGAACACTGATCGTCAAATTTCTCTTTTCGTGGCCAAAAAGAGATTACAACACCCTTTGTCTTCCTCTTCCTAGATTTTCTCTGGCAACATCATTGAAAGAAGGTATCCGGGGAGAAAATTATGAGACAGGAGTAGAGCCAGTTCAAGGTCTTCCATTATCTTCAGGGAAGGTTATTGCAAAAAGCACGCGACATAATCACCAACAGAACAACAAAATAAGAACATGGATACCGAGAAACTTCAATGAAGAGTTCCTGAGAGCTATTATGATCATCCCCCGCCGCCAAAAGCTACAAACAAGATAAGCAAGCCCTAATCCAATCCGAAAGCAAGAACATTCAGTACAGTTCACCTTCCTTGTGGGTGTGAATCACACAATCGGAAGTCGGGTACGATACACAGGTTAGTAGATAACCCTCTTTCATTTGGTTCTCATCAAGGAACGAACCGTCGCTCTGATCCACTTCACCACTCACCATCTTCCCGGCGCAAGTAGAGCAAGCTCCAGCCCTGCATGAATAGGGCAGCTCAAGCCCCGCGTTTTCAGCGGAGTCGAGAATGTACGTATCATCAGGGGCATCAAACTCATTTTCCTCGCCGTTTGGTCCGATGAGCTTAATCTTGTACACAGCCATAGATGCTCTAAAATCAGCAGACGACTTCAAGCCAAATGACTTTGAGACTCTGTTCACAGATCCAAGAGAAAATGGGTTCTTGAAGATGGCACTATTGATTTGCTTTGGTGGAGCGACTCTGACAACGCAGGGGGAGGAAAAAGACACCGTCGACATCTTTAGCAGCTGTATACAGAGTAAGACAACACAGGTCAAGCAGGAGCGCTTTCATAGTCCAATCAGAAAGGCAACAGAAAAGGAAAAGACATTACGCATCACATGATGTTTTACAATAATATGCTAAAGTGATCATAAGTAACCAAGTGGATATAGGACATTCGATCACTTCTATAATTAGTTCTATCTTGTATATCTGGGAGTATGTTCAAGCATATTACAGTCCCTTGCTCATATATAAGTAACAAGAGAAGGCCAAATCATTTCATGGGAGAACTTACCAATTAACAGATTTTCTCAACAACCCAACTTATTGATCTCTTTCAAAAAGAATAAAAAGAGAGGAAAAACCGAATTTTTGTAAGCAAGGATCCAATAAGAGAGAGTAAGTGTCAGCCTTGTGCAAATTTACGAGGAAATGGAGCCGAAAAAGCTTCCCAATCCCATGCTAAACAAGGCAAATCAATCTATGGAGCAATATGAGAAGACACGAGCTCAGAAGGCACCCCGGTCCTCACTTGACGCTCCACACAAACAACTAGTGCCTACATCCAATGTCGAAGTATCAACACCAAATCGCTAGATGCAGCGGCAAGGCACAAACTCAGATTACAGGGGTTAGCGTGAGATTTTTCAATTAAAAAAACAAATTTGCACACTACCTCAGCTCAAGCGGTCGAGACGCAAAAGTTAAATACAAAGAGCACAGATAATATCATATATCTGCCAAAGCATTGCAGTATCATCATCAATTCGAACAACCAACTCCTACCTTGGAACTCCGTAATCTCAAAGACCAGATTTTTTTTTTTACCAACGCGAAATGGGCAACTTACTGCAGAGTAGGAAATCAAAATGCCCACCCCCTGTTGCCTCCTTTTTTCACATCTATATCTAGCCCAACTCAAAAAGAATGACAGGTCCCGCGTCAAACGCGAGGAGGGATCTCTCAAAACGCCGTCGGGCCGTCAAGCCAACGCAAAGGAAACCGCCCCTCCCACCACCACCGCCGTCGCGATCGACGGGGCGAGGGTACCCCAGCGACCCTAAACGACAACCACCCACAAGCTCTAAAGCGTCGGGGGAAGATCAGGGACCAAAGACCCACGAAGCCTGGCGGCGGAGAACGCCAGCGGAAGCAGGCGAGGACACGGCTACAGATTGAAACAGCACAGGCGGCACCGAGGCACAGATCAAAGACCACAGGCGCAGCAGCCAAAGCGCCGGAGGGATCAAAGCTACGGATGCAACATGCACGACCCCACGACCGAGACACGGAGAGAGGGGGAGAGAGAGCGAGAGAGAGAGAGAGAGTACCGAGAGGGAGAGAGGAAGAGCGCCGGAGACGGAGAGAGGTAGAGGGAGAGGGAGAGATGAGGGAGGCTCGGTAGGGTTTTCTGTGGGGAGGCGAGAGCTGAATGATAACGACACCAGGAAAGGAAGTTATATGAGAAGGAGGGAGGGTGGTCTGGCGTGCGCCTTCGGCCCCCCCTGTTTTATATCGCGGCGTCCGCGGGACTGGACCCCGACCCTTGAAACTTGTCGAGCTCGGGTTGATTACGGGGGATTTATAATGCTTTATACATGTGTTCGTACGCATACATGCATTGAACTCTCCCTCTCGTTCACCGTGAATGGGACCAAAAGGGGAGTGATGTCATGCTGATTTCTTCGTTTGGCTTGCTCTCTAATTTTCGAGTCGGTTTGGGAGCTCGAAACAAAAATGGCTTTTGGCACCTGGCGAGAGCCTGGGATCGGAAAGATGCCACCCCCTCCCCCCTCCCTCTGTGCCGAAAGAGCCGGCCTAACCTTACCTACCTATCCATTCTCAGTTCAGCAAGTCGTTCTCATTCATTTTTGATTCGGCATGGGATTACATCCACATGTATATACCCTATATCAAGCTTTAGCTAAGGCAGCAGTTTCATCTGGGACCCGTCAAATATTTTTATTTAAGCGAAGGTCCGATGAACGCGTTTCGCGTGCACATTGGTAAGATTCCAGCGGGGAAGTCCATCGAAAGGAAGAAACTAGAACGAGTCTTTTCCATTTTCTTGTGGATTGGGGGTGTGATTAATCACATTTAAATTGTCGCGGCAGCCCTGACTTTTGGGCAAACCCAAGTGACGTGACTGGTCTTTTCAGTAGACGTTGGACCATTGTTGTTTCGATGTGTGCGAGGAATCCTAGGAAGGGTGTCACTTACCCAACCATCAATGGACCCAACATAGACTAAATCTATACGATATAAGTAGAAGCGCCAGCTAACTTATCTTTAGATCCTATCTAGCACCAGTAGATGATGGGGAGACTGACTCAACTAACAGTCATTCCTGCTTTGCAACAGATGGAAAGATCAATACATAAACTCAACCCAGAAAGTGTACTTTCGGCCATCTTTCGACACACCCATTGCGATAATCCCTCCTAATTTTGGCAGGCATGGTAAAAGGGACCGTCACAAACAGAGCCGTTCGTCATTGAAGAAGTGCACCGAATGGTAAATGCACGGTAAAGAGCCAGATTCAATCTAGAAGAGATAGGCGCATCAATGAAGCTGGTGGGGCTCCTCTCGACGGCTTTTCTATTTCATGGGAAGCTCGAATTCAACTTCCATTTCCTGTTCGGAGGACATCTTATCAACTCTTGAATTCATTTCATGTTTACCAAGTTCAGATTAACACTACCGACGTACAAATACTCTGCATCGTTGGCCTGTGATCGGTCCTGTACAAGGATGAACGTCCCATGCGTCAGACCATCCATTTCATTACCTCGTTACACATTCATCTCGTGTTTAGCTCTCTTCGAGAGAGGGATGACAGAATAAGCATTCAATCTCTTACGAGCATTCCAACATAGATTTATTATTTATGGAACGCACGCAGCAAAAAGAAAAATAAATTCAATATCTTCAAAAGACAAATTTCACGGTAAGATAGACAAGTTGTATTGAATAGCATAATCTTTGAGGAAAAAACCAACCAAAAGAGACAACCATCCAAATCAGCCACCAGAATCCGACTAATTCTCTGCCTACAAAACTCTTCAAATGATTGAGAAAATGGCTTAGAAGACGCGATATGGCTTTCCCATTGTGCTTTTCAAGTGCAGACACTTGACCTGGTTCCAGAAAAAAAGCATGATTTATATCAGTACTGGAAAAAGAGAGGATAAAAAAGGAAAAAGGTTATAAAGGGGGTTTGTGAGACATTTGATGTGGAGATGAATTCAAAGAGCTGCGAAAAGTAAAGGAACTCACATTTTGCCAGTTTTTCTTCAGCAAGGAAACAAGAAAATTCACGCCCAGCTGAACATTTTGGAAAACCTGTTTTTCTTCCATGCTGACGTTGCCGATGGCAACACCCATGCAAAGGACTTTCTTTAGTTGGAACTTCACCATGGCCTTTGTCTCATTGACTTTAGATTCCAGAGATTCCTGATGAGTAACCAGTGTAGGGAACTTCCCTGTGATTGCAAAGCAAAGAATGGTGGGTCAGGAGTGAACCATGAACGGGCAACCCTTCCAAATGCATAATGAAAGGTCATTCATGTACTAGCAAATAAAGCAGGTCCTGCTTATCCCCCAACACCCCCCTCCCCCCCAAAAAAAATAAAAAAATAAATAAAAGAATAGCAGGCCCAGAAGACATCCTATGTGCGCCGACAAACAGTGACAATGTCAACCACAGCCATATCCCAATGAACTGCAAAAGATGAAGGCACTATATTCGAGGGGAGAGTCTCCGTATATAGGACCCATGAAGTAAATGAATCAAATTTAGACACAAAGGAACTTGCCTGCCTTGTTTAGACCAGGGCCTAGAAGACGGGGGATCTGCTTAATTACAGCTTCTGAAGCCAAAAAGGCATGGTACTTCTTTGCCAGTTTCTTGACCAGTTTTTTGTTCTTGTTAAGCTTCTTCAACGCTTCCACATCCATATAATCCAGGCCTATCTTCTCTGCCTGAAATGAATATCTCCAGATGAAATCAAAAGGCCTAAAATCTCTCAATGCCATGTGAAAACCAATGCCATCGAGAAAAGGTAAAGGAGTTGTGAATTCAATGTTCAACCAAGGCACAATAACCACATAAAGCATCGGATTTAACCTCATAAACAAGCAGAGCAGCTGAGATAAAGAAAGAACAGCGGAACAAGCATTAAACGGCGTTGGGCTCACACTTTAAGCTTATAATTGTTATACAACAAAATGTCCAAAGGATTATGGACCCACTAATAAAGGAACTAAGAGACCAAGAGAAGCAATGAAGATACCTCTTCTACATGCTGCGCATCACCGAGCATGCAGACCTTCATCTTCGGACGAGGAATGTGTGGCAACTTAACAGAGCCACTGAAACGCTTATCTTTCTGGGGATCATAATTCTTCAACCCAATCTGGAGTTCAATGGTCTCGGTGAACTTCCGTTTCTTGTCATTGGAATCACTATAGATTCCCGAAATAGCTTCTCTAAGAGCCTCACTCTGAAGCTTACTGCAGGAGAAAGAATGTGCTCTTAGAAGGTATAACCAGAAAATCACATATTCTTTAGAGGGATAATACTGCAAGATGGGGCAGCACTTTCAACTAATTCAGCATATATATTGGCTGGCCCCAGGAAATCAAATTGTTTTGAATGCCGGCTTAGCCGTTACCCTACAAAATAACCAATGACTTTATACCAAGGAAACTATTCTCTCATGGCCATTAGCAGTGAACTCCTACAGGAGAGAAGCTCCAATAAGTCATTGCTCATGAGGGCACACATCAAGTAAAATGCAAGGAGCTCTAGTGCAACCTTCCATCTGGGTGGCTTCTCCACATTACCAAATACAACTCGCTGGCATTCTTGTAGATCAGAAACATAGGCGCTCGATCAAAACCATCGCCTACGCCTAACTTCCAACTCAAACAATGTCGAAGGCTAATTCATGCATCAGCGAAGGCATGTAAATCTCAAAATGCAGGTCCGCCATCATACTCAATGAAATAACTCAATGACACCAGCCACTTACAACAATCACTGGCCATCCACCATAAGGTCCGGATTACTGGACCATTTTGCAAACACAACACGGGCAAACGACACTCACCCACGAACCCACGCAAATCAACATGCTCAATCGCGAAAATCAGCAATCACGCGGGACGATATGCAAACATCACAGCCTTCAGAGCGTATATCCACACGTACCTCATATTCAGGAAACTCTACGGATCGAATACGAACAACTTGCTCTCCTGGGAACACACAAACCAAAAGGGTCAGCAAGAAATGCCCAGAAACGATCACAACCAAAAGAATTGCATAGGACCGACGCATGAGCAGCATCACCCAATCTCACTCGATTTCCGCAATTCTTGCACGCTAAAGATGAACAGACACGATGCTACAGATCCGAAGCATGGACGCAAGCGACGCGGGTTCTGATGAAGCTAGCGAGTAGAAACGATGGAGATGCAGAGAAGAAGAGAGAGCGTACCCGAAGAGAAGATGATGGTGCCGGTCAGGTTTCTTCGACGGCTGATGGAGCGGACATAAATACGCAGGGGGCGCCATGAACCCTAGCCAGAAAACAACCCGCTTTGCTGGGCCCAATTATCTGGGCCTAATGTTAAGAGAAGCCCAACCTGATTTCTGGGTCCAATTCTCTGGGCCTGAAGTTAAAAGAAGCCCTAACCCATGTTGAGAGATTTCTTATGACACGCTAGGCTTGTCAAACAGGTACGTCGGGTCGGGTCGGAGATGGACTGACCCATGTTGGCCATTTTTGTGCAATACAATTTCGGCGACTTATGTTCGACCGCACCCGAACCCAACAATGTTCCGACCTAACACGGGCTCCGATTTTCCAAAACTTTTCTCCAAAATTTGTTGTCTCTGAAGAATGAGCGAGTCCATGAACCAACACTCGCTGAGACAGTGGGGGAGCTCGGGTGCTTGAGTGGGCGTGAGCTAGGGCTTATCATGGAACATAAGCAACATGGAGACATAGGTGGGCGTCGTGCTGATGTGAGTGCGAAAGTGGTAGTGAGGTAAAGGGTGGTGGATATATTGCCCAAGTGATGAGCAATGCCCTTACTCTCGTAAACCGGATCGATTCTAGGCGTCGACCGGAGCACAACTGTTAGCTTTCCAATGGTTTCCCTCTCTCTCTCAAGAAAGTATTCATTGGTTTGTTACCATCATATCAGCTATTAATTTGGCATATATATATTTTTTTTCATGTCCACTTAAAAATAGACACGCGTCTTGAATTAAATTTTAAAAAATCAATGTGGAATTTCTTGTCTGATTTCGTCTTCTTCGTTTGTACATGGCTACCCGCTTGACCTCGGACGATTCGCCATGGCCGGGCCGCTTGCCTACTCTCCAAATCTAGCAGTCCATGGCCATCGGCGTTGCTCATCTCTAGACGTTGCTGTTTGTCCAGATTTTGGCCACCCTCGACCTTGCTCCACCACAGTCGGTGACGTTGCTGGGTCTCCAGATCTGGCCATCCATGGCCGTCGGCGTCACTAGTCCCGGAGACAATGCTAAGGAGTTGAAAAAGATTATTTCCTTTCCTTGATTCACGGTGAAACTGGCAATTTCCGCTGATCTTTCCCGTTGAATCTGCGACTTTCAACGCTCCCTCTCAAGTCTACCTCTAACAGCGGTCATGGGTGCCGTGGCTAGGGCCAACAGCGGATCTGTTATTTGTCAGCCATGCAGGAGCAACTCCACGCCGGCAACTCCACGGTGAGGGCGACGGTGAGGGCCATTGCATCGAGGGACAAGAACTCCCATGGTCGAACTATCTATTTTTATCAGATCACTGGCCATTTTTTCCTCTCTCTCTCTCTCTAAGACACTCGCACCAAAATGTGATGGAGGAAACTTTGTAGCTTTCCTTCACACGAGTAAATCGGAAAGACCGGTCGCATTGCGCCGTTAAATGAAGAGGAGAAATGGCAAAACCAATCCACAATAACAAAAAATGGTATTGGTAGTACGCGAAAAATCTATGAAACGTGACCTAATCGGATATGAAAATAGGCAATTATCTCCATTTGCTCGGGATTAAAAGTAAAATCAAAATGTTTTTGTTAGTAATAAAAGCTTAATGAACTTAATTTCACCAAAAGCCCACAAATAGTTAATGATAGATTACCTCCCTCCGAACCAAATTTCGGGGGAGATGAGGATGCATGTCTATGTTGGCTAAGTAGATATGAAGATCATGTTATTATGGATGTCTTTTGAAGTTTCTCTTCTTTTCCTGGAGTTATTTTTCTATTATAACGATTAATAAGACATTTTCTTTTAAACCCTCTTTTCCCGAAAGAAAACGATTAGAAAAAAATTAAGACAAGAGAAACGAATTCTGCCCTGCAATTTCGTTTCTTGATGTCGCGGATCGTATGATTGCACAAGGACATGAAAAGAAACAACCTGCTCGAATGATGCCCTAATCCCGACTTAGCTTTGCGAGGAGCTCACGTAATTGAAAATGCTTCGTTGAGGAGTTTGTCGAACTAGCGTATCTTAATTTCTTGCACATCGTGGACAAAGATGGATGGAAAGATTACATTCCGAATCTTACAAATTTTTTCATTTCCAAACGATAAGAAAATCCCAGAAATTGCCATCATCTCATGTCCTTAAGTTCTCCAAGAAATTATTATATCGCCAGCAATCACAGCGTTTGTTACAATAGAAAGAAAATAAGAAACAAATCTGTAGTTCACTAGAGTTTAACGCCGGCATGATTCGATCGAGATCCATGCGAAGAAGCTATGGACAACAAGGTCTCTCTCGTCATCATCAACACCTGCCCTCTATTCTCAGCCTCTGATGAGAAGTCGTCGCTCGCTGCCGCGGCCCCTCGGCCATCAGCGCCTCGCGGGCCGAGGCGATCCCCTTCGGTGCCAGCAGCGTGTCGAACGCCGAGCAGTCCATCCAGTCCTTCAGGAAGCTCTCCTGGCCCCATGAGTCGGGAATCAGGACCCGACCGGCGACCTCATCCCGGTGCCTCTTCAGCCTCTCTCGCCCGCTACACGTATTGTCCTCTCGAGGCTGTCCCAAGCCGGCTTTGGCCTCGCCTATATCAGCATAATGCTTGAACGACGACAACCTTGGAGACGGAGGAGGAGACTCCTCGCGCGACTTGCCGACAGACGCCACGGTTTCGCTCGCCGGGCGTGCACACATAGGGATGTGGTGGCGGGGGCTGTTCTTGCCGCCGATCTGCACCGTCGCCGTCTCCTTCGAATCTTCTCTAGCAGTGAACAAGAACTCGACGTTCTTCATCTTTCTTTGCGGCCACAGCAATCGTGTAGAGCTGGAGCAGGGGATAACATCGATATAAATAGTTGGATCTGCTAGATATTGTCAAGGGGGGAGCATGTTGAGGGGGAATGGGTGGGGAGATGATGTACACGTCGCGGGTTTCTGTTTTCTATGGTACGTGAAGTTCCTACGTTGGCTTGTGTTTTTTCTCTTGGACTGGGGTTTTGTGTGTGTGGTTTTGTGCCCATGTGTTGAGATTTTCGAGCGGGTCTTTCTTATTTTTCTGTATTGGAAATTGCTGTGACTTTATAAGGTGGCCATGCAACTTGGGGTGGGGAAAAACAGTGGGTGAAATTGAGGGTGAATCAGATGGGGTCCAGCGGAGTTTTGGTGCGTAGTTGACGGGAGGTGAAACGAGTGAGCACACAGAAATTGATTTTCTTCCTGGGGGCGTTTGCATAGATAGGGACGTCGTGTTGATATTGCCTTCCATCCATCGAGCATCAAACACAGCCACCAATTTGCCAAATTCCGATGGCCATCATCCTCGTTGAAGTTTAGATGGACCTACTGGCTGAGCAGCACGCGGGAGAGAGTGGTTAGAGCCAAGAAGAGGTTGGGTAGTCGAATCCTTGATTCCGAGGTGGCTGACTTGTGCTCGGATTAGGGTGATTGGGTCCCGAGTGGGTCGGTTCTCAGCCTGGAATCGAAAAACCAACCATGTGAACCCTGATTTTCAAAAAATTGGAAAGCGAACCAAACTGATCGGTTCCGGCTCGGTAATTGGTCCAATTTTTGTTTTGTCCCGAAAAGATCAAATATTTATAATAAATTATACATGTTCCACCATTTTGTGACAAAAGCGTATTTTAATAAAAAGATTATATTGCTTTTTGTTCGAGTTGAAAACCATGGTTCGATTCTTCATATGCATATTTATGTTTTTTTTTTCCTTCTAAAACACTGGTTCTGAATGGGCCGGTCCCCTATGCTCACCTAGCTCAAATCACAGCGTTTCTCATTCAATGTGAACGGGCAATTCAGGTGATGCAAATAAGCGGGCGATTTGTGCCTAATAATGACAAATAGTCAAATTAAAGGTTCCAATATCCTATGCTATAAAAGAAGGAAAGAATCAGGACAATCTAAATTGAGTATGATATATTCAATGTATGCCGATGACATTCAAAAGGAGTAGTTGCTTTCTAGCAGCCTCCTCTTCAATTGTCTTTCTTTAGTTCATAATGTTATGGTCATACACTCGCGTTTCACATGAGTCTGTTGGCATCAAAGGTTCAGTCACAGACAAACCATCTCAGGCATTTTTGTGTCCGTGTTTTAGCCAAAATTTTCAATTAGGTAAATAGATAAATCAGAAAAGAATATGAACGAAGAGACAAGAACGAGTCTGGCCAGTGCGGAGAAGAAGTTGGGGTGTCCATTTTTCTGTGTCTCGGATGACTTATTAGACCATTTTTCACCGTCAGTTTAGTCGTCTTCCAGCATTTTCCTGTGCTACTAGGAAGAATCAGGTGAAAAACACCACTCGATTGCCAACAAAGAAAGCATGATATTAACCAATTTTTTGCCAGAAACAGCTGAGTAAATCACTCCAAGAACATACACAGTTCCGCCTACAATACATCTATGCCCTTCATCATCTTGATTTTCTTATGCTAAGAGCTAGTTCACTGTTTTACCTGACGTTCATCTGTGGCAACACTCAGATCAGCGGCGTCAACTACCTGTTCGGTCAATCATCTATGAAGGAAGAAAGGACGGAAGAAATGGCTTCCCTGTGTAGCTTCTGGTGTTCTGGCTTCATGTTCTCAGTAGTTTCCAAGAAGTGACAAGCACGGGCAACTCATCTCGAACACATCGAAGCAATGATTCATTCACTCTTCACAGCTTCATAATTACGGCAGACAAACATTAGCGAAGCAATGAAACCGACGGTACCGAGTATGAGAAAAAATGCATAACACATTAAAGCACTATAGCCCAAGAAAATAGATAGCTGCAAGAAGCCACTCATGTTTGACCTTGCGTAGAAGTACAAGCAATAGGCAAACATAAATATGGCTGCTGAGCCCCCGCGAAACACGCACCTGCATTGCAGAAGCAGAAGTTATGAACATAATCATGCATCCAAATGAAGAAGCATGAACACTTTACAGTTTGTTTATTTGGGCGAATAACAGCTTACAGATCACTAAGTAGATTTTGCAACTATTATATTTACCCCTTTTCTGGCTCCAAAAAGTCAACCATCATATTACTTAATCCAAACACTAATCGAACAGCCCGGCATGATAGTCCTTTATTATACCCTTCTAGCAAGCAGTGGAATGAAACAGAATTAAAAAACAAAGTTTTAGTTGAGCAACTCCAGATTTTCTTTTTCTTTTGGGAGGGACAGAGCCTCATTAACAGCAAGCCAGCAACTGAGATAATGCACTGTGAGCTAAATACATGTGCAACATTGTAACTTTCAACACTTAATGTTCACTACTTCGATATGCACCTGATAAGTCTTATCCACAACCAACTGACTAAATTCATCTAAGATCATGTGATCATACTGAACAGGAAGAATAATCTCAATCTAAAAAGGTTTCGTTTCGCACTAGAATATTCTTTCCCTAAAAAACACCAAATTACTGGTATTTTCATCTTTGGTACTTGGGCAAAAGAGCATACCTCCACCACCAATCATGGTCTTCAGATGAAAGCTGGATGTGTGTCAGAACAACACTAAGAACAGCTGTCACTATGATGAGGATGACAAATGTCGCAAACAAAGTGCCTGGAAGAACACTGATCTTGAAACCCCAAAGGGTCGTACACAGCTCGTATAACTCCAGAACAACAGAACTAAATGACAAGAGACCTCCAAGAATCATTTGACATGGCAAATTCTTGTACCAAGCTAGTGGTGGAATCTCTCTCAAACTTTTCCTTGTGATGGAAGGTGTGCAAATTTCTGTCCTGAAGAGGCGTCGAATTACCCCACCCAAGTAAAGCAGCAGAACAGTAATTGGCACAAAAATGAAGGTGATTATGAAAATGGTGCCAACTGGAAGTGCAGCTGTGGCTCCATAAGCCATGCAAATTGTATCAAGGACAAAAGCTATCACAAGTACTGGGCCCAGGTAAACTATGCCAGTAAGGGGAACAGTCCACCCCTGAAAGTTCAAATTCATTTGTATCAGATAACTGAGAAATGAAAAAAATAACCAGCATCACATAATATGTTTGACCTATACAAAATCAGTAGATTCAGTACCGATCCAGTTTCAGTAAATTGACTTTGAAAAGAAGTCGCAGTAAATCCACCAACCACAGATGTGAGAATATAACTCAGAACCAAAGCAGTGCATAGGGATCCACGGCTGTATGGATAGAGGACACCAAGGAATGCTAGGAGAGATAAAAAGCAAACCCTGAGCAAAAGTGTATACATGTTAGGTAAATGCTTCGGAGGACAATCTGTCTGGGTCAGAAAGATATATACAAACCAAAAGTTCTAGGATAAGCACAGAATCGGTCCTCAACGCTTTGACCATTTGTTAATTCAGACCTTAACCTTTTATTTTGGTCAGTCAAGGCTTTAAATGTTTGCAAAAAATGTCTAATCAAGTACTACGCACACCATCGGTGGTTTCCCGATACCGAAAATCATATGTGTCTCTTATGTGGCCTTTTTTGAATGCCAAGCGGCCGAGGTCCTGAGGATCACGTGGGACTTCCAGTGTTGATGGCAAACTTAAGACTTAATTGACCAAAATAACATGTTAAGGACTCAATTGACCAACAACCAAAACTTTAAGGACTAACTCTGCACTTATCCTGAGAAGTTCCCTACAACCACTGCAGTGTGAATTAGAGTCTTAGGAAATTAATCTCCAGATCCCAAAGTTTGCAAATTTACAAAAGCGAGTTGCCTATCACTGAATATTGTTTCTCTTGTGGTAAATCTAACTGACCTTTAATAGTTATATTCTGAAAACTCAAAGATGCATAAGAAACATTATGCTCACAGCCAACTGAGGCAGTATACGACAAAAGATGCCGAAAGTTGGTGGCAATCGACAAATGCAATTGGTCACATGAAGCTTGAAGGAGCTTACATAGTCAATAACTGCATCCCCGAGCCCAAGACTGCACAAAACACGGGAAAATGTGATGGAGGTCTGAATAATTCCCCAGAAATATATTTCCTGGCAAAATCATTTTCTTCTTCGTCATCTCCAGCAGAGTATCTGTGGCACGTCGATACAGATGCATGTCAGAAGGAACAAACTGTCGCTATCGACAGCAGTAATAGAAGAAATACCGGTAAAAGAGCATTACTGTGTTAGGTCATTTCTTATGCGCCTCATGAAAAGAAGTGTCAACAAACCCATCAAAAGAATCAAGATAACGCTAGAGTTGATGAGTGAGAACCAATGTATCTGCTGGTGGATTGGCAGTAATGAAGCCCTCGAATATTTGCTCATTCTTTCCTCAAAACCAATTGAGGTTGCGTTCCAGAAAGCTGAATAAGTAAACTTTACATTAACCTCAACATCATCGGTTATATCGATAACATGATTTGGGTCACTGGAAGCATGTATTTCTATTATTTGGTCGCCATTGTAAAAGGCATCAAATTGCACATGTTTGAACAAATAATATGTAGGTCCCTTTTTGCCTGGACTCCAGCTACTATTTTCCACTTTCCCAATGAACCCCCACATTGGAAGATCATCATAGTACATCTGGAAGTAAAAATCTTCATTTACAGCATTCCTTAATCTTGCAACATCACTAACTTTGAGTTTTTTCTCGCAAAGAATCTCCCGATCCTTAACCTCCCGAAATTTCAAATTGTACAAGGAATTGGTTAACCGATCGCCATTCAAAACTTCCCCAAGAGAACCACTCTTCCAGATCAGCGGGTCTGCAAAGGATATAGCTAAAGATCAATAACACGAAGCATAAGCGCCTCTATTTTCAGATTTACTGATAAGGAATAAGTAGCATTGATGCATGGTCCAAAATCACAAGTGACGTTCCATAAGGCAAAGGTCACGACAGAACACCAGGAAATAATGTCTCGGTAAATTGCTCACAATAATAAAAAAAAATGCACAACTGCAGCTTCTAATCAGATTAACAAAAGAACAATATATTTACAGTTTGTCTCATGTTGGTGCGGACTCGACTTGTTTAATGGTTGATCCTCACAATGACAAACATGTGTAAATTAAGAAGCTAACCTGGGCGGCAGAATGGCAAGTCATAGTATTCGTAGGTCTCACTGCAACACAAGAACACATTGGCTCAAAAGCGATGGGAAACACAAATAGGAAGAAAAAAGCATACCAACATTTTGCAAATTCCTTAAACTCGGGTGTTGCAAGAAAACAACCAAAGCAGAAACGGTAACGAAATTAGGCAAATCTTGACAGGACACTCGCACCGACGGGAACACCACACAATTTTACTAAGGAAACCCCAGATAGAACCCGACATGACACAACATGAGCATGACGCATTTGAAATTGGCTAAACTTGTATTGATATTGACATTCCAGTAGCGAAGACAAGAAGGGTCAGCTCTAAAACCAAATCCACCTCGCTCAACCGGATCACCCCAACTTCAAAGGGCGACAGCAAGCCTAAAATCACCAGGCGCATCGCTACCCAACTGGTGGAAAACCCAGAAACAAAGGAGCTCCGCAACCAATTCAAGAACCACGGAACCGCCATTCGACACGCAGAACATCGAGGGAGGGGGAAGGCGAGCTCGCTCGCGGGGAAGATACCTGGGGTTGTGGAGCGGGCCCACTCTGTTGGCGAACAGAGGGACGGGATCTCCCACATTGTAGCAGTGATCCTCCGGCGACGCCGCCGCCGCCGCGAATCGATTCCCCGGCGAGATGATCGCGAGCAGCGCGAGGAGGAGATTCAGGCGGCGGGTCTCGAACGCCATGGATGGAGAGAGAGCGAGCGAGAGAGTCAAACCCAAAACGGATGCAGCGGGAGCGAAAAGTCAACGCGCAGCGTTTGAGAGCTCCGAGCCCAGCTCAGCTGCTTCAAGTACTTGGCCCGACCCGACTTGATGACGGGGTGGAGTAAAGAAGAAGATCCGAACATATGATAAGCCAAAGAGCATTTAATAAGAATTTAATTAAGTTGCAAAAACTAGGAAATAATTCTTTTTCGTGACGATAGAATTCGGTGGCTGCACAATTTACCACCGACAAAGAAAGCAAAAATATTTCTGACCTTATATTTATATTGTATAAACTGTATTGAAGTGTACGAGATAAGTAGTAATTATACAAAAATACGGAGTGAGTTTCACTGTACATGCGATTTATTTAGTTTAATAATAGTGGGCAACACGACTCACCTCATGTCGACTTAATTTATTTCAAATACAGTACTATAAAAAAAAGGATAAAAGGGAAAAAAAGGGGCATTCTAATTCATACCTCCAACAATTTGGCTTAAGTGTGATTGGTTCTCAGTCTGGTCCGATCTCGTTCCACCTAGGAATTAGGAATAAGATTAGAAGGATGGGTTTCGAGTTTTTTTGAATTGGGAACTAGATCACTTGGTCTTGAAACCAAACTGACCAATTCACTCTGATTTTGAGGTGGTCTAATAGAAATGGTCTCGTTTTTGGAACCCCGAGGTGTTTGTGAAAATTCCTCAAAGCCAACGATTGTGAAACTTTTCTGATCTAAATAGCTAGATTCATTTGCAGAACCATCAACAGATTAACCAACTACGATTCAACTAAGGATCTGAGTAAACAAAATAGGAAAAAAGGACGACATATACAATTACAATAAGTACAATTCAATTTCACAAGCTCATCAGCAAAAACAACTAATAATACCACAAATGGTGAGGATCACGATGAGACCCAACACACAAAACGAACCGATCTCACCTCAATTACTAGATAGATGAATCAAGACTCATGAAAAACAAATATATATCGCTCACGACATGCAAAACCAAAAATGAGTTCAGAGAAATGAAAGCTTTACTTGAACTGCGAATGACGAAGATTAAGAAGGAGAAGGACAGAGAAACAGGGTGATTGGGAGCAAATGAAGAGGGATTGCTCTTGCGAGCTGAGTAGAGTGATTAAGACGAGAGCCGAGAGGGAAAGAGCGAGCTTGAGAGGCATGAGAGGAAAAAGAGGGATTAGCATTTAAATTTTTTTAAGAAATAAAATAAAAAAATATAATTAATACTATCCGGGTGGGAGGTTCCACCCCTAGAAATGGGAATCGGAACAATGCCCCTGGAAATCTTTCAGAACCGGCTGGTTCGGTTTGGGTGGTTCCGTTGCTCACCCTTACTTTCATTGCCTATTATTTTCCTTATAATTATTTGCTAAAATACAGACCTAGAAATCGAGAAAGAAAAAGAAAAATCAAAACAAAAGGCGCGAACACGATCAGAAAAAGGCATGCGACCCGACCCGACCCGTTCCCACGAGCGAATTGCTTATTCCCCATGACACGAAACGGTCCTCCGTCTCTCTCTCTCTTTCTCTCTCTATCGCTCGCCCTCCGACGAAACAATCTCTACATCAACATCATCGACAGCCATGGCGGGACGATCTTGACCGCGCCGCCGGTCCTCCTTCGGAAGCCGAACGGGCCTTCTCGCGGGGGCCGCATTCACTCGAATCGTGGCAGGATTCACCGGGTCGGTCGAGTGACGCGAGCTCCGTCGCCGCACAACTTCATCATCATCATCATCTCATGCGGTTTTGATTCCTATCCCTGGTGCGTTTAGATGATCTGACGGATTTGATGGTGGTCGTCGTCGTCGTCTTGCTGCTTGCGCACTGTTTGGACTGGGTACGAGCGCGTTCGGTTTCGAGGATCGCGTTCGTTGCTTGATCCGTTGAGGATTTCGTGTTCCGCCTGCTTGAAATGTGTTTTTGTTAGAGCAATCGGTTTGATCGGCGGTTAGGGCTAGGAATCTCATTCGGTGACTGCGCGTTTTTGATCATGGAGAGCCTGCCTCTCGAGGTGATCGGGAACGTACTGTCGCGGCTGGGCGCGGCCAGGGACGTGGTCGTGGCGTCCGCGACGTGCCGGAAGTGGCTAGAAGCTCGCCGGAAGTATCTCCGCAGTCTCTCGTTTAGGGTCAGCGATTGGTCTGGTTATCGCGACAATGGCAGCAGTCAAGCGGGAATTTGGATAACCCAGACCATATTCCAAACCGCCGGATTGCGGAGCCTCTCACTTCGATTGGATGAGGTCGACGAAGAGTTTTCAGCTTCCGCGGTGGTGGCTTGGCTCTTGTACACTAGGGAGACGTTGCGCAGCTTGGATTATAGCGTTCGGACGATCGGAGATGTGAACATCCTCGAAATTTGCGGGAGGCAGAAGCTTGAGATTTTGGACTTGTCGCATAGTTCTATCTCAGGGGTCGAACCAAATTATTACAGGTTTGCTGGCTTGAAGTCCCTCTCTTTGAGTTATGTCAGTATCTCGGCATTGGATTTGAGTCTTCTAGTCAGCACGTGTCCAAAGCTTGAGAAATTGGATCTCATTAGTCTAGTCATTGCACTGTCAGATGCACAAGTCACAGTTGAGGTCAGTAGTGTTATGTTGAGACGCTTTTACATTGAGGCGACAAGTTTGGACAAATTCGTTTTGAAAGCAGATAGTATCGAGTCTTTGCATCTAAAAAGTTGCTCCCTTGAGCTTTTCGAACTCATTGGAAAGGGGACCTTGAAGCATTTCAAGATTGACGACGTAAGCATTCTACATCTTGATATT
Organism: Syzygium syzygioides; assembly: GCA_031216285.1. Lineage (NCBI taxonomy): Eukaryota > Viridiplantae > Streptophyta > Magnoliopsida > Myrtales > Myrtaceae > Syzygium > Syzygium syzygioides. Next base: position 30,803,814 of record CM062243.1, on the reverse strand, counting down.
GGTGATTCTGTTGATAATCTTGACATAGTGGATGTTAAAGACTTCACAATTACATCCCCAAAGTTCTTTCAGATGATTTCGAAATCAGCAAAATTGAGGAGGCTACGACTTTGGGATGTAATGTTTGATGATGAGGATGAGATTGTGGAAATAGAAACCATTGCTCTCTGCTTTCCACAACTTAGCCATCTGTCGTTGAGTTGCGACTTGAGAGATGGAATGCTTCAATATGGTCTTCATGGATCTTTTCATTTTGAAAATGTGGTCGTTTTGGAGCTTGGATGGACATTTCTGAACGATCTCTTTTCAGACTGGGTTGAATTAATGCTAAATTGTTGCCTGAATCTCAAGAAGTTGGTTATTAGTGGAGTAGTCTCAGACCTCAAAACCCATGAAGAATGTCAGTTGCTGGCCAGTTTCACCTCAGCTATTGTATGTGTCGTGCGGGAATATGTCAACATAGAAGTAGTGTTTGAGTACAACTAGAATATTGTCAAAAGACTGTTTGCAGAATTTCAATTTTGTGTTACATATATGTGAACAAAGTCCAATTTTTCGTCACATGTACAAATGAACAAACTACAAATGACTCCTTTTATATTTTTGTTTTCATTAATGTGATATTGGAAAAAGCTGTTAATTGAGAGTCCTAATTATAAAATATAGCTTCATTCAGTGAACTACAAGTCAAATTTAGGTTTCACTTGGGTTGCTCGCCAATCTACAATGTCAAGCCTGGGATGATGTGTGCTGCAAGATTCTTACCAGCGACTTTGTCTATGGAAATGATTTTCCATAAATTGCTGGCTCTGATTCTTTGCTTGAATATGTAGATTTTCCTCATATATGAACAACCAATTAAGGGCCACAAGATGCTTACAAGTAGCTAGATCTATGAAAATAATTATCCACTGCATGTTGGTTTAGGCCTTTTCTGCAACTTTTGAATGTTTCGACTATGTGCTTAATCAATTTTGTGGGATTGTAATGATCATTCTTCATTTTTACTGGCTTCTTTGAAGAAAGCAATAAGCAGACTTCATAGAGTGCAATGATACAGTTGATCCTATATTGCTGACTACGTCACAGTCAGCAATATGATTTAATTTAACTGCAGCATTTTTCTTGATATTCCATTTCCTGCTTGGTTTTATTCTGTTGGTTCCAACTCTTTATGCTTCATGGGCTGTTCTTTTTTTATTGAACTTTTTTTCACCACGACTGCAGCTAGCTTTCATATGCCTAATTGATCTCAGATATAAGTCAGATATGATATCTAAATTATGCATCACCTTTTTTCCTCGTTGATATGTATCTGCAGCAACCCTGGAAATTTGGTTTAGTTTGTTTCAACATTTTAGTTTCCTTTTCTTATATGATGACTTTGCCATCATTATCCAATATGAGGAACTATTTTACTTTGATTTGTTTAATGTTAAGTCAACTCAGTTAGCTGAGCTACCTTTTCTTAACACGTGTACATGTGAAGACTACTTCGAGTTCTGTGACAGATCACACTAGAAAGCTATGACAGCATGATCTATATGTACAGCTATACCCCAGACTTGGCCAGTTAGTCGCTTGAGAAATGGGAGGAAGGTGAAGATGTAGAAAATTCATGTCAATGGCGAGACCTGGAGAAGATGATGATGCGATGGATTTACTTTAGATCGTTAAGGTTCATTTTGTTCTCATTTGCTGGATCTGGATGTTCAACTTATCTGGCAGCCAAGCTAAGTATCACAACATCAGTAGTGTAGTATCATTAATATTCAGTACTGAAGATGACTCTCTTTCAGGCTCAAAAAATATGGGTTGAAATTCAATTTAGACATTTGATTCTAAAAGCTTAAGCCTGTTTTCAGACTGGAATATGATTATCTAGGCAAGTAGGAAGCACCATCATTGTTTTTCCTTTTCTTTTCCTACCTGAATAGACCTGTAAAGGTAAATTAGACAATGGCCACGGAGGCATATTTTTGCTTCCCATTAGATCTCTATGCGCAGAAGCCTTATTATTCAGTGACTTAACATCGCATCCTCGTCGACAGTCTAAGTAGGAGTCAAGGTGTGATGCAAGCACTGGGTTAAGCTCAGAAACCAAGGGTCCCTAGGTACTGAATTTCTTCAATCTAGTTTTAGATCTCCTCTGTGATTTATATGATTGCATAATGATGCACTGTGGTCTTATCTACAGTTGTGCAAGCATAACCGCATCTGGCTCTGTCATGTCTTCCCACTCAGAGAAGCTGTGCTTTATAGATAGGCGGTCAATTTTTCTTTTAACCATAGTACGTGATCAGACTTTGCTGAGCATGAAGGCAAAGGGAGGCTCTCTTCACTCTCAATGGATGGCCAAAAACTAGTTATAGATTCAGTACCAGGTGGGTTACTTCTGTTGTGCTGTAGTGTGCATTTGTGTGATGAACTGGTGAGGCAGTAAGAGTGTCACTCAGATATTTCAATTTTGCATTCTAAACTGTAATATGTCAAGGTATGTGCACTGTGGTGCCCTAGCAGATGTCTTTAGCACATATTGGGTTACCAGTCGGTGCCAAAACTGAAGTGAAAAATTCCTGGAATTATTTCGAACCTGCAAAGTTCCATTAGTTGTTGGGCAACGTTCTCAGCAAGATTGTGGCATACTGGTAAAGTACCAATTCCAGCCAACAGCATCGTTCAGGACTTATCTTGTCAATATATGTACACACTGTAATTTTTCCAGGTTGAAACTAAGAATCTTGCATCTATACGTGGGATTGAGGTTTAGAAGTTGCATGGAAGGATGAAGTCTTGTGTTACTTGGGGTAAGATTGTGGCGTTGGAGATCAAAACACCGCCAATTTGATCACATTGATACAATCTTCCAAAGCTTCCTAAATCATCAATTGTTAGATATAACTGGTGCTTCTTAATTTTCAGAATGATTGAATCTCGTTCTGGTGGTTGAGGGTGTGTAAACTGCAAAGATTCTGCTTCTTATGTTGACTTTGATAGGTTGCAGGTATATTGACATCCATTCATTATGATTATGAATCCCAAGGAGAGAACTGTTCTCTCCATTCTTGTCCATATGGCCAACCGTTTTCTCTATTATTGCTCTCAGAATAGCCACTTCTAAGTTTGAAGAGGTTGAAATAAATTCAGCATTTTGGCCAAAGATGATCTTGTAATTGCTGGGAGGGAAAGGCGGACTCGAGGGGGGTGCTAGCTCTCACCCCGGCCATTAGGTACATGGTGCAATTTTCATGAACTATGTATCGTATCTCATGTAGTTTCTTGTAAAATTCATTAATCCCATCCTCTCCGCTCTGGGATTTTACAAATACTCTTTTACTTCGTCTCCTCTTGTCTAAAACTCTCAGCTAGCCATATGCGACAGGTCAAGGAAGGAATGGCTCTCATCAGTAATCAGCTTCTTCAAGGCACCTGTCTGCAATATGCCATTGTTGGTCGAGCGCGAAAGCAGCTGGTTCTTCAAGTGACTTACTTGGTCACGGGGACTTTCTTCCGCGAAACTCCTTGGATTAAAGAAGCAATACGTCCAGTAGCGATATCCTAAGTTGCCTGAAATTAGAAAATAGGCCCATTCCATCTATCTTTCACCATTAGAAGATCCCGAGGGAATGATCTTGAACAATAACATCACCTATACCTATGCACGAAGCACCTAATCAATGAGACCTTTTAAGGAAATAACTGTGCTAAATGCCAATCACTGCAAGATCCTCGGAGTCTATGATGTCTCTCCAAATGTTGGACAAGAGAAATAGGTTGGGATTGGGAACTTGGGAGGTCCCTTGTAGGACTTAAGTATGTGTCCTTACCTAATTCACGAACCACGTCTCGGGAAGGGCAAACCCTCTGTGTTGTCCAATTAGTGATTGGTTTTGAGCAGGGAATTATTGGTTTGTAGGTATACTACCCACGATGAGCGTAGACGCACGACTAGTGTTACTTTTTCAAATGGAAAGTTGCATCCACCTCTTTATGAAAAGATCTCATGGGCCCATTTACCTAAAAGTCTCCGTCCAAAATTAGGGAGACCAAGCCCTTTTATAGATTTATTTTCAATAATGCTAGCCATTGACATGTAAGTCCAAACAATCTCTCTCTCTCTCTCTCTCTCTCTCAAGTTTTTCTACATTCTTTGGGGCAGGACACTTCTCCTACAAGAATATGATATGTCGAGGTTCAGGCGAAGGCATTGTTTACATTAGCCACATAAATGATGGCCTCAGTGTAAACGAATGAAGGGACTTACATGTCAATGGCTTTGCCTACCCGAAGACCTCAGGAACAAAAAAGATAATGAAATTCTATTATTGGAAAGGAATCTGAATGTGGGATGATTTTAGGTGATGACAGGGAATGGATGTTGACCCATTAACAAAGGAGATAATACCAAACAAATCCATCTCATCGAGCGGGGTTTTTAATGATGCAAGTGGGCACTTTTGCCTGTGCTTTGATTATTCAAATGTTTTGGTTGAAATGGCATTGGATCAGAGTTTTGGGTACAGCCTCTCTCTCTCTCAAGGTTCTTGTATTAGGTGTCAAGAGTTTAAACCAATCCCCTTGGAGGGTATTCAAAATATTTAAGAGGAAAGCCCTTTAATTTAAGGAAATTGTGAAAATTTCCCCCCTCACCTTCTCCTGAGAAAAAAGATGCTGTCTCATCCCGCTAATCAGAGCATGTATCTATTGTTCATTACTCATTTTAAGGTACAACAAGTACTTGCTGCATGCTGATGACAAATGGGCCAATTGAAGAACACAGGCGGCTGCACAGAGAGAGAGAGAGAGAGAGAGAGAGAGAGAGAGAGAGAGAGAGAGAGAGGACCAATGGAAAGACACAGGCGGTTGGAGAGAGAGAGATAGAGAGAGAGAGAGAGAGAGAGAGAGAGAGAGAGAGAGAGAGAGAGAGAGTGGAGTAGGAGTCGGTGATTCTAGTGGGTTCCTTCTAAGGACCCCACCTCTTAATTGAAATTTCTTTCTTTTTAAAAATATTTCATTTTTGTATTATAGGAGCATATAAATAATTTTCCAAAGGGTGGCCTGTGAAAGGTCTGCAAGGACAAGATTTTCTGGACCTATGGGCCGAGTCTCAAAAACCTGCTGCAAGTGTTCACAGCAGAGGGTAAGAGCAGCACGCAGAAACCCAAAAAAGGGGCCTGTCTAATATAAGAGTTTCTTCACCTAAAAGTAGAGAAGCTAGAGAGAGAGAGAGAGAGAGAGAGAGAGAGAGAGAGAGAGAGAGAGAGAGGGAGGGAGAGGGAGAGGGAGGGAGGGAGGGAGAGGTCCACGATGTTTGTATGTGATCATCTGAAAAGAAAGTTTCGATCTTCTTGGGTTACTTCTGTACCTCTCAACTTCATGTCCAGCTCAAAATATGCCATTACTTCCTCGTAGAATTTTCTGAGTCAATGTCAACTCGCATGTTCTTCACTACCTGCTGAATCAAAATCTCTCAGCTCTTCAAACTCTTCGTAATCTAACGTGTTTCTTGGTTTCCAATGTTTCAGTTGCTTATGAGGAGAGGGAGATGAGCACGGTTTGAGCTTCGGAAAGTTGTTGGCATGGCGAGCCACAGACTTGGAGAAACTGGTTTATCGGAAGCGGGACCTTCAAGTCATCATCATCATCATCACCATCACCATCACCATGTTCCTTATTCAGTTCTTGGAATTAATGCTTCGTCCTCCAGTTTCATGTATTAAAAAACAGACCACAACTTTTTCTTTGTTTCTGATAACTGGTCAAAATGGCTTGTGTGTTTCGTCTTCTGACATGCACGGTTCACTGTTGGATCTTTTTTGTTTTTTCCGGATCAGCAATCAAGAAGGACCAGCTTTTGATTTCGGAGAGCTAGAAGAAGCAATGGTTCTGCAAGAAGTCAATATCAGAAATGACGAAGATCATAAAGCCTGTATGCCAATTCTCTTAAAAAGCCGCAGTGTTTCTTGATTTTGTTTCTTCTTCATTCGGTGACGTCTTTATAAGCACGATAAATAATTTTCCAGAGAGAAGGAAAAATAGCCTGAAAATGTCTACAGAGCGCAGAGGCCGAGAATTTCCATTTCCATTACAGCAATCATTTTTAACACAAGGAAGACTCGAATGGCGTGAAGCTACAACCATATAGAAACAAAAAGCCCCGCCCCTTTTTGCTTGGTGAAACCATAAAGCTTTGAAGAAAAAGATTGATGTGGGTCGAAAAAGATTCAGAATATATGGAGGGGTGTCTTTAATGTTTGGGCGATTCTCTGAGATTTCTCTTTGGTGATATCCTGCAGCTTTTTACTCATCAGGAAGGCCTTCAGCTACTCTGGAAATGTTCCCTTCATGGCCAATGAGATTCCAGCAAACCCCAAGAGTAGTTTTCCAACCCCCTTCTTCTTCATTTTTCGACATGCCCCTTTACTATTTTTCTTCTTTACTATCTCTTTTTGGTGAATATCTTAAACATAAACCACAACATCAGTCTAAATCACAACCTCCCATCAATTTCCTAGGACGGTCATGTATATCTTTCTCCCAGTTCAACAAATCTTTTAGGTCATCTTTATTATGCATTTTTTTTTGGGTTGAGGGGTTGCTTTTTCAAAAGACAAAATGGGGTTCATTTAATGTTCCTTTTTTTCCCTTCTGATGCATCATATATGTCCATTTGGATGCAGGGAAGTTCAAGGTCAGTAGGAGAGAGCAGCGGTGACTCAGAAGGATCGGGTGGGAACAACCACAACACAACACCACTTTCTTCGAGCAAAACTGAGGCGCAGCTTGTACTAGAGTCGCCCATCAGTAACAAGGCTTCTTCTTCTTCTTCTTCAGCTCATCATCAAAAGCCACAGCAACAAGAAATGGCAAGCGTCGTCTCCCAAGATCCACCTGCTTCTTCAAGATCGGCCCCAGATAATAACAAGGTTCTTCTTTTCTTTTTTTTTCTCGTTTGATGCCTCTCTGGCCAGGACCAAAAACATATTTTTGCACTTGCTCTCCTATTTCTACTACAATTTTATTTCATGCTATCGAGTCTACAAACCTTTTCTTTCTTTGGGCAATATGAAGCTACTTATCTCATAAAAACTCTTTTTTTCTCACAAAAAAAAATTCTTTTTTTTCATATTTTAGGGTCTCGGATATCGTTGTGATTCTGTCTCTCTAGCTTTCCCGGTCCTATGTGAGAGAGTCTTGTCTTTGTTTGGATGCTTTGCACAGATCCCAAGAACTACCTGGAAACCAAACAAAAGTCCTTGACAAGAAAGACAGTGAAAGGTGAAAATCAAGGTGTTTCTGTTCCTATGATATGATACCTTAAAGAATTTGGAGCAAACCCAAAGAAAAAGGACCTCTCACTCACTGAGTGGTTATTGCCACTGTTCATCATAGTACTAACGACCAACTCCCACTAAGCTCAGTGGAGATTACATCAACAACATAATCCCAAAAAGAAAAAAAAATGGAAAATGGGAAAAAAAGAGAGAGAACCAATTGCATGACAGAAAATTTGTCTGTAATTTGAGTCATGACATTATTACCCACCTGGCTGACCATTTTGTATGCTATACTTCTCTTTGTCAAAACTCCATTTCATACTTGTTTGGATAAAAGAGAAATCGAAAAGAGACGCCCTTTTATATTCAAATCGTCAACTACCGACACCAATTGAAGCAAGCATCATTATACAAAGGGGAAATATATATCATGCTTCACAACTCTTTCTAGCTATTGGGGTTTCTATTCTGATAATTTTTTTCATTTTATTAATACAATATTTGCGTCATTTCTGCAGAAGAAAGGAACTGCTGGTACAACCTCCGAGAAACATCTCGATGCCAAGGTCCTTAAATCACTAATTTACTATCATATGCTGCTAGATTATGGTTCTAAACGTGAAGGACAGACAGCTTATATGTGTCTGTAGACTGTATGGAGTCTTTACTCATTGGGTTTAAAAGAATGGCATTTTTCGTTAATTAATTGCAGACAATGAGACGTTTAGCTCAAAATAGAGAAGCAGCAAGAAAAAGTCGTCTCAGGAAGAAGGTACATTCATGCACATTTTCTAGCAGCTCAAAGTCTCCATTTCTTTCTTATATTCTGATATATATCATAATCACACACCCTCTTTTAATAAACTTGGATTGACAGAAAAATTTTCTTTCCAACAGGCTTATGTACAGCAGCTTGAATCAAGCAGGATCAAGCTTACTCAATTAGAGAAAGAACTTCAGCGCGCAAGATCACAGGGCTTGCTTTTGGGCGCTTATGGCGGCGCCGGTGGAAATATGAGCTCCGGTGAGTCAAAGATGCAGTGTCCTTTTCACCATCTTAATAGAAAGCCTAAGACGGAGTTCGATATTAGTGGATATATTAGATCGTAGTTCCTTCATTTCCAGCGGTTCAATATCACAAATAACTTTCGACCAAAAGAAAAAAGGTATAATGAATAACTGAGGTGAATTATGTATTCATTCGTTCTAAACACCGAGCGTTTTGTTTATAGGGGCTGCGGTATTCGATGTGGAATATGCAAGGTGGTTGGACGATGATCACCGGCACATGTCGGAGCTCCGGACCGCATTGAAAGCGCATTTGTCGGACAATGATCTGAGGATGATGGTGGATGGTTACATTTCCCACTACGATGAGATTTTCAGGCTTAGGGGTGTCGCCACCCGAACCGATGTCTTTCACCTCCTCACCGGCATGTGGAGTTCTCCCGCCGAGCGCTGCTTCCTCTGGATGGGCGGGTTCAGGCCCTCCGATCTAATTAAGGTCGGTAATAGAATTTCACGTTCATTTCTTTTCATTTTGCTATATTTTCATCACTATTTATTTCGAGAAATAATGCAATATATTTATTTACCGTTCATAATTAACTTATCATAATTTGAAGAAGCAGCAAAACAAAATAAAAATAAAAGATTTTAAAGAAAGTAGATTTCGCCCATTATTATCTTATGATTTGGACGATTCAGCCTACAGCCGTTGACCGTTTTCCCCTAAAATCTAGTTTATCGTTAATTATTGTCTGAAAGAGTACAAAGGCATATAGGGCTAAAAGTCCATGGGCCAAATGACCATACTGCCCCCAGAAAATCCAGAATTCGTCTTCAACTTCTTCTGCATGATATTTGTAAATCTGTTTCTACTAACGAAAATAAAAAATGGAAAGAAGAGTTCAATCTAAATCTTAGCTTTGTTACTGATGGATTCAAGTAGTGTGTTTCAGATGTTGAGACCCCAGCTAGACCCATTGACGGAACAGCAGCTGATGGGGATATACAGCCTCCAGCAATCGTCGCAGCAGGCGGAGGAGGCGCTCTCGCAAGGCCTCGAGCAGCTCCAGCACTCGCTCGTCGACACCGTCGCCGGCGGGCCCCTTGTTGACAGCATGCAGCTGATGGCCGTTGCCCTTGGCAGGCTCTCCAACCTCGAGAGCTTCGTTCTCCAGGTATGTACAAGTACTCGAAACACCATTAAAATTTTGAGGTCATTATGAGCGTTGCGTAAAATGAATTCCACAGAAATGAGCATAAGAAGACAATAAATTTTTAATTATGAATATGTAAACGTGACTGTCTTGAAAGTTTGTGTGCTTTCGTCAAATGACATCACATGAGATAAGTAGATAAGCTAATGTGTGATGTCCAAAACTTCGGAAAAGATCATGAGGTGACAAGTGCAGGTTCATGTCGACAGATGTTCTTGAAAAAGATACTCTCCAAAGAGCTTCCCTTTTCGAAGTACTTGCTCAGCTAGGAAAGATTAGTGTTACATCAAGAATAATTTGCATCTTTGTGATAGAAACTTCAGTGACAAGGATGATGTTGCAAATGATATTCACTGCAGGCTGACAACTTGAGGCAGCAAACCCTTCATCAGTTGTGGCGGATATTGACGATCAGGCAGGCGGCTCGTTGCTTTTTGATGATCGGAGAGTACTATGGCCGGTTACGAGCCTTAAGTTCGCTTTGGGTGTCTCGTCCACGAGAGTAAGATCAAATCCATAGTCACTATTTTATGCAATCTCTCCCGATATATATAAGTCAATAATTCTGATTACTTGCTATCATGAAACAGTTAATTGTTAACAGATTATTTTGGAATGAACTTGAATACTTCTTTATACTCAGTACATAGACCGCACTCATTCACACTATTACAACTGCGCAGGAACTCGATCAATGGCGACGGGTCGTGCCAAACGACAACGGATCTACAAGCGGTTCAATCTGCTCAAAATCACTTCCCTCCTTTCCGATAGCCTACAGCTTGTGTGACGAATTCAAGTGCATACTTGCTTTAATTACAAAAATGTTGGCAAGGTTCCTAAGCCTTAGCTCATTAGAAGGAAAAAATATAGCTGTTCTTCCTTCTTCTTTGTTCCATTTCAGTTGCTTTAATTATCGCGGTTTCTTTTAAGTTTCATTAGTGAATAGTATGATGTAATCATCTTGTAAATGTGAAATGCTCTGTGCAAATTAGTTTAGAAAGATGTCTTACGTGCTTTTCAAGTTCCATAATGTAATTATATATTCTAGCAGAGGGATTTTACATGAAATCTTAAGAACCAATTTGCGTGAGTCGATAAGATATCGAGAAATATTTCAAGAATTAGTGACTCAGACAAGATATATCATTAGTGCCAAATAATTTTAAAACAAACTGAAATGGAAACTGTCGTCTATTATTAAAAGTTGAATTCAATTTTCAGTACGTACAATTGTTACTCGTACACTTGCCGATGCCACAGCCCAGTTTGTATTACATTGCCAATATAAATACCGAAACAAAGTGCAAGGAAATTGGAGCTCATTTCTGTCGAGTCCGGCTATTCGTTCCTTGGTTACCAAGTCAATTCATTTTTCTAATGACCATTCAATTCAAGGGCCATCTATTCACCATTGGGATGCACCAGAAGTCACAAGGTATTGATTAGTCTAATCACGCAAGGTTGGCATTGCATTGGCGTCATTGTCAGCGTGCCTTTTGGCCTCAGCATACACACAATTTGCATATAAGAAGGCGACCTTATCTCACTTCTTTTTAATCTCGTTATTATTTGCACACGTCCCTTTTCAAGATTAGGTCTCTCTGATTTAATTAAAAGATTAGAAAGAAAAAAAAAGGGGGGTTAATGCTTCTTTCGCTTTCCACGCCTTTACTTTAGCAGCATTTGCAAATTTATAAAAAAAATTTAAAAAATAAAAAACGTGCGAAGGTGGGAAAAATGGGAGTCATTATTTGATGTATTTGACCTTTCCATCGCAGAATATTTTTAAGAAAAAGAAGAAGTAATCGTTGAGAAAGCTCGTGACCTGACACTAATTAAGCTCGTTTTAGACGGCAAATTTCTGTAATTAAAGCGGAGTTTGTGTTGGGTTGACGATGGCCATTGCGGTATGGCTTGTGCGTGGCAATCACATCCTCTATGGAGCTTGGAAGCAACAGTCATTTTGCATAACTTGCTAAAAAACCAAACGACTATCTAAACGATTCACGTTCGATGTCGATTTCTAATCGCGAATTCATGTCATCTTTGATCACATAACTCGCTAACGAAAGCCAGTCATTTTGCATCGAGCTCATGTCATCTTTGAATCGCGGATTTTAAACCACAATATAGTAAAGAATTACGGATCTATTGTCTGATAAAAAGAAGGAGGAAATGCAAAAGATTAGATTGAACCACCAGAGCATCTCCTGTCCTGGGTCACGTCAGGACATGTTTGAGATCATCAACAACCTTTGCCACTGGCTCGCTGCAGAAAGCCGCGATCGGCCCAACCTTCTTGGGATTCTGGTCCAGCCCTTTCAAAGAAAGTGTTGCACGAGCTGATCTTCCAGTTCGCTTCCCTTCATTGCGATTCTGGCCCATCATTTCCATTTGGTTCACCGACAAGATGGTGCTGTAATTAGCTCTCCATTACATGCGCATCTTGCTCCATAAATGGTTGTCAAATAGCTCATCTCAAGTTACCCAAAACTCGTTTTGTCTCCCCCCTTCAAGGCAAGGCAAGGAGGGTCCATCACCCACACGTGCACTTTCTGAAACTGTACGAGAAGAGCAAGGTCTCTGGCTGTTGGGTGGGAGACATCAGGCATCATCTGTCATTCATGGCATCCTCTTGTTTCCCAGGATTAGCAACGTTAGGCTCTCCAAGTCAATGATTTTCCATTTGGGGGGGGGGGGGGGGGTGTAAGCTCGTGATGAGAGTCGTTGTTCGATACGTTAAACTTGGGCTCTTCAAAGCGAGGATTGACGGTCTTGGAGTTAAAAGGGCAGAACCAGAGATAGAAAAAAGAAAAAAAAGCCGAGTACAAGTACCCTTCACATGGAAGCGAGCGTGTGTAAGTCCCGCAAGATTCTATCAGTAGAGCCTTTTGGGTTCATAGGGAACTGACTCGTCCTCAAAGTTTGGTCCTTCTTCAGATTTTTTCTCTTCACTCGACGGAGAGGAGTAGGTGCTCCTAATGGTCAGAGAGAGAGAGAGTCCAAAAGCATCAGCTCCTATTGATGGTCTCTCTTCAGAATTTTCCATAATGTGATATTAAGGCTTCGCACGGCAACTTACCAAATAGTATTTGATTATGTTCTTTTATTCCCAGAATCAATTTGAGAATAAAAATCCGTTTGTTTAATTTTTGATTCTGGGCACAAATTCTTGCAAATTTATACCCATAATCAATTTTGGAGCAAAATCAAGAATAAAAAAAAATAGCCTTTTGATTCTGGAAACAAAAATGAAAATCAATTTTTTTCTTCTTCTTCTTTTTCTTGGTTTTTAATATAACTTCTAATGTTCGGCGCGATGGCCACCCTCACAGTATTTGGCGAGATTAAAATATTTTAATTAAAAAATATTATTAATAAAAAAATTTTACCGGTCATGGCCAGCGACCGGGCCATGGTGAAAAAAATAAAAAAATATTTTTATTAAAATATTATTAATAAAAAAATTATTTATGAAAAAATATTTTACCGGTCATGGCGACTAGGCCATGACAAAAAAAATATAAAATAATTTCAATAAAAATATTTTTTTATTAAAATATTATTAACAAAAAATATTTATAAAAAAAATATTTTACTGGCCATGGCCAGCGACCTAGCCATGGCGAAAAAAATAAGAAATATTTTTAATAATTTTTTTTAAAAAAAAATTATTAATAAAAAAATTATTTATAAGAAAATTTTTTACCGGCCATGGCCAAAAAAAATAAAAAAATTATTTTCAATAAAAGTATTATTAATTAAAAATATTTTACCGGCCATGACCAAGAAGGAGGAGAAGAAAAAAAGAAAAGAAAGAAATATTAAAATATTTAAAATGTTATTAAAATATTATTAATAAAAAGAAATTTTATATCGTTACCAAATACATTTCTGATCTTTTACTATTTCAGGAATAGAAATTTTGAGCCGTTACCAAACGCCTTCAAATGTTCATAATCGGTTCCCGGGCATAAAATAAAAAAGAATTATTTTTTATCATAATCTATTTTCGGGCACATAATAATTGCCATGCGTAGCCTAAACTTCATTTTCTTTTTTAAGTAGCCTTAAGGAATCAGATGGACGTGATCAGGGGCGGCCACGGAAATTCTCGTGAGTCGTCTGCTTGAACACTGTTCTCCAAACGATGGACACCACTTCAGCAGCACGAGCAAGAGCGCCATAAAATGTCCGACTCAGAAATCACTTTATGAGGCAACGCATTCTGACGCGATTTGGTCAAAGTCTTCAGGCTGCCTCAAATCAACAATGGCTCAAATAATGCATCTCTCATAGGAGAAGACAATCTCGACTTCCGAAGCCGCTGAATGACTGGAAGTTTACTTACCATCTGTATAGTTTCTTCAGGTAAGATGGATTCCTCCTCCTCCTCCTCCTCCTCCTCCTTCCTTCTTCTGAGGTACTTCTCTCTGGGATTGTCGCTAACTCGTGTGTGGGCCACTCGTTTCAGGGATGATTTCGAGAGTGGTGGCAGTTTTGCTGATGGGTCTGATGGTACTCTACAAGGCCGCACAGCTTCCTCCTCCGCAGGATGCTGTACTCCCAGCAGATGCTGTAACTACCAGTACAAGGATCAGGCTCGGTGACGGAAGGTATCTGGCTTACAGAGAGAGGGGCGTGGCTAGAGGAAGATCGAACTACAAGGTCATTGTAGTACACGGCTTTGGGAGCTCCAAGGAGATGAATTTTCAGGCACCCCAAGTACGAGAATGAATTCCCCTTGCATTGTATCTGATATGATTAGACCGTAGGTTGCCATGCCAAATCGGCAACCATTTCAATAGCTGAGATAATGTTGAATATTATCGAAACGCAGAGTGTGACTAGGGACAAAAGTACACATAGGAGCACGCATCCAGAACCACTCTATATTTCTTCTTCACATATATTTCACATCTAGGATAGAGCAATAACCTGAAGATGAGTCCGCCTGTATCATGCCACTTTTCTTTTTCAGTTTATAATTTTGTCCCCGGACTTTGAAGAATGGAAATCAGCAAAATTCTATTATGAAGTACGTCTATGAACTTAATTATTTTCGCAAAGGAATGTCCTACCCTATCAACGGTGACATATTTTGGCCAAAAGAATGACAGTAAGACTACACAACTAAGAAGGCCATCAAGTTCATCAGAGGACAGAGTACATGATTTGCATTTATATATCAATGCAAGTTTCTGAGTTTTAAGTTTGCAGGAACTGATAGAGAAGCTGGGTATATACTTTCTGCTATATGATCGAGCTGGGTATGGAGACAGTGATCCTAACTCAAAGCGCTCCTTAAAGAGTGAAGCTTACGACATTCAGGAACTTGCAGATCAATTAAAACTGGGGCCCAAGTTTTATGTGATCGGTGTTTCAATGGGATCCTACCCTGCCTGGAGTTGCCTAAAACACATACCACATAGGCAAGTCTCATAACCTTCAAATGACTTGTAGCCCCTTCTGGAAACAAATCTTATAGTGCATGGTCGTGCAGACTAGAAGGCATGGCTTTAGTAGTTCCAGTCATCAACTATTCTTGGAAATCTCTTCCGGAGGATTTGACTAGACTGGACTACAGGAGAAAGCTCATCCAGTGGACCCTCTGGCTTGGAAATTTTACCCCCAAATTGCTCCACTGGTGGGTGACTCAAGAATGGCTTCCTTCAACTAATTTCTTGGAGAAGAACCCAATTTTTTTTAACAATCGAGACGTTGATGTCCTCAAGAAGACACCTGGATTCCCAATGCTCACCAAGGTACTTTGTATTACCAATGTGTATGTGAAGGTTTACCTGAATGGCCCTTGTTCTGTCTATTCGTGCTCACAAAGACAAATTCAATCAGCTACGAATAGAGTTTAAGAAAAAAGGGCAGCGTCCTTATCAGTCTATGGCCAATCCTTGCTGGGGCTCTTATGATCCTCTCTTCCCATTTTCAAGGTTTCTTTCTGACTATAGAAGGCCTTTGTGAACAGGATAAACTAAGGAGAAGGCAGGTGTTCGACACACTCCTAAATGACTTCATGGTCAGTTTTGGCAACTGGGAGTTTGATCCACTGGATTTAAGCAATCCGTTCCCACGGAATGAAAGCTTTGTTCATATATGGCAAGGGTACGAAGACAAAGTAGTGCCCTTTCAACTTCAACGGTATGTTTCAGGAAAGCTACCCTGGATTAGGTATCACGAAATTCCCGATGGCGGACATCTGATTGTGCATTACAAGGGGGTATGCGAGGCAATTCTCTGGGCTCTTCTAAATGGAGAACATCTTCCGGATAAACCGGCAACAGCCATGACTTTACACAAACTGTGACTCGCATAGCTTCTGCAGCTCTTGTTGTCAATAATATATGTGTAAGTGTACTGATCTCACCCTGATACATATACCACTGAAAATTTGGGGGCCCTTGAATGATATCTTCTTCTCTCCATCTGTAAGGCTCAGGTGGGAAGCGATCCCTCACTAGGCCACCCGGCTACCATACCTTACCTTACATTTCAGGGAATCTAGAAACAGTACTGACTGATTATTTACTATTGTTGCCCTCTCTGATTTAATATATGAACGAAATTGCGGTACTCCAGCAAAGCAATGGCATCAGAATTAACTCCTGTAGATTGATAGTTGTTCATCTGCCGATCAACTCCCAACATTTTCCACCAAGAAATAGAAAAGCACAAAAATTTGGCATTGCCATTAGGAAAACTACATTTAGAGCTCGTGCAGCACATATGATTAGGACATATCAGGAGAATGAAGCCTGAAAACTTTGCACTTTCACCTTATATAAAGAAGTTATACGTGCCAAGGAAAAACTTTCTAAAATCTTTAGATTTAGGGGGGAAAGAAAAAAAAAGTAGTCGACAGTTCTGCTAGGCCTTTCAACAAAATGTTCAAGCTCGCACGAAGCTCTGGACTTTGAAAACTCAACAGCATTGCCTAAAAACCGTCAAAAGGCATGAACTTTAAGCTAGTCGCACACCCAACTGAACAAAGATTTTAGAAGCACTCCCATAAAAGCTGAGGGAGAATCACTACGGCGTCCATAATGTTTGGTTTTGACTGATGCACAAGGAATCAGTGTTTTCAGGTTCTTTGATGAACACATTTAGTGTCATATCGACAGGGTACAGTGATCATCATCACCTGTAGGGGTGTAAACGGTTCGGTTCGGTTCGGTTTTCTTGAAAAACCGAACCGAACCGAACCGTTAAGGGTTCCTCCTTGAACCGAACCAAATACGAACCGAACCGAATTGGAACCGAACCGATAAGCCGATTTGGTTCGGTTTGGTTCGGTTCGGTTCGGTTTTAATTTTCGGTTTCTTCTCCTTTTTTGTTTTTTTTTTGCTTTTTTATTCATGGCTCAGTTTTCTATTTTTATGAAAAAAACTTCATGATAATTTTTTTATGATAATTTTTTAATAATAATATGTATTTATGATAACTTTTATGATAATTTTTTGATAATAATATGTTCCTTTTTTTCCTTTTTCACTGCAAATCATAAGCATATAGCTGAATAGGGTATTTATCGGGGTAATATGTAGACAGTTCTTACTCCCCATAAAGGGTACACCAGCAAGAGAAATTTCACCAAAATACCAATCTTCCAGCAACCAAAAAAGATCTATCAAACTCCCAAAAGACAGTATGAAGGCTGATAATCCTCATGTTTCTGTTAGTGCAAATTCAACAGCTCTTAACAGTCATAAAAAATGCTTTCTAGGAAGCAATGTACCTTTAAGATTACAAACTTCACGTTAGAATCCTTCTCATAAACAAGAAAAAGTTCCAATAACCGAGATATCTGCAAATAAAAGCAACAAACAGTTATACAATAGCCGCGTTAGCGAACAAAGCTTAAGTAACGACGTGAACTATTGAGGTTTGACACAAGAAAGAGAAGTCACCTACATGTACTTAAATTATTTGAAATGACAACAGAACCCAACTGCCAACAGAGTGACTATCACAATAAAAAAAAAGGCATAGAACAATAAACAATGGTACTACTGCATGACAATTCCACAGAAATATTTTGACTGATGCAAGAAAAAGAAGCTATATAGGCTGAACTTGCTTCAAAGAGACTCACATAACTTACGCAGGATTTACAACATCCTTGACATGTATCTGGGCATTGCCTGATTTGGGTCTTGATCTCATAGTCCTTTCATTCCCTATGACCTTTCGTCATGTGTGCTTCCAAGTTTGCATAAAAGTGCACATTCCTTTTTGATTAGGGAAGGAATAAAAACCCAAAAAAATTAGCAGAACACTACTGCTACTCTTAGCAAAACTCATGCAGTCTCCAAGGTATCCATCAAATGCAAGACAAGAGCAGGATAATACCAAACTTAAAACAGTAGACTTGATAATGCTATCAGATGTTAGTTTATCCTGTATGATAGACACCGATGAATAGTTTTTGGATTGTGGAAAGGCCCTTCATTGAGAGCGCAGGATTTCAGGTGCGAACAGGAAAACTCAACAAAATAATTACATGAACCATTTTGCAAAAATCTACACCCATGAACAGTTTGAAAAGCCACAATGGCAAGACAGCAAATCGGCAACCAACGTAACAAAATAACCCCATGCAACACCCCCAACCAAACAGTAAGAGTGAAGGAAGACCCAACAACTGCACAGAGTATCCAGCAGCCAAATAAGAGACATACCATATAACGTGAAGCAGCATTCAGTGGCTTGGGTCTGTTTAGTATCAGTGTTCTCACAAACGACTTCTCCTCCACCAAAACCTACAAAAGAAAGCCAAAGTAAATCGAATCCCCAACAGCAGTTCTTGAAGGACTAGAATACCCAGTTGCTATAATTATCCAGAGAATGGTATTCCGACGCTCTAGAGCACAAAACGGCAATGCCCCAATCAGCAGAACAACACCCCCAAGCACAAAACGGCAATGTCCCGCCCACGAAACGACCCGAAATCGACCCCCCCGGAGATTCCGATCACCAGGGAAAGACTCGAACTTGAAGCAGAGGGAAGAATCAGCTGTGAAAGCCCCCAAAATTCACACAACCGCCATCGTCGAACGCTCTGAAACTCTTCAGATCAAGAACGAAAATGGTCCAAAAATTTCACCTGAAGGGCGTTGTCGAAGAGCTGAGACACAGTGTGGGCGACGGAGTCGAACCCTCTGAGCAGGAGCCCCGTTTCCCCGGCGGCGGCGGCGGCAGCCCCGCGGTCCCAATCCGCGAGGATAGCGTCGACCCGGCACCGCAGGCTGCTCCAGAAGCGCTTGTCCGAGGAAGGGCTGAACAGGGCGGAAGCAGAGAGGAGGGCAGTAGTAGGAGAAGAGCCGCCCGCGAAGCCCGCGATCGGCGACGACTCCAATGAATCAGCGAACATCGACCATCGGAAGAAAACCCTAAGATGCGAGAGACTTCTCGAGGAGATGATTCGCTGAGGCCGGGGACGCAGAGGAGGTGTAGACGCAGAGCGAGATGTCGTCCTCGTTCAGCGCTTGCGAGATGCAAACCGAAGTGTTTATTTCAGTTCGGTTCAATCCGAACCGATTCGAACCGAACCGAAATAAACCGAACAGAAATAAAAAAAATGGTTAATTTTAATGATCCGAACCGAAATCGAAACCAAACCGAAATGCATGAAATTTTCGGTTCGGTTCGGTTCGGTTCGTATCTCGGTTCGGTTTTCCGGTTCGGTTCTGACACCCCTAATCACCTGCACTACACACCTAACACGCTAGCAATCTAAAACTCAGCACACCATGTGAGGTTGGAGTGGAGCTAGAAGAAACAAGCAAATACAAGTAGTACTAAAAACTGGCGATATATTTCGTTAATATTGGTTGTCGAGAATACCATTGTTGTCATCATTGACTTACGCATGCTGATTTGAATAATTGGAATTACTAGGATAACACCTTGTCTTTACAATAAGGTTACGTATCGCAATACTTCAGGCATTTTAAATATTGCCCTAATACCGGGTTTATTTTTTATTTTGGTAAAAAAGTGATGTCGATAAGTGCCCCGAGATATTTGTTGCTTTGGTTTTTCGGCAAGTAACTTAAATCTTTTATCACGCATATATGGGAGGACCAGTCCCAATTACAAGCCCAATCACATCTTGAAAGACAAAGAAACGCTCCCGATTACACACAAACTTCTATCTGCATCAGATAAGGGAAGTTATCCTGCAAGTACCAATTTACTTTAGTTCTGATGAAGAGAACATTCCTTCTCAAACAAGGAACAACGCCATTTTGATATTACTTCATTTCCTTCCTTCCAAATATAGTAGATGGCACCATCCCATGCCATTTCTTTGCCTTTCCGAAGCCTGCAGCATCCAATCCAGCTCTATCTCCCAGCCATGAGCTGTTTGAGACACACCGCATAGCTGAAGAAAATGTGACCCAACTGCATTTGAGAAGGGCACTTGAGAAACGAGTTGTCTTGACACTGAAGACGATTTGCAAAGCAAAGCATTAATTAGCCAAAGAACCCCACTTGCCAATTCTGTCTTGAGTAGCTGGCTTGTTAATCATGGCAAGCCAGGAGGTGAGAGCAAGTTTAACAACATTTAAATTAAACCAAATGAGTCTATTCCAGGGGACCTGCTGCTTCTTATTCCTCACCAGAGCCCAAGCATCAGCTTGACGAAATGTTCCGGATGATGAGCCTTCAAAAACCACTCTGACAGGAAACTCAGAACAAGAGATTGCACTTGGGGCAGCCTCTATATTCACTAATTGATCAGATCTTGCAGGAGGCCAAGCCGATTCATTGTCATGAATCACCTCTGCTTCTTTGGTATGCAAACTAAGCCCAGAATCATATGGTATTCTTGGAGATTCAGCTTCAAGAAGAATGCCATGCGATTGCCAATTATCAAACCAGAGAGGGAAGTGCTCTTGCCATCCCCGACAATATGTCTAACATGAGGTGTTAAAATAGATAACTACTGCAATTTCCTCCAAGCATAGGGGCAACTTCCTTTAAGCTGAACTGCCCAAATAGACTGCACCTTCAG
Organism: Syzygium syzygioides; assembly: GCA_031216285.1. NCBI lineage: Eukaryota > Viridiplantae > Streptophyta > Magnoliopsida > Myrtales > Myrtaceae > Syzygium > Syzygium syzygioides. The sequence continues at coordinate 30,783,280 of CM062243.1, read as the reverse complement.
CAGGTAACACTTTAAACATGCCACCCAAATAGGTCCGGATTGAATCTGAATCTTCTAAAGGTTTTTTAGGACTCGAGCCATATCACAAAGAACAAGCTTCATCAGCCCAAACCAGCTTCACCTTCCAAAGAGAAGCAATGCATTTACTCTGAATCATCTTCGTAACTTTTTTTTTCTTTGGCAGCACAAAGACCTGACACCACGAGTTCACTAAAATATAGATCACAGATTCAATAAGCTGGAGTCTTCCACCAAAGGAGAAGTGTCTCGCAGTCCATGGATTCATCCTAGAGGTGACCTTATCCACAAAAGTAGACAAACTCCTCCCTTCCACTAAAGCAGCATGATTGTAACTAATGAAGTGAGGCAAAACTTAAGTATGTTAGCAAGTACCTTTATGATGCATTTTATAGATGATATTGCAGCATAGGATGGGTCGAAATTTTGCCCATTTAGAAGCAGTTTCAGTTTTAGGAACCAAACAAAGAGCAGTGGCATTCACTTCCCTACAAGCTTTCCCATATTGAAGCAGTCCAGGACATCAGTACTAACATCTTGCCCCACAACTGACCATACTGAAGTAAAGAAATGAGCTGAAAACCCATCCAGTCCAGGTGATTTATCACCATTCATTGATCACGGCATTTGTTTGTCTCGAGATATTATTTGTTTTATTTTCCCATAATGCAGGAAGAGCTCAGAAACCCGATTATCTGAAAGCGTATGAAACACAGTGCAAGCCATTGGCTTATATAAATGACCTTAACGAAAAACAATTTGCAAATAGTTAGTAGGATTTAAAGAGGACGTGGGAAAAACCTTTTCATCAACGCCGAGGACTTTAGATCAAAGTGTTTCACAAAATGTAAAAAGTGTGTGGTAACATTATTTGCGCAAACTTGATAAGGACTTCAATTATAAGAAAAAAAATGATAAGTGCATTGGAAGTTCTAAAACTTGTTACCAAAGTGTAATTCAGTCCTAAAATTTACAAAAAGTTCAATTAAGTCTTAAAACTTATCAAATTGGTGTAATCAAGTACTTCCGTTAACTTTGTTCAACTTGATTAACGGAAAATGGTGACGTAGCTTTTTAAAATAATTTCTCTCTTTTATGTGACGATGATGTGGCTAAAACATAAAACATAATGCTAAAATGATGCCGTTTTGGTCTAGATTTGATTTTTAATACAAAATTTATTTAAATCAAATTTAAAAATAAGCTAAATTTAAAAAAAAAAAGAAGTTGAGATTCAGACGAGGGCTGCCCTCGTCGTAGTTGCCCACCATCGGAGGCCACTGGCCAAGGCCAGCACCCATGCCCAAGTCTGGTCGGGCAACCATTTGCGGCCGACCCTCGCCAGTGGCAGCAGTGGCAGCCGGCCTTTCCCAACACGCGAGTGTATGAGAAAGAAGATGAACATTGTTTTCATGAGGGCAGGACTAGAATATGAAAATAATAGTAAGGGCAAAATTGAAAGAATAAAATTCATTAAACCTTAAAATAGCATTCGGAAAATGCAGAAATACTAATGCTTGTCCCACTTGCATTGGGTTACGGACTTTGGAAATTCTAACTTCGGCTCAAATGTCTTTGAAATTGTGTTTCCCAGCAATTTCGACTTTGGCACACAAGAGCTTAGAGTCCCATAGTCCTTTGCGAATGTCGAACCCTTGGAGAGATGACCTTCCAGTTCCTGCCTAGAAATCCCCCAACGCTTCCCAACCTTATCGTCTTGAAACATCTATTGAACATGACCGACATAAAAACATTCAATTCTCAATATACCGACACAGATCACGAGTTGAAGCTTTTCTGCATTAGAAATTTCTTCACTTTGGTGGCTTCATAGCATAACCACAGAGAGCTAGCAGCTCTCATTTTGCAGCGCTCTCCATACTTAACTTGGAAAGCACGTTTGATGAGGTCTTGACCAAATGTACATGTCTGGACATGATGCACGAATTCATCGGAATTCATTAAAGCCTGAAAGTTCAGCAACTCAAGCGAAGCCCAAGCGACAGCCTGTCGCCAAGATCGCGCAACCACAGGCGAGGGATGCCAAGGTCACATGTCCTTCGGCAACCCAAATCTTGCCCTTCGACTGTCAGCGTAACCCTAGACGAGGCGACGCCAAGGTCGCACAAGCCAAGGAGAAAGCAACTGAGGTGGCATGACCCCAAGGGAGCCTCGACTAGGCAAGCCCCAACCTAAGCCTCGAAGATAGGCTAACTTAACCTAGCAACTAGCGAGCGTATGAGAAAGAAGATGAACATTGTTTTCATAAGGGCAAGACTAAAATATGAAAATAAAAGTAAGGGAAAAATTAAAAGAATAAAATTCAATAAACCTTAAAATAGCATTCGGAAAATGCAGAAATACCAATGCCTGTCTCACTTGCATTGGGTTATGGACTTTGGAAATTCGGATTTTGGCTCAATTATCTTTGAAATTGTGTTTCCAAACACTTCGACTTTGGCACGTGAGAGCTTAGAATCCTATAGTCCTTTGCGAATGCCGAACCCTCGGAGAGATGACCTTCCAGTTCCTGCCTAGAAATCCCCAACATCCTCCAACCTTATCGTCTCAAAACATTTATCGAAGATGACCGACGTAAAAACATTCAATTTTCGATATACCGACATAGATCGCAAGTTGAAGCTTTTCCACATTAATAATTTCTTTACTTTGGTGGCTACATAGCATATCACAAAGAGTTAGGCTGTGAATGACAATTATTCTGTTTCAGAAATTAATTTTTGGCTAGAAATTGATTTTTCTATTTCTGTTCCTGGACAAGTTTTTGATCAAAAAAATACATTTGATAACAATACAAAATTTCTGTTCCCGAAATAAAAATTTGTTTAATAATAATGACACAAAATTTTTTCCTCTCGAGTTGCTGGCTAGTGAACGGCGGATGGTGGATGCTAATAGCGAATGACGAGCGGCGGATGGCGGGGGGAGGCGGTGGCAGACGGCGACTGGCTAGTTCGGAGGACGGCAGTTGGAGACGGCTGGTGACGGGAGGAGGGTAGTAGTGGGAGGAAGGCGACCGACGGCGGGAGATAATAGTCGGTGGGTGGCGGGGGGAGGCGAGTGCAAGCTGGAGGAGGGCGGTCGGAGGCGGGAGCTGTGGTTGGTGGACGGCGGGTGGCGGCCAACGGCGGCTAGCGGTGGGAGGTGGGCGGCGGCCAGAGACGAGGGCCATTGGTGGGAGATAGGTGGCGTCGGGAGGAAGGCGGCCGACAATGGGAGACAGTAGCTGGTGGACAGTGGGTGGCAGCCCATGGCGGGAGGCGAGCAACGATAGGAGGAGGGCAGTTGATAGTGGGAGACGATGGCCTGTGGAAGGCAGGCGGCGGCCCATGACAGGAGGCTGCGGCCCATGGCTGGTGACGGCGAATGGCGAGAGGTGGGGGGAGGAGGGCGGCCATCGACGAGAGATGGTGGATGGCGGGCGGGGGTGGATGGTGACGGGAGGAGGGCGACTGACGACGGGAGACAGTGGCTTGTGGATGGCGGGTGGTGGCCCACGGTGGCGGGAGATGGCGAATGGCGAGAGGAGGAGGGCGACCGTCTGCGGAAGACGGTGACCAATGGATGACGGGCGGCGGTAGGAGGATTGTGGGCAACGATGGGAGGAGGGTGGTGATGGGAGGTGAGTGGCGGCAGGAGATGGTAGCCGGTGGACGGCGGGTGGTGGCTGGCGGAGGCTTGCGGCGGGAGACGGCGGATGATGGGAGGTAACGGTCGACAAGTGCGTAACGATGGGCGGCGGGTAGATAATCGGCTAGTAATGAGGGTGAGTGACGAGAAGAATTTTAACTTCTTATTTCTATTCAAGAAATAGAAAATAGAATATTTTAACTTCTAATTTCTGTTTCTGAAATCAAAATTTTTTCCAGAAATATAAAAATGAAATTGTATTACCAAACGAATTTTTATTTTAAATCTATTTTTGAAATGAAAAAATAGAAATAAAATGATTATCATCCGCAGATTTAGTAGTTCTTATTTTACAGCACTCTCCGTACTTGGAAAGCACGTCCGGTGAGGTCTTGACCTAATGTACATGGCCGGACATGATGCACGAATTCATCGGGGATTATTAGTCAAATGTAAAAACTTGGATAGCCAGAGGTAAAAATATAAAATATTCAATCTCTTGAAATAAAATTTTTTTTTATAGAGATATCACGTCGCCACGTCAGCATGCCGAGGGCTCTCAGACCTCTGCGAGACTGTACCTTTACGGTTATGATCCAGAAAAGAAAGGGGGATGTTGCCTAGGTTTCGCGGTGCCATTGCAAATTAATTGCGCAATTGAATGCGATCTGCGTTGACCTCTGTAAAAAGTTTATTATTTATTTATTACAAATTGACAAGATGATAAAGACACCTCGCTATAATTTTTTTTACCACCAAAATCTCTAAATTAATATATTTATAACAAATTTATTTTAAATTAATATTTTAACCACCAAATACTCTAAATCGGTACACTTGTGATAAATTTATCCTCCGTTAAATTAGATTAATATCAAGAAAAATTACAAATTGATAAATATATAACAAATGGTGGGGTAAAACCCAAATTGGTGCATCCGTAAACTGTTACGTGTTATTTAACTTAGAAATTCGACTATAAAATTTAACGGAAATTAACATAGAGTAAATTTATCACATGTGTACCGGTTTGGGGTTTTTGGTGGTCAAAAAATTATTAAGGGGCAAATTTATTATAGATGTACCAATTTTGGGTTTTTCGTTATATTAACAAAAAAAATTTGACGCAACATGCACCCAAATTCACGAAAGTCTATTTCAAGCCACCTTTATTTTTACTTTTATTTTTAATTTCTTTCCAAATTTACAACCCATTGATTTGATTTTTTTAATCAATACGAAATGCTTAAAACTTTTCGAAAATATTTCCGTTCATGCATAAATATCGGATCTCGCAATCAGAGCAAATTTATTATAGATGTACCAATTTGGGGTTTTTCGTTACATTAACCAAAAAAAATTTGACACAGCATGCACCCAAATTCACAAAAGTCTATTTCAAGCCACCTTTATTTTTACTTTTATTTTTAATTTCTTTCCAAATTTACAACCCATTGATTTGATTTTTTTAATCAATACGAAATGCTTAAAACTTTTCGAAAATATTTCCGTTCATGCTTAAATATCGGATCTCGCAATCAGATCATGGAAGTTTTGGCTCGAAGATCGACGAATAACTTTTTTTCCTTAAAATAAGTCGAAACAAACAGCGGTTATGGATTTATGTATATGAATTGGATGGCTCTCATAAATTGAATAGTCCGCGTACAGCTTCGGCGCATTCACTATATTCATGGATTTTATAAATAAGAATAGGATCGCTCTCATAAATTGAATAGTCCACGTAAAATTTGGGCGCATTCATTTTATTGATGGATTTGTCCGAAATTTGCGCGATTACAATGCTAAGTGGATATCTCAATAAATAGATCATATTATTTTGTTAAGGTTCGTACTATTTTCACCCCTTAAGTAAATTTAGACACGCCCTAAACGTCCTCTTTGGACCTCATTAATGGTAAAATTGATGAAAGACGTAAATTTGGAAAAGTTTACATATTCGTTGCTTTTTTACGAGAATCACGTAAGATTCGTATATTTTTATTAAATTAATGATCAGGATTCTAATTCAAAAGAACATTAATAAAGTACATATGCTTTCCATGTCTATCGAAAGTTCAATCTCTAATGACTTGTTGTAATATACAATTTTAGTTCAAACTTTTTTAGAGGAATATTGCGAGCTCTTTATGATTATAGTTTATATTTAAGATGTGTTAATCAACAAGGATTATCGACAAGGTTCAAACTCATTAGAAAAAAATCTTTCATTAGAATCAATTCGAGCACATTAGCAAGTAAAAGATAGCAAACAAATTTCGTACACAATAAACGGAAATAACATGAGGTGGTGGAGCAAAACATTGTTATCGTGCAATTTTTGCATTTCCAGTAAATCGCAACTTCGCACCCTTTGTTTTTTCTTTCGTGATTTTGATACATTAGCTCCTTTGAGGTTATTTTCGCCAGCTCAATAAGTCAAAAGGAGCGTTATAACCATTTAGAGCGTGAAACTAGGCCGAGGCTTTGTTAAAACCCCAACTATTAAGTCCCTAATCGGTTTTCCTTTTGTCAGACATACGATTAAATAAACTAATTTCGGACATGAGTTTTGCTAACATGATAGTACCAGTATGTTGCGAGTCACAAATTCTCGAAGTAGTAGACCCTATAATAATTTATAATTATCCGTTGTTCATTTTTTTCCTTTGTGCGGTCCAAAGCAAGCCGTCAATCTCACGCTAAATTATAGGCCGAGAGATAACTCTTTCTCTCGGGGACATCCATCTATGTTTTGGTCCCTCTCTTAAATTAGATTTTTGGTAAGACCAGACAACCTAGGCTTTCTCTCGTTTTGTATTCTTATGGGCAGGGGAGGAGCGGCAAGTGTCGCAAACGTGTCAAAACTGAGAACACCGTGGGGAGGGTGGGGGGTCCCACCGTTTACCGGGGGAAGGGAAGGAAGTGGGGGTATTAGCTTGCATGGTGCATGGGCTGCTGCAGTTGCAGAAGAAAGCCCCAGTCTCCCTCCTGTACAAAGCCCACCTACGCCTCTCCCCCTCTCTTCTGCTTCATAATCTCTCTCTCTCTCTCTCTATAAGATCGTTTCTCAGTTCCTTGAGAAAATGCTGGCTACAAGAAACCTTTGAGAGAGAGAGAGAGAGAGAGAGAGAGAGAGAGAGAGAGAGAGAGAGAGAGAGAGAGAGAGAGAGAGAGAGAGAGAGAGAGAGAGAGAGAGAGAGAGAGAGAGAGAGAGAGAGGGACTTGGAGCTTTCTCGGTTCAAGATTTCCTCATGCAGCTGGGATCTTCGCTGGTCAGGTACGTGGTTCTTCGCATGCAACGCTTTTCTCAGCGATTTCTGCTTTTCTTCTCTCCTTCTCTCTTCGTTTGGTCTGATTCGCAAGGCCCTTTGGTTCTTGATCTTTCTGCGATGTGGAGGAAGTTGTGAGATCTGCATGCATGTCGCTTTGTTTGCCCTCGACCACGGAATGGGTCGTCGATAATGCCTCAAGAACTGAGGAAAAGCGTAAAAGCTCCGAGCGCGAATTTCTTGATATTCCAAGAATTCGCGACCATTTATGGGGAAAAATATGTTCGATCAGAGAGGGGACTTGTATCAGCTTTCCTGTTGAGTCGTCGCCACTGATCTTTTCTTGGGTCTGGAGTTGTTACCTTAATCAAAGAGCTTTCAACTTTGTAGCAGTCTTTAGGTTTGGTTTTGGGGCTTTTTGATTGACTGGTCCGCTAGAGAGAGCTTGGACTCGGGTCGTGCAAACAGCTCAATTTTGCTGTCCCACAAACTTTTTGATATTTTCTGTTAGAAATTAATAAAGATCATTTTTTTTCTCTTCTTTTTAATGCCACAATGACATGCATCGGAGCATGACGTGTATTTTTTATTTTTATTTTTTTACCTTTTTGTCATGGAGATACAAGCATTTAAGATTTGGGTAAGGTTCTCTCACATGAAATGCATGATCACGTGACAATTTGGGGTACAAGCTCGCAAGCTTGTAGTCATACTATTTGCAGATAGAAAAAAAATGGCAACAGGTATGATCTTATTTTCGTATATTTTGAATCAACACTCTCTGTCTCTTGCTAGCCCAGCGCCAGCATTTAGTTCACTCTTCAATCTCTTGTAATTCAATCTTATAAAGCATTTTAAAATAGAAATTGATTGTGCTATAGCTAAAGTGCCCTTTCTCACATACTAAGGATGAAGTGCTATGATTTGCTGAAATGATTTCATGGGAGGACCATGTAATTCTGTTGCTTATATGTACTCTTTTCTTCCATGCAGATGCTGAAACCTGCCCATGTAATTTAAAATCGCTCTCCATAAAAAAAATTGTGCAATCGATTTGAAATGGAAGTCGCCCAACTGGAACATGCTGGCTGCAGCGACCTCAAGTTAGAACCGCCATTCACGGGGCAACTGCCACCGGGCGAGCTGCTCAAGGAGCAGCTACCGTCGTCATCTCTCGGCAAACAAAACTCGATCCTCTCACTCACCCTCGATGAGATCCAATGCAGAAGAGGCAAGAGCTTCGGCTCGATGAACATGGACGAGTTCCTAGCGAGCATATGGAGCGTGGAGGAAAACCAGTCGTTGCCCAGCCAGAACGAGCCCCCTAGCGCTCACATAAATGCCGTGGGCCAATCGTCCCTGGCGAGACAAGGCTCGTTCTCGATCCCGAACCCGCTTTGCAACAAGACTGTGGACGAGGTGTGGGACGAGATACACAAGGACCAGCGTCGCCAATCCCCGAATAACGAAAACAACAACAACCTCACCAATCATGAACCACCTAGGCGACAACAAACCTTTGGCGAGATGACCTTGGAGGACTTCCTGATCAAAGCTGGGGTCGTGCAAGAGTCTCCCCTGCCGAAGGCGACACCACTGCCGCAGCCGCCTGTTCACAAGCCACAGAGGAACTTCATGGACCCCGCTCCATCTTTGGACGCAGGGCTCGGGATGAGAAGTGCGAGTGCGACCGGGTACGGATACCCCAACACGCCTCAAGGTGGCGGGAACAACTTGCTGGGCAACGGGTTCCCGGGGTTCCAAATGTACCCGCACACCAATCGGTACATGGGGGAATGTGCGAGTGGTATCATGAATGAGCGATGCCAGAGCTTGGCTGAGGCGGTGGGGCTCAAGAGTCGGAGGATAATCGACGGTCCGCCAGAAATTGTGGTTGAGCGAAGGCAGCGTCGGATGATCAAAAACCGGGAATCGGCTGCGAGATCTCGAGCCAGAAAACAGGTGACCTTCTCTTTTTTCCAAAAATCCCCCACATGGAAACTATATAGGGCGAAATTGAGAAGCATGTGTCTTTGATTAATCAATGCGTTTCGTGCAGGCATACACAGTAGAGTTAGAAGTAGAGCTCAATCAGCTTAAAGAAGAGAACGAGAAGCTCAAAAGGATTGCGGTAGAAAATTCGATCTTTTGCCTTCTTCTATCTCAACTGCCCATTGCATTCGTTTGCTTCCCTACATAATCTTACTATCCTATACTTTTGCCGTTTCGAGCAGGCGGAGACCGTGCAGAAACACAGAAAGGAGGTAAAATTTCGTCTAAAACATTCATCTATAGGCATGACCTTTCATCAATTCAGACACAACCACCGCAAGTCTTATGTGAACTTTTTGAGAGCTAATGTTGTATCCATGACAGATGATGATGAAATGGAAACTGCCAAACAAGGCAGAGAAGGCAGCTGAGAAGTTCAGGTCAATGAGGAGGACAGCGAGCAATGCTTGGTGATGGAAACACCGAGTTGAAAGTTCAACTGGCTTGGACGGGAACATGTCAATTGTCAAGAGATATATATACAGTAAATATCATGATAGTGAGTTCTGTATAATGTTGTTGCAATTTGCATGCATGCATGCATAAGCAGGTCCAAAATCGACTGATAATAATGGGTATGTTAATAAGGTCAGCTTTCATGTGGGAATTGAAGTGTGTGCATGGAATCTAAGGCATTGTCTTATGTAATATATATGTCTATGTAGTATATATATATAGTAGACAGATAGCTTGCATTTTCATTTTTCTTTGGGTTCTGTTTATTCTCAGTCCTTAATTTTATTTTTGGGGCATATCCCATTTGGACTGTTGGATTTAAATGAGTGACTAGTCCCTTAAGTCCTTCCTTTGAAGTCTAAAAGTGTCAAATTTCAGAAAATTTCAATGAGACCAGTCACTCGTTTCCCAGTTCATGACCATTAATCTCGTGTGCCAAAAAAAAATATCATTTATATTTGCTTGCATTTGTTTTGTGTCTTCCACTGAAATGGCAGGATCAAAGTGTAACTTTATTAATTGATTGAGGTAGATCGAGACATTGAGAGTTGGATGTTACGGAAGTCTTTTGTTTCGTGGCAATGGATACGAGTGTAAGAAAACCGTTGGTGAAATATTAACATTTTTAAAAAATTATCAATTTTTTTATAGTTCACAAATTAGTAATTTTTGTACGTACGAACTTATCAATTCTTATTTGCATCATTCATTCACGCTTTGAATTTACTAAATCTAATGTGAAATTACCAATCTAAATTAGAGCGACTTAATAACTTTTGATAGATTAAGTTACTCACTAGTTTTGACTTACCAACTTTATATTAGTAATTTAGTGACGTTTAACATCCTTTATTTATTTATTAACTTTCCCTTTGAGTTACCAATTTTTATTTGCCTTGGTGTACAATCCCTTGCATCTACTAACTCTATTACTAACCTAAATTAGTGCCATTCTCTGATTTTTCTCCAATTAAATTATCACTAAATATTAAACTTGTAACTCACATATGGGTTTCTTCTCCACGTTTATTTGGTTATTTTTTAATTTGCCAACTTATCGTATAAAATTCTAACTTGTATTCTTAGCAAAGCTTTAAATTTACCGACTCTTTTAAGAATTTATCAAACTTAATTTGAATGACTTATCAACTTTTGTTCGATTAAGAGTGTGTTTGTTTTATGAAAAAAATTCATGATAAAGAAAGATGCTTTCCGGTAAAGTCGTTTTCAAGAAAAATGTCTTCTATTTTTCAGGTTAGGAAATTTATTTTTCTTATTTTATGCATGAACATTTTTTTTGACCGTAAATGATTTTCTATTGACTAGTCATTCTCGGCAAACCAAAACAAGTGAAAATTCAGAAAATTAATTTGCGAAATTTTTTTTCACTCAAATAAACACGTACTCTGACCAAAAAAACAAACACACCCTAATTCACGTTCTCGATCGACCAATTCATCCTTATAACTATTATTTTTTTTATTTACCGTTCTTCACTGTGTAATCCTTCGATTTGAAATAAGAGGGAAAGTTGTGAAATCTCAATTCTCTCACTTTTCATGCCTCTCTAAAAATCCTCTTTCTTCAAAGCCTAGCATGATCCTCTAAGAAATGCAGTTCGACCAGATAGGCATAACATCATCCTGGTCACTTTGTCCGTCTCTATGCTCTGAGCCAAATCTTCGGGTAGTTTTGCAGCTAAAAGGCAGTTCCTGAAGAGCTTAAACAAAAGGTTCGTCCATGTGGAATAGCATACCTACTGTAAGCTGACCTGATTTTCCCTGGCTCTCAGTATAGATCCCCTAATTGGTATCAGAGCGTGATTTTATGCCTAACTTGGTTCGTTCCATGCGCTTAGTTGGTGATTGTTCAGTGCTGCGAAGAATCCTTTCTCCTCATCATGACCGAGCCAGATACAACTCCAATCGCTCTTACTGCTTCTCTCATTCCATCGTCTTCTTCTTCATCTTTAACCGAGTTTCGTACTTCACATGCTTCTAAGATAGACTATCTTTACGAGGTCTCTCTTAGCGATGAAACCAAGATTTCCGAAACGCAACTTTCTCTCATGAATCCATACTCAGCTTTTGCTAAACCTGCTACATCTTTTTCCCCCCATCAGGTCTATACGACATCTCATCCGTCAGACTCCAAAAGAAGTCAAGGAATATGTTCAGTCTTCCAAATTTGACCAACATCCAATTTCTGCTTCTGAAAAGGAATACTTTGTTACTCTCAAAATTCCTCCTGAATTTCCCAAACAGTGGATCCAACAAGGGTATTTGCATATTCACTATGGCGCAGTCCGTCTTGCTCTTACCTTCATGGGAGAAAAGGTTTGCCTGTCGTAGCAAGAATGGCTCTTTTGGATACTAGGTTCCTAGAATACTAGCATGCCTGTATTGGTACTGTTCAAACCACTTTAAATGCTGAAACAGTCTTTGTAACCCTTTATCCAAATTTTAATATTGCCCTTTCCGATCCCTAGCTACTTTCTTTCTTGAAAGTACAACTTCAGCTTACTGGAGCTCTTTAAATTGCCGATTCTATTGCCGCAACTCTTCGTTACCAGATGGTGTATAGAGTCCAAAATCATGCTCTAGATCTGAATTTTTAACATGGAAATGAAGATGCACTGTTCATCTCTATGCAAAATGATCAGGCTTCTTGCATTCATGTTCTTCGGCAAATCCCAAAAGAAAAGTTAGCCAAGCTTCTTCCTGAATCTTGGATAACAAATTATGAAAAGCTCCACCAAATTAGCCAACCTCTCCAGTCTTCAGACTCCGAATTTGTCAGACAAAGAGATGGTACTGTAACCATCAAATTCCGCAAAGAGAAGGAAGAAACTCCTTCCATCTTTCCTACTATCTTTATGATAGAACCCTGTGTTCCTAGTCCAGTTCCTAAGGAACCAGATCCAAAAAAGCTAGTTCAATACTTCAAAAGTGATGGACATCCTGTCCATCGCTATAAAGATCCTTATGGTCATTGCTTCTGGGATCCTTTTTGTCAGTGTTCTTCATGCACAAATTCCCCAGATGAAGTAGATCCAGCTATCAGGCCCAAGCGAAAAGCTAGGAAGGCCAAGGACAGCTTCTACCAAAGATATTTGGATGGAGATCCTACCATTGATATCCTTGGAGAAAATAGTGGATACCAGTTTATGGTTTCATACGGACCACCATCATTTTCGTCATCCTCATCATTCCCATTATCTCCACCATCACCACCATCACCCCCAGTTTCACCCCCATATAAGAAATCTGTTGTTTCCCCTTTTTACAAACCCATCTATAAGTGGGTAAAGAAAAATTCTTATCCACTTGAAATCCCAGTCTTTCCTGAAAACCCAATCACTGGGCAACTTCCATCTATCTCCATGTTCAATGAAGCTGACTTCCCTCCTTTAAATCCTATTGAAAGTTCCCAGCTTTCTTTTCCTGCTACTGAGGAATTCACTGATCCACAATGATGATACCTTTATGCTCCAAAAATTCCTTCTCCCACTGATGTTGATGAACGTGGAAGGCCAAAAAGAATGCCTGCTGCTGAGGCTATTCTAAATTGACAGTCAGAAACTCTCCTGGGACAAAATCAGGCTTTCAAGACACTTGACTCCAAAATTGTTGATGTGCAACAAGACATCCGAAGGTACGACGAGTCCATCAAAAAGATGCTTGTGGATTTCCAGAAAAGACTCCATGCTATGGAATCAGGCCAGCATCTTGGCTACCATTATCTTGAAAGTTCGAAGAATGAAATAGAGAAACTCAAAAGGCAAATCAGTCTCCTTGAAGAGGGAAAATTTAAGCCTACTGATTTTTTCTCTATTCCAAGAATTGGATACTCTCTTCCACCACCGCAAAACTCTCCAGTTTTTGCTGCAGCTGCTCTTGCAGCCGAAACTTCTACTCAATGAGACAGAAGTGATATGACAGCAATGCGCAATTGCATTCGGGAAATGGAAGAACTCCGGAAGGAAAGAATGAAAGAAAAACCTGTTGCTGAGTCCTCTGGAGAACCTGAAAAGAGTTCTGACCAGCATATGATGATTTCAAACCCCTTAGAATCCTTTTTAAGGGATTTAAGCAAAGATCAACAACAGAATCCAAAAGCTGATTCAGAACAACATTTACCAGAGTGCACCTCTCAAGTAGCAAAGGTGTCAAATTTGCCAAATTCAGATTCAGAATCTGACTCCCTATCCTATTCCTCTTCGTCTACTTTTCCAATTCCTTCCATTGAATCTTTCCAAGTGCCACCAACTACTCCTCCGATCTTCATGGCTGACCCACCAGAACAAGAAATGGAACCAAATCTATCTTAACCAGAGGTTATTCAGATCAATAACCCATCTCATATTTCTGTTTCTTCATCCAAACAGTTTTTTACTCTTGATGATACTCTTTATTCAAAATGACCAGAAAGATTGTATGAATTCTATGCTTGGTTGAATACCAGAGCTCTTACTGTTGAAAGCAAATATGATGTTCTTCTAGAATTTGCTACAAGGTTTACTGGAAACCTTAAACACCGGTGGCAATCAACTTCTGAAATAGATCAGATGACTTTTCTTCTTCTGCAAGATTTTTCCCAAGCCATTGGAATCATTTACCTATATTTCATAGGAAAACATGCTGATCTTCTTGAACTCAAAAGAAGAGAATATTTTGAAAGAAAATGTTGTTCTCTTCAAAAAAGGCATCTAGATCGCCATTACAGAGAAATGCTTAAACTCTTTTATGGCCTAGGAGCTGATCCAAATTTGAAACAAGTCTTCTTAGCCTCCATTCCTAAAGAACTCTCCCAACAGGTTGAGAGATCTTTTCTCAACAAGCAAAGAAGAATTGTTGATATCCCCTTCGGAGAACTACAGCAAGAAATCCATCTTTGTCTTGATGAACTTTGCTTCCGAAGACAAATGATAAAAAACTACATCAGAGACAATCGTGAACTTGACGGGGCTTGCTCCAAACAATATTTGAAGATCAAATGTTCGAAAAAGGATTGTGACGGTTCCTGCGGAGAATATTCAAAGAAAAACAAGCACTTCAAGAAGTATCGAGTGAAAAGATCCAAGCACTTCGGAAGAAAGAAGAAATGGCGGTTCCTGCAAAAACGAAGAAACTTTACCGGGCGCAAAAAACCAAATCGTTGCTTTATTTGCAATAAGAAGGGCCACTTTGCCAAAAATTGCCCCCAGGCAAAAAAAGGTCAGAATCATCTCATTTATAATATCGAACTCGAGACAAGAATCTCTCTTGACAATGATGATATTGAATCCCTATTCTCTGTCGATGAAAATCCCACTGACCAAACACTTTGCATCATTCCTTATCTCACCCCCAGTGAAACATACTCTGATTCAGAACCTGGAGAACTTTTCCATCTATCATCACAACCAGAAAATCTGGACCCCAGTATATATTCCAGTCAACTTCATTGTCCCCACTTCCCAGTCAAAATCTATCTCTCAAAATTTGCCAAACTAATTTCAGTCATTACCCTCGTAGATACTGGTGCTAGTGCTTCAATCCTAGATACTAAAGTTCTCCCTGAAGAATACTGGACTTCCTGTGTTTGGTATTTCAACTCTGCTTCAGGAGACACTTTTTCCACAAATGTTCGCACCACCCCTGTATCTATTCAGTTTTTCCCCCAGTGTTCCATTATCACCAGAATTCTTGGATCTAGCTTTCCCAATAAAGACTTGATTATTGGGTGGGATATCATGACCCAACTTCCAGACTTGAGAATCGTTCCTGGAAAAGGACTTAGATATAAAGACCAATTCTCTGAATTCGTCAATATCCAAAGACTCTTTTCCATTCAAATGAGTCTGTTAGATCCAATCATGCAGAAACTGTTGAAATCATGTTCAGAAAATCATTCCGAATTCTCCCAAAAATGTTCTCATCCTTTGTAGAAAAATCCGGAATTCTATGTTCGACTCCCCTTTAAGAAAAATGAGGATATAAATCTTACTAAGGCAAGTCATTCGGGAATGAATCCAGAGCATTTGGCTCTTGCTCAAAAGGAATGCTCAGAATTATTACAGCAAGGCCTTATTGAAACTTCAAATTCTCAATAGGCTTGTGAAGCTTTCTATGTCAATAAACGTGCTGAGCAAAATCGAAGAAAAATGAGATTAGTGATCAACTACCAACCTCTCAATCTTTTCCTTCAAGATGCCAAATTCCCTTTACCTTCTCGAAATTCCCTTTTTGCGGGAATCACTAAAGCCCATATTTACTCAAAGTTTGATCTTAAAGTCGGATTTTGGTAATTGGGCATTCATCCTGATGACAGACCAAAAACGGGATTCTGTATCCCCAACCAATACATTTAATGGCGAGTTCTTCCATTTGGTCTCAAGGTTGCTCCTTCCTTATTCCAAAAGGCTATGTGTCGTATATTCCAGCCAATCTTATCCGGTGCAGCTATCTATATTGACGACATATTGCTCTATAGCCCAGACGAAGAATCTCACTGTCGACTTCTTGAGCAGTTTGCAGAAATTATGAAGAAACATGGCATCATGCTTTCTCAGAAAAAGATGACCATTGCCCAGACAGAAGTTGAATTTCTTGGCATGCACCTTAACAAAGGTACATTTTATCCAGGGTCGCACATTGCCAGGGAATTGTTAAAATTTCCTGAAAAAAATTTTACAACCCAGCAAGTTCAATAATTTCTCGGGATAATCAATTATCTTAGAGATTTTGTTCAAAATATTACAAGGTTGTTAATTCCTTTGCAACTAATATTAAAAAAGCATCCAGTGCCATGGAGAAAGGTACAAACTAAAGCAGTTGCGAAACTCAAAGAAATAATGCAAGATCTTCCCCCTCTGCAAATCCTATCCACAGGCAAGAGAATCCTGCAGACTGATGCCAGTGATGAATATTGGGCGGCCATATTGTTCGAAGAACTTCATGATAAGCGACATCTTTGCGCTTACAAAAGTGGTAAATTTTCTTAGGTAGAAATGCATTATCATTCTACCTTCAAGGAAATTTTGGCAGTAAAGAATGGAATTAAAAAGTTAGAATTCCATCTTATTGGCCACCATTTTCTGGTAGAACTGGATATGGCTTCTTTTCCCCAAATGACCAAATTCAAGCAGAAGCAAATCCCTCATCCTCAGCTACTCAGATGGGCTGAATAGTTTTTGAAATACTCTTTCGAAACCAAACACATTGTAGGAAAGAAAATGTGCTTGCAGATTTTCTCCCTAGACCAAAAGCATCGGCAGAAATCAACATGTATATTCTCAGGCATTCTTTCCCGCTCCGGGCAGACAAGTACAAGATTGAATGGTTCCGAGATTGGCTAAGCCTGGAATATCCTCAAGAAATAATTGAGCAAATTCAAAAGGATAAGCTCATTGAAAATCTTGACAATCTCATATGGCAATGCCACACAGACCTTTTTCGCCACCATGGAGGATCTATTCTTGACTCTTCTGGATTACACTCAAGGTACCCTTTCATCCACCCATTACTTTGGAAAAAAAATGATTTTTCTGATAAACTTAAATGGCTATTATGGTATCTAACTAACAAATACGTAATAGCTATTGAGTTTCCCACCAGAAAATTTATTCTTCAATTGACCAACTTGTTTTTGGTTGATTACGTTTAACTAAATAAACACGAGAAAAACCTTTTAACTGTGCCCAAATGGTTTTACCCTTCTGTTTATTGGAAACGGCTCTTTCTCGAAGAAGTGAAAAAAGTCCGAGATGATCCAGAAACACACACTGTTGTACTCTTCCATCGTCCTTGGACTTTTGTGCATAATAACGGTACCATTTCCAATACTCCCGCAGCAGTAGGTACTACTACCTACAAGCCTCAATCACAACTCCAGATTGCACGTGTCTATAAATCGTTCCTTGGTTGCATTGGTTCTGTTAAATATAATTACAGAGAACTCCAAAGGGTCCTATGCCAAGAAAATCACATTATTCCAGAAGAAGCATGGGATTACTTCACACTTGTCTCATGGGATCACGAAGGATCTTCCTCTACAACAAGACAAGCACTCAGAGAATACGAGCACGAACAGGCACAGGTACAGCTCGGATTATCACAAGATCACGAAATGTTAGATATAGGAGATCCAACATAGACATCTCAAGATCCAGTAAAGTCTCAGGATCCATGGGGTGGACCACTCTCTCAAGACCCCTATGATTATGGACCATTTTCCTTATCCGTTGGACTTGACACCAGCTTTTCCTCTCACTACACACAACTAGGAAACTGGCCCCAGCTAGTTTTGCCTCAGCCAGTCTTACCTGAACCAAATCCACAACCAAGCCTTGGCATCAGAATGTGGAATGACCTCCTGTTACCACAAAACACTCCAAATACTGGTTTTCCATATTTTTCGACACATGAATCTTCTTCCTCGAACCCAGCGCCAGTGATCACTGAAGATAATTTCGAACACATTCTTACATAGAGACATATAGCAGAATACGAACGTGTAAACAGTTCAGACAGCTCGGATTATGACTACAACTCTGGATGGAGATAAGCTTGTACTATTCCGCCTAGCCAGCTTTGTCCTAGCATATCATAGCCAAGTCCTGTTTCACTTATGAATAGGTTTTAAGTGTTCTACGAGTAAGTGTGCCAAATAATGTACTTAGTTAGGTAAGGTTTATTTTATGTGGACACGAGTCTAATAATGTATCAGTTCTAAGTGTGTTTTGTCTTACCTGGACCCCGTCCAGCATGTATCCCCAACGCCTATATAAGGTCGTGTAATCCTTTGATTTGAAATAAGAGGGAAAGTTGTGAAATCTCAATTCTCTCACTTTCCATGCCTCTTTAAAAATCCTCTTTCTTCAAAGCCTGACATGATCCTTTAAGAAATGCAGCTCGGCCAGATAGGCATAACATCGTCCTGGTCACTTTGAGCGTCTCTATGCTCTGAGCCAAATCTCCGGGTAGTTTTATAGCTAAAAGGCAGTTCCTGAAGGGCTTTAATAAGAGGTTCGCTCATGTGGAATAGCATACCTGCTATTAGCTAACCTGGTTTTTCCTGGCTCTTAGTATAGATCCCCTCAAATGACGGGAGAGGGAGGCTGCAGCCCGAGTTCTTTATCACCTAATTTTTTTTTTCTGTCCTGTGCAGGATGACGTCAGCAATGATGGTCTTGACGAAGCGAAGACACATTCCCATGGTCAGACCAAGTGGCGTGCACGCAAAGTTTGCAGATTGATCGTACTAGAGTTTTGTTTCCTTCGAGCGTGAAAGCTAAGTTAGCTTGGACCCAAAGAACCTCAGATAGCAATTATAAATTTATAATTGTGGCTCCACATATATTTTTCCATATTGTCAAGTTATGTCGAGTCTATTTACACATTTATATTAATTTCAGACAATGTTTAAGAGTACCAAAATCAGAAGAAGCCATAAAGGATGAAGTAATTGAACCCTGTTGGCCATATTGTTTGCCTATATAAACTGTGTGTTTCGACATTCAAGGTAAACACCACAGGAAAGCATGAGGAAGACCATAGTCCTCTATTCGTCGCCATTGACGGGTTACATAGGACGTAAATAATAACCATTATATTTTTATCCAGAACTAGTATTCTATTTTCGAGAACAGATTTGGAACATAAACCTGTTTGGTAACGCAATTCCATTTTTCTATTCTTGGAATAACTTTTTGCTCAAGAACTGGTTCTGAACAAAAAATCAGAACAAAAAAAGAGTAGGTTTTCTAGTTTCTAGATGAGAAATGAAAACCATTTTTAAAAGAACCTGTCTTCTCTCTTCAAAACACATCACTTTCTAAATTTGACCTCGACTTGACCTGGTTAGACTAGTCCGAACCAGTTCGGTCCAGTTCATTCCTAGCGGGAAAATAAAAAAAATTCTAAAAAATTAGAAAAATCATTAAAAAAATAGAAAAATCAGAAAAAAAACAAAAAATTCATAAAAAATTAGAATATCCAGAAAATTCCTAAAAATCTCAATTTTTTTTCTAGAAAATCCATAAAAATTGAAAAATTTCAGAAAAATTCATGAAAATTTCCAAAAAATAGGAAATTTGATGAATTTTTTCAAAAAAATCAAAAAATAAAAAATTTCAAAACTTCACATAATGGCATAAAATACTCGTGGCCACCCACTTTGAGTGAAATTTAAATTTTTTGAGGTACCTAAATGATATTTTTGGAGACTCCTTTATTTAGGCATTTAAAAGAGATTTTGATCCCTAAAAAACCCTAAAAGGAATTTAACCTCCAAAAGGGGTCTTTAGACCTAAAAAATCCTAAAACTCTAAAAAAAAACACAATCCTTTGAATGAATAAGCCTTTAGGACTTTACTAGCATTTAGGTGTTTCCATTAATTTTCATTTTAGAGACCATTTCTAAAAAAATGGATTTATGTTCCGGGAAATAGAAAATTGTATTGTTATCAAGCGGGTTTATATTTTAAGAAATAGAAATTTTATACTATTATCAAACGGGTTTCTGTTCCAGTAGGAATTTGTGGTCGTTATCAAACAGGTTTCTTTCCTTAGAAACTCGTCTTGGAAACAGAAATAGAAAAATCTATTTATATTCCAGGAATTGTTTCTGGAATAGAATGGTTATCATTTGCGCTTATAGTCTCCATGTTCGAGCTCGGACGACTCATTCACAAGCAACACCCTTGCTTCTCCATCATTATCAACCTCTCCTCTGCTTTGACCGCTGCCCCTGTCGCCTATGACTCCTCTTCCATCACCGTCCTTCACCTTCCATCCGACCCTGCTGCCCCGCCGAGTGTGATCAAACGCCCTTTGATTTCTCCCGCCACGAAACCTCCAACCTTTGCCTCGCCTTTGCCAACATCGCCACCGCCACAGACCTCCGAGCCCTCGTCATCGGCGTCTTCTCGGATTTCGCTTTCCCTGTGGTGGCCGCCCTCGGCATCCCAACCTACTACTTCTTCACCTCGGGTTCCGTTGCCCTCGTCGTCTTCCACCACTTTTTGACCCTCCATGGGAGCACCATCGAGAGCTTCAAGGACCTTGGAGATGAGGCCGTGCACATTCCTGGGTTGCCTCCAATCAAGGCCTTGGACATGCCAAGCGGCATGCTTGATCGAGGCTGGAGAATCTATGGCTACCTCTTGGATGCTTGCAAGAACATGATCTTGTCGTCCGGCATCATTATTAACACGTCTGAGTCACTTGAGACTCGGATCTGTTGAGGAAAACTCCTATTAATTTTGAAGTTGACAAAATCTCTCATGTTTTTGTAAATTTGATACTTATTCTGAACTATTTTATTTTAGGTATGTAAGTTCAGAAGGAAGTTTTTCATACTTTACAAACTGGTTCATGTCTTATTAAAGATCCACATAATCTTAGTTTTGAGATTCAGATGAAGAAATTATTCAGAAGCAGACATAGAAGTTTTTCAGACGCAGACGCAGAAGTTCTTCAGATGCAGATGCAGAATTTCTTCATATGCAGAATTCAGAACGAAACATAACAGCTAGTGATCTAGTATGGATTTCACATAAGGAAAGCTTTGATTTTTTCAATCTCAAATCAAATTGATTAACAATCAAAGATTACGACAAGCATATATTACAACGGATAAAGTTCTGCTTATGAAAACCAAGATTCTGATTGTATGGGCGACCAGAATCAGTGGAATTCAGAATTTGTTATCCAACGGCTACTCAATCATTATTATACAAATCTGTCCAAGGTGAAGATTGGAAGATGATCCTCTGAAAGCTGTTCAATGGCTAGTTTGGACGTAAAGGAGTATTTAAGGAGATCAACGAGCAGCAGAAGGATATATAGATTCAAGAATCAACAAGTTTAAAGTCTGAGCATACTCCAATTATTTCTCTTGTCGTTCTGAGCCAAAAATTAAGATCTCAAGGGTTACTTTGAAAGAATGATTGTATGAGATAGAGAGTGCTATCATACACGAGATTACTATCACTCAGAATCTGTAAATTCCTCTTGATTATATAGTGAACTTCAGCCGGTAGACTGTCAGCGTGGGAGAGTAGACGTAAGCTTACTATAAGCCGAATCACTATAAACTTGTGTGCAGCTTTTCTATCGCTTATCTCTTAATTTAAATTCTGCACATCAAGAGCACCGTCTATATAATCTGTTTTGAATCTGAAGTTTATTCAGACTCATTTGTGATTTTTTATTTTCGTATAATTTGACAAAAATTGTTTAAAATCACCTATTCACCTCCTCTAGGTGATCTTTGCTAGCTATATCAATTGGTATCAGAGCAGGTTGCTCATTTATTGAAGTGTTTTACTTTTGAGCTAATGATCTACATGGCTAGCTTTGGTACTCCTGGGCTCATTGAAGGACAGAGCAACAATAGACCATCATATTTCGATGGCAAGGAATATAGTGTATGGAAAAATAAGATAAAGGCATTCATAAAGTCAATTGATCATATGCAATGGGATGTCATCATCAAAGGAGTCAATCCAAAATTTACTGATTCAAAAGAAAAGGCAGATGCAAGCAAAGCAGCAGATCCTCCATTATCTCAAACTGAGATATTTAAAAGAGAAACTTTAGAGTCTAAGGCAATTTATTCTCTTTATTATGCTTTATCTCCTATTGAATATAAAAAAAATTGCTGCTTGTGAATTAGCTAAGGAAATATGGGATACTCTCCATATTACTTATGAAGGAACATATCGAGCCAAGAAAACTCAAATTAATCTTTTGCTTGGTCAATATGAATCCTTCAAAATGAAGCCTGGAGAATCAATTGTCGATTTGTATGACAGGTGTACTGACATAGTAAACGGTCTTGCTTATCAAGGATAACTAGTCCCAGATATAATGAAAGTCAACAAACTTCTGAGAGGACTGGCAAATCAGTGGGATAATATCAAAACATCTCTTCGAGAGACACAAAGGATCAAGCCTCTATCAATGAATGAGTTAATTGGAACTCTTCAATCATATGAGACCGAGAAACGGAATGAGGAGTGTCGCGACCGACCTCCGCACTCCTCTTTTTTTTTGAATAAGTAAAAAAAAAGAAGGTTTTCGCTCGGTACGTGCTAAATGTAGGTTTAAGACTTAATTGGGGCTCTCCTATGCCCATACCATATCACGACTTGAGGTTTAGATTTTTAACATGCAAATGGTTTATACCAAGGAGCTGCCACTAATCGATTTAGGTGGATCGATTAAAAACCTTAATAGGGTGATGGGAGGATCACCCTATTTCTGCGGACCAGAGGTTAATTGAGTTCGGGGACTTGGTTACACTAGTCGGATAACTAATGCCCTTTCAGAACCTTTTTACCTTGCTCATTTCTGAAAATATTTGTTAGGCAACTTGGACTGATTTTAGGACCTTTGTCCTAACATGTGAGGTGATCAAGCGAGTACATAATCAGAAATGATTAGCAGTAAAAAACATAACAATTCATGCAGCCAAAGGTTCTAACATTAACTAAGTCAGATGACATTCAAAAACACAACAGTTCATGCAATTGTATTAAAAAACATGCATAATAACAGTAGTGAAGAACACATGCAGAATACTACCGCATAACCTCAGGTTTGTCTAATTTAAATAATATAAAAACCTGTGTAATAATACCACAATAAATTAAAACAATAAATAAATCACATAATTTAAAAAAAATAAAAAAATAAAAAAATTGATTTTTTTAAATAAAATATAAAAAAATAATTTTAATTTTTTTAAAAAATAAAATAAATACCGGAAGGGAAAAATAAAAAATAAAATTTAAAAAATTTTAAAAAAATTAAAAATTTTTAAAGTTTTTTTTAAAATTTTTTTATTTTAAAAAAAGAGAACCGAGTTGGCTGATCCGGACCGGGTCGAAATCGACTCGGGTCAACGGATTCAAGCCAGGGCATTGACCCGAGTTGGGTCAACCCCGCGTGTACAGACATGCGAGGGCGCCGGCAGGGCCAAAATTGGCCGTCCGCCGGTTGACCCAGACCATCGCCGGCCTAAAACCGGTCTCTAGGAACACCACCAAGCCTTACCACCTACCTGGGTCGCTGTCCAAACGCCGCTCACCAGTTGGTGACGCGAATAAAAAATGGCCTCTTTGAGGCATTTTGTCGAACACCTGGTGTGTGTGACCAAAACTGGGGTATTTCAACCTCCTCCGATGGATCAATCGGCTCCGGCGGCTTACCTTACCTTTGACAGTGACACATAGACCACAGGAGACGACGGTATGGGCCAGGATTTGCGTGAAACGGCTGGCGCGAGTCTCGGCCAAACTGAGCTAAAAAACAGGGGTGAACAGGGCAATCGAGGGGCTCACCGGTCGACGACGGTTCTAGCGAGTCTCCGGCTGATCTGCGGGCGATGGCGCGACTACTGGGACCTGCAAATGCTCAAATCTCCTTTTTTCTCTCTGTTTCTCTCTATCTCTATGTTGGCTTCCAATGGCCGACCACCGCCTCTCTCTCTCTCTGGATTTTATAGCCGACCACGGTGACCCTATGCTCTATTGTGTCTGCATGACGACGGTCTGCACCAACCCACCTGCCCCTCGACCTTTGCGGCCATTTGCAGGCCGGTACAGAGCAAAGTAGGGGGGCCGATTCAAAATAGAGGCAGAGAAGAAGGAGGAGGAGATAAGGGAGTCGGGAAATGAGGAAGACGGGACTGGCCATTAATGCCAATCTTGTTGGCATGCTCATCTGGCCCTGCTCTAGCTGGATAGTGACGGCGAGGAGCGATGTCGCCGTGCATCACGTTGCTGTCGGTGAACAGAGGCGAATAGGGCAGCGAGAGCGACGAGGGGGAGAAGGAAAGAGAAGGGGAAATGGGCCGGGCCAGGCCCAGCCGAGCGGAGGAAAAGGAAGAAAAAAAGAAAAAGCAGGCTGGGCCCGCGGGGAAGGGGGAAGGAAAAGAAAAGAGAAAGAAGAGTGGGCTGGGGCCCACGAGGAAAAAAAAGAAAGAAAAGGAAAAAGAAAAAGAAAAATGGCCAACGTGGCCCGGCCCCGACCCTGCCCAACTCGATTTTTTGATTTTTTTAAACTATAATAGGCCCTATTAATACAAAATGTGCCTAATTTCTATATGCAATGCATTTAAATAGAAATATTTTTTGTTTTACAAATTACAAAAAATTAATTCCTAAATTTTGTATAATTAATCTTGGGCAAATTAAAAATAGGTGTCAACAGTTACTCTTCTTTGAAGGTGAGCTCGCAGAGATTGAGCTCGTATATGTTACATTCAAAGATAAAATGACACCTAAATTTGGCTCATGCATTGTCGATGAATGCTATTTTTGGCGAGACCGTAAGTCCCATTTTTTGTAATGCGATAAGATGATGTATGCTAAAGCAAATAAAAATATACCTGGGGCTACTTACCTTGCCGAAGGGTAGAGTAATTTCAGATAGTTAGTATCATGTGTCGAGGATTCGAACCTATCTTTAGTCGCCTCAATTGAATTTCTTTTGTCTATGACTCGAACTTATCTTCGATCGTCTTGACGAGAGAAATTATTTGTCTAGGACCCGAACCTTTCTTCAGTCTCATTGACTGGGGAAATCGCTTGTCTAGGACTCAAACTTATCTTCGATCGCCTCGACTGGATTTCATTTGTCCAGGACCCAAACCTTTCTTCGGTCGCCTTGAATAGGGAAATCATCTGCCTAGGGTTTGAACTTATCTTTGGTCGCCTTGATTGGAAGATTGAGAGGTTGGTAGTTAATTACCAATCTCATTTTTTCTCGATTTTGCTTAGCACGTTTATTGATATAAAAGGCTTCACAAGCCCATTGAGAAATAGAAGTTTCAATAAGGCCTTGTTGTAACAATTTTGAGCATTCTTTTTGAGCAAGAGCCAAATGCTCTGGATTCATTCCCGAATGACTTGCCTTAGTAGGATTTATATCCTCATTTTTTTTGAAGGGGAGTCGAACATAGAATTCTGGATTTTTCCACAAAAGATGAGAACATTTTTGAGAGAATTCGGAATGATTTTCTGAGCATGATTCCAATAGTTTCTGCATAATTGGATCTAACGGACTCATTTGAATGGAAAAGAGTCTTTGGATATTGACGAATTTAGAGAATTGGTCTTTATACCTACGTCCTTTTTCAGGAACGATTCTCAAGTCTGGAAGTTGAGTCATGATATCCCACCCAATAATCAAGTCTTTGTTGGGAAGACTAGATCCAAGAATTCTGGTGGTAATGGAATACTAGGGGAAAAATTGAATAGATATAGGGGTGGTGCGAACATTTATGGAAAAAGTGTCTCCTGAAGCAGAGTTGAAATACTGAACATAGGAAGTCCAGTATTCTTCATGGAGAACTTTAGTATCTAAGATTGAAGCACTAGCACTGGTATCTATGAGGGCAATGACTGAAATTAGTTTGGCAAATTTTAAGAGATAGATTTTGATTGGGAAATGGGGACAATGAAGTTGACTGGAATGTATACTGGGGTCCAGATTTTCTGGTTGTGACGATAAATGGAAAAGTTCATCAGGTTCTGAATCAGAGTCTGTTTCACTGGGGATGAGAATGATGCAAAGTGTTTGGTCAGTGGGATTTTCATCGACAGAAAATAGAGATTCGATATCATCATTGTCAAGAGAGATTCCTGTCTCGAGTTCGATATTATGAATGAGATGATTCTGATTTTTTTTTGCCTGGGGGTAATTTTTGGCAAAATGGCCCTTCTTATTACAAATGAAGTAACGATTTGGTTTCTTGTGTCCTGTAAAGTTTCTTCATTTCCACAGGAACTGCCATTTCTTCTTTCTTCCGAAGTGCCTGGATCTTTTCACTCAATACTTCTTGAAGTGCTTGTTTTTCTTTGAATATTCTCCACAGGAACTGTCACAATCTTTCTTCAAACATTTGATCTTCAAATACTGTTTGGAGCAAGCATCGTCAAGTTCACGATTGTCTCTGATGTAGTTTTTCATCATCTGTTTTTGCTGCAGCTGCTCTTGTAGCCGAAACTTTTACTCAACGAGACAGAAGTGATATGACAGAAATGCGCAATCGCATTCGGGAAATAGAGAAGCTCCGAAAGGAAAGAATGAAAGAAAAACCTGTTGCTGAGTCCTCTGGAGAACCTGAAAAGAACTCTGACCAGCAGATGATGATCTCAAACCTCTTAGAATCCTTTCGGAGGGATTTAAGCAAGGATCAATAACAAAATCCAAAAGCCGATTCAGAACAACATCTACTAGAGTGCACTTCTCAAGTAGCAAAGGTATCAAATCTGCCAAATTCAGATTCAGAATCTGACTCCCTATCCTATTCCTCTTCGTCTACTTTTCTAATTCCTTCCATTGAATCTTTCCAAGTACCACAAACTACTCCTCCGATCTTCATGGCTGATCTACCAGAACAAGAAATGGAACTAATTCAATTTGAACCAGAGGTTATTCAGATCAATAACCCATCTCATATTTCTGTTTCCTTATCCAAACAGTTTTTCACTCTTGATGATACTTCTTATTCAAAATGGCCAGAAAGATTGGATGAATTCCATGCTTGATTGAACACCAAAGCTCTTACTGTTGAAAGCAAATATGATGTTCTTTTAAAATTTGCTACAAGGTATACTGGAAGCCTTAAACACTGGTGGCAATCAACTTCTGAAACAGATCAAATGACTTTTCTTCTTTTGCAAGACTTTTCCCAAGCCATTGGAATCATTTACCTATATTTCATAGGAAAACCTGCTGATCTTCTTGAATTCAAAAGAAAAGAATATTTTGAAAGAAAATGTTGTTTTCTTCAAAAAAAAAAGGCACCTAGATCGCCATTATAGAGAAATGCTTAAACTCTTTTATGGCCTAGGAGCTTATCCAAATCCGAAACAAGTCTTCTTAGCCTACATTCCTAAAGAACTCTCCCAACAGGTTGAGAGATCTTTTCTCAACAAGCAAATAAGAATTGTTGATATCCCTTTTGGAGAACTACGGCAAGAAATCCATCTTTGTCTTGATGAACTCTGCCTCCGAAGACAGATAATGAAAAACTACATCAGAGACAATCATGAACTTGACGGTGCTTGTTCCAAACAATATTTGAAGATCAAATGTTCGAAGAAAGATTGTGACGGTTCCTGCGGAGAATATTCAAAGAAAAACAAGCACTTCAAGAAGTATCAAGTGAAAAGATCCAGACACTTCGGAAGAAAGAAGAAATGGCGGTTCCTGTGAACATGAAGAAACTTTACAGGACGCAAGAAACCAAATCGTTGCTTCATTTGCAATAAGAATGGCCACTTTGCCAAAAATTGCCCCCAGGCAAAAAAATGTCAGAATCATTTCATTCATAATATCGAACTTGAAACAGGAATCTCTCTTGACAATGATGATATCGAATCCCTATTCTCTATCGATGAAAATCCCATTGACCAAATACTTTGCATCATTCCTTATCTCACCCCCAGTGAAACAGACTCTGATTCAGAACCTAATGAACTTTTCCATCTATCGTCACAACCAGAAAATCTGGACCCCAGTATACATTCCGGTCAACTTCATTATCCCTACTTCCCAGTCAAAATCTATCTTTCAAAATTTGCCAAACCAATTTCAGTCATTGCCCTCATAGATACTGGTACTAGTGCTTCAATCCTAGATGCTAAAGTTCTCCTTGAAGAATACTGGACTTCTTGTGTTCGGTATTTCAACTCTGCTTCAGGAGACACTTTTTCCACAAATGTTCGCACTACCCCTGTATTTATTCAGTTTTCCCCCCCAGTGTTCCATTACCACCAGAATTCTTGGATCTAGTCTTTCCAATAAAGACTTGATTATACCACCCGCCTGGGTGGCGCTGCTGGAGCGCGCACTCTTCCTCTCGCAAAAAGTTGAGTGTTCGAATCCCGGGCGCCGCAGGGTGACTTAACCGGTGGCACGTGTGTGGTGGCTAGCACGTGTCGTCCCCAGGGTTTACTCCCCGGCTGTCGGCCGTGTGGGGGTTCCCTGGGTTACCAAAAAAAATAAATAAATAAATAAATAAATAAAGACTTGATTATTGGGTGGGATATCATGACTCAATTTCCAGACTTGAGAATCGTTCTTAGAAAAGGACTTAGGTATAAAGACCAATTCTCTGAATTCGTTAATATCCAAATACTCTTTTCCATTCAAATGAGTCTATTGGATCCAATCATGCAGAAATTGTTGGAATCATGCTTAGAAAATCATTCCGAATTCTCTCAAAAATGTTCTCATCCTTTGTGGAAAAATCCAGAATTTTATGTTTGACTCTCCTTCAAGAAAAATGAGGATATAAATCCTACTAAGGCAAGTCATTCGGGAATGAATCTAGAGCATTTAGCTCTTGCTCAAAAAGAATGCTCAGAATTGTTACAACAAGGCCTTATTGAAACTTCTAATTCTTAATAGGCTTGTGAAGCCTTTTATGTCAATAAACGTGCTGAGCAAAATCGAGGAAAAATGAGATTGGTAATTAACTACCAACCTCTCAATCTTTTCCTCCAAGATGACAAATTCCCTTTGCCTTCTCGAAATTCCCTTTTTGCGGGAATCACTAAAGCCCATATTTACTCAAAGTTTGATCTTAAAGTCAGATTTTGGTAATTGGGCATTCATCCTGATGACAGATCGAAGACGGGATTCTGTATCCCCAACCAACACTTTCAATGGCGAGTTCTTGCATTTGGTCTCAAAATTGCTCCTTCCTTATTCCAAAAGGGTTATGTGTTGCATATTTCAGCCAATCTTATCCGGTGCAACTGTCTATATTGACGACATATTGCTCTACAGCCTAGACGAAGAATCTCACTGTCGACTTCTTGAGCAGTTTGTAGAAATTGTAAAGAAATATAGCATCATGCTTTCTCAGAAAAAGATAACCATTGCCCAGACAGAAGTTGAATTTCTTGGCATGTACCTTGACAAAGGTACATATTATCCAGGACTGCACATTGCCAGGGAATTATTAAAATTTCTTGAAAAGAATTTTACAACCCAACAAGTTCAACAATTTCTCGGGATAATTAATTATCTTAGAAATTTTGTTCCAAATATTACAAGGTTGTTAATTTTTTGCAACTAATGTTAAAAAAGCATCCAGTGCCATGGGGAAAGGCACAAATTAAAGCAGTTGCGGAACTCAAAGAAATTATGCAAGATCTTTCCCCTCCGCAAATCCCATCCACAGGCAAGAGAATCTTGCAGACTGATGCTAGTGATGAATATTGGGCGGCCATATCATTCGAAGAACTTCATGGTAAGCGACATCTTTGTGCTTACAAAAGTGGCAAGTTTTTTCAGGCAGAAATGCATTATCATTCTACCTTCAAGGAAATTTTGGCAGTAAAGAATGGAATAAAAAAGTTCTAATTCCATCTTATTAGCCACCATTTTCTGGTAGAATTGGATATGGCTTCTTTTCCCCAAATGACCAAATTCAAGCAGAAACAAATCCCTCATCCTCAGCTACTCTGATGGGCTGAATGGTTTTCGAAATACTCTTTCGAAACCAAACACATTGCAGGAAAGAAAAATGTGCTTGCAGATTTTCTCTCCAGACCAAAAGCATCAGCAGAAATCAACATGTATATTCACAAGCCTTTCTTCCCATTCCGGGCAGACAAGTACAAGATTGAATAGTTCCGAGATTGGCCAAGCCTGGAATATCCTCAAGAAATAATTGAGCAAATTCAAAAGGATAAGCTCATTGAAAATCTTGATAATCTCATGTGGCAATGTCACACAGACCTTTTTCACCACCAAAGAGGATCTATTCTTGACTCTTCTGGATTACACTCGAGGTACCCTTTCATCCACCCATTACTTTGGAAAAAAATGATTTTCCTGACAAACTTAAATAGCTATTATGGTATCTAACCAACAAGTACGTAATAGCTATTGAGTTTTCCACAAGAAAATTTATTCTCCAATTGACCAACTTGCTTCTGGCTGATTACGTTCAACTAAATGAACACGAGAAAAACCTTTTAACTGTGCTCAAATGGTTTTACCCTCGTATTTATTGGAAACGACTCTTTCTCGAAGAGGTGAAAAAAGTCCGAGATGATCCAGAAACACGCACTGTTGTACTTTTCCACCGTCCTTGGACTTTTGTGCATAATAACGGTACCATTTCTAATACTCCTGTTGAAGTAGGTACTATTACCTACAAGCCTCAGTCACAACTCCAGGTTACACGTGTCTATAAATCGTTCCCCAGTCGTATTGGTTCTGTTGAATATAATTACAGGGAACTCCAAAGGGTCTTATGCCAAGAAAATCGCATTATTCCATAAGAAGCATGGAATTACTTCACACCCTTATCATGGGATCACGAAGGATCTTCCTCTGCAACAAGACAAGCACTCAGAGAATACGAGCACGAACAGGCACGAGCACAGCTCGGATTATCACAAGATCACGAAATGTCCGATATAGGAGATCCAGCACAATCATCTCAAGATCCAGTGTAGTCTTAGGATCCATGGGGTGGACCACTCTCTGAAGACCCCTATGACTATGGACCATTATCCTTATCCGTTGGACTTGACGCCAGCTCTTTCTCTCATTACACACAACTAGAAAATTGGCCCCAGCCAGTTTTGTCTCAGCCAGTCTTACCTGAACCAAATCCACAACCAAGCCTTGGCATCAGAATGTGGAATGGCCTCTTGTTACCACAAAACACTCCAAATACTACTTTTCCAGACCTTTCGATATATGCATCCTCTTCCTCGAACCCAGCGCCAGTTATCACTGAAGATAATTTCGAACACATTCTGACTCAGAGATAGATAGCAGAATACGAACGTGCAAACAGTTCAGATAGCTCGGATTATGGCTATAACTCTAGATGGAGATAAGCTTGTACTATTCTGCCTAACCGGCATTGTCCTAACATATCATAGCCGGGTTCTGTTCCATCTATGAATAGGCTTTAAGTGTTCTACGAGTAAGTATGCCAAATAATGTACTTAGTTAGGTGAGTTTTGTTTTATGTGGACAGAAGTCCAATAATGTACCCCGTTCTAAGTTTGTTTTGTCTTACTTAGACCTTTGTCCAGCATGTATACCCCAACGCCTATATAAGGCCATGTAATCCTTCGGTTTGGAATAAGGAGGAAAAGTTGTGAAATCTCAATTCTCTCACTTTCCATGCCTCTCTAAAAATCCTTTTCTTCAAAGCCTGGCATGATCCTCTAAAAAATGCAACTCGGCCAGATAGGCATAACATCATCCTGGTCACTCTGAGCATCTCTATGCTCTGAGCTTATTCTCTGGGTAGTCTTACAGCTAAAAGGTAGTCCCTGGAGGGCTTGAACAAGCGATTCGCCCATGTGGGATAGTATACCTGTTGTAAACTGACCCGGTTTTTCCTAGCTCTCAGTATAGATCCCCTCATATTTGTCTTGGATCCGAACCTACCTTCGGTTGCCGTGACTGGAAAAATCGCTTGCCTAAGGCCCGAACCTATCTTTGATCGCTTTGACTGGATCTCATTTGTCTCGAACCCGAACCTTTCTTCGATTCCTCGATTGGGGAAATCGCTTGCACAGGTCCCGAACTTATCTTCGGTCGCCTTAACTGGATTTTATTATTTTTCTAGGACTCGAACCTTTCTTCGATCGCCTTGACTGACTGGATTTTGTTTGTTAAAGTACCTAGGGGTCCTTACTCGAGGATTTGATGTGAACAGAAGGGGTAGTCCTGTGCTCAGTAGGGATATTATAACAATCATAGGTATTTGGATTTTTGGAACCGGGCATAGGTAGAAAAATACTTACATGGGCAAGTTCTTGCCTTTTAAGGGCATGTTTCCTGTCAGACAAGTTTCTTTTTATGCAAACGCATACACATTCATTGAAGAAATAGATAACTGAGGTTATTTATGAATATTGTATGAAATATCTTGACCAGCTAGTCAAGATGCTTTTTTTTTCAAAGGAACACCTAGTTTATCTTATGGGTACTTTGAAAAGAATTTTGATGAAATACTTAGGATTTCTTACCCGGAGGCTTGATGCATCATCTGCTTAATAACCGACCTTTTCGGGACATCTCTCTTGGGATGATAATGAGGGCTTCTCCAGTGCCCGAATTTTTGTGTTTATCACTAGAGATTAAAACTCTGAGCTGTCAAAGACAATTAGCACCAACATGCATGCATTCATCAAGCGTATACAAGTTGGGCTGTTTTAGAATGTATATTTGAAAATTCATGTATGATGATTTTGCCATGTTTGCATCACCAAATATCCATCGAGGGTAATTATCAAGACAATTTTCACTCAAGAGGTGGATTTCTCGAGATGCTGAATGAGTGACTTTCAATCAGAAAGGACTTCCCATTCGCTTTCATTGAAAAGGGTTGTTTATCCCGACCTTTAAGGCTGGAATATCGAAAGCACTCAATCTGACCGCTATCACATCTATAAGGGTCTGAGTTTTCTCGTAAGCGGTACGATGCTGCTAATTTGAGAGGTCTTCTTCAGGGTTATAATGTTGGCTTGGTCAGTGGTTTAATAAAGGTGACTGTCCAAGTCAAGGCTATGAAAGAAAATATTCTACAATCATCTCCAGGTTTACAAGTCAAAAACCCTGCAAAACGAGATAAAAATAGTCTTGCCCGCACTTCCTCGAGCGTTGTTTATAAACATTTGAAATTCCATGTTAATTCAAGTACCCCAGTCAGAAGAGACTTCATGAGGGATGTAATATGGGCTTGGTTTACAGGTTGAGGAACGAAATGCTCGTTAGGCTAAAAAATGTATGTAAAGGCGAGAATTGGTGATCATCTTGGCATTGTTACCAGTTTTCTTTTCCACCGTCAGGATCCTTTTGGAAGACTCCCTTGGCTAATCCTGTGTTTTAGCATCTTTGACAACTTTTTCTTGAGGAGCTTTTGTGTGAAGCATTTTTCCTGGATACCATTATATTTCTGTCCCAATTGCTTTCCCAAGAATAGGTTCGTCTTCATATATCATGTAGCAGATCTTTGTCAAGACAGAGTTCTTAAGTAGGAATTTGTATCAAAGGAGAACTCAAGTTTAAACCCTTTGGGGTTGTCTATTCTTCACTATTTAATAACTTTGAGGTATTTGAGAGCATTTTCTCACGCTTAGAGATCTCTTCAGCTAAAACTTTATTGTTTTTCATAGTAGCTATCCAGAAATTAGATATTCCTTTCTCTTCATCTTTTTCATTATTTTTCTTCTTCTCCTTTTCTTTTTCTTTGTTTTTATTGTTTTATGGGCATTGGCCTTACTTTTATCAGGCACACTGCTTTTTCATGCCCCTAATTTTCAGCATTTTTTAGCTGCTCTTATGGTGTTGTCAGGACTAGTCTAAATAAAGTTAAACAGAATAATGTTATTAGGCTCTTGGAATCTTTATCTTCATTCGGGATTTTAGACCCTGACACTCAAACTGTGGTGACTTTCGCCTTGCCCCGACGTGAGGGATGATCACCAACTGAGTTCATACGAAATGAAATTGCCGGCTCAATTGGGCTAGCAAGGGATATAAGTATATAGGATAGAAAAAGAACTGCTCTTCGTGATCCTAGGGTATTTAAATTATCGCGAGAGTTCATCTGTAATAAAAACACTTAAAGGTTAATGCAAATGAGAGCAAGAAAATTTCTATTCATCTTTTCATCTTATGCGAGCTGTTGTAGTTGATGATCATAGAAAATTTTAGATATTACAAACTCCTCATCCTTCTTATTTTGCTCAGTGAAAACATCACTCTTATCAATAAGATATTGACATTTTGGACAGATTTTAGTTTGCTGCTTCTCTCTTGACAAAGCTTTCTTAGTCTCAATTATCCGGTCGTCAATGGTGTGCTTGTCTTGGAGGACTCTATCGAGGATCACTAGCTCCGTGAAAACGACGAGGTCGAAGCCACGGGAGTGGTGACCGAAAGGGAGGGAGGCTCTTCTTGCTCCCTCTGAATTTGAGTTATCCCTTTGATGTTGGTTTACCTCAAGCTGCCCCAATGTGGAGTGGTTCTTGACAGGGGTGATTTAAAAGGAATCTCTGAGTGTATGGGCTCAAAAATGGTTAAGCAAAGGATCAATGGTGGTATATGGGGCAAAGAAATGAACCGCCTCTTGTCATTTTGGCTACCGTATCTTATGCGAGAAATCCCTTTACCTCGTAGAAATGAAACTTTTTCACTCATCTCGCAAGAGTTTGGTATGTGAGAATGTGTATAGACTAAGGATTGCCTCTTATCATCTTGACACACCTCGTTCAATACATCAGAGCAGTTCGATACCATTCGTCGAATTGTCAAAATTGTCATAGGGAATTAGTGAATTAAATAGGTAAAATTACCATGCAAGAGTTTTTTTCCGCGTAATGCACTTGAGGAAGAAAATAGTATCTATTTTCTTTAATTATTTCTTCTTTCTTGTTTTTTTCTATCCTTATGAGAAGAGTTTTTTTTTAGGAAAAGAGATACTTACCTATGCTGTAATAGTGAGGCAAACCTACAAGATAATAATAAGAAAAACTGTGTTAATGAATGGCTTTTTAAGGGATAGGAATTGGAAACGATACAATATTACCCCTTGTGACTCCCTTTATTTGAGATTAAACTGACAACTTCTTGAGTTTTTCCGGATGTTGATAATTTCCTTCTGACAAGAACAGGAGCTTATGTTAGAAATGAGAGAATTGAAGGTGAATTAAGAACGATACAAATTACTCTTCTTTCACTTTACCTTCAAAACTAGCAGAGTCTTTTCTCCACTTTACTTTGTTTAGCTTTCTCTGTCTCAGTTTGCTCCTCCATGCTTTTCGTCTTAAAACTCGAATGAAATCCTCTATAATTAGGGGTGCTTCCAAATAGAGGGTTTTATTGTCAGCACGTATCGTATTGATGTGGTTCCAGCATGTTGAGGAGTTTTTCGTGAATGCTCTGATTCTTGATTGCACAGGCATGTGCAATTGCTTGCATGGAGATTTTCACAGCAAAGCTAATCTCTACTTTAAAGGTCTTTGACGGGCATGGGCGTGACTGCCATCGAGAATTCGATGGTTGTCAGGATCGGTTTTAACGCCATTTTGTCATATACAAAGTCTTTTCCGGTTAGATTCGCCAACATGAGTGTTCTTATCAATAACTTTTCTGCCAATTCCCTTGTTATCAATTGGGACATAGAAGTTATTTCAAGGATAGTACTTCTTCACAGCATTCGAGTTGATCGGGTTGGAGAATTGGCATCCATCCATTTCACTCAGAATCAATGCTCCTCCAGGGAGTGTCTTTTTCACAACATAGGGACCTTTATAGTTTAGAGCGAACTTACCTCCAGGCTCAGGGGGTAGTGGCAGCATTTTTCTTAGGACAAGATCGCCCGCTTTAAAGTGTCTGAGGCGTACCTTGCGGTTGAACGATCTGGCTACCCTCTGTTGACAGCATTGCCCATAATAAAGAGCCCTCAACCGCTTTTCATCAATCATATTCAGCTGCTCCAATCTTTGCTGTTTCCACTCTGCATCAAACAGTTTCACTTGGGACAATACCCGCAGTGAGGGAATTTCTACCTCAACTGGCAAGACTGCTTCCATGCCATACACCAAAGAAAAAGGGGTTGCTCCAGTAGATGTCTGAATTGACGTTCGGTATGCCATCAATGCAAAAGGCAATCTTTCATGCCAATTTCGGTAGTTTTCAGCAGTCTTAGCTAAGATCTTCTTAATATTTTTGTTAGCAGCTTCAATAGCTCCGTTCATCTAGAGACGATAAGGAGACGAATTCAGATGGCGGATTTTGAATTCACCGAGTAAATTATCAACAAACTTGTTATTTAGATTTGTCCCGTTATCTGTAACAATGGCTTCAAGAACGCCATAACGGGCGATTACATCTCGCTTGATGAATTTCATCACATTTCAAGTAGTGACATTGGCATATGACGCGGCCTCGATCCATTTGAAAAAATAATCAATTGCGATCAAGATAAAGCAATGTCCATTCAATGCTTTCAGATTAATTGGGCCGATTACATCGATGCCCCACATTGAAAATGGCCATGACTCTAACAACCGGTGTAATTCAGTTGGTGGGGCATTTATCTTGTTTCCATGGATTTGACAACGGTAGCAATTTCGAACGAGTCGGATGCAATCACTTTTTAAGGAAAACCAGTAATAACCTAATCTTGTTATTTTTTTAGCCAACATGTGTCCATTCATGTGTGGACCACATACTCCTTCATGCAATTCCTGCATAATTCGCGTTGCTTCTGTCGCATCCACACATTTTGGCAAAATAGAGTCATAGGACCTCCTGTACAAGTTCTCACCATTGACGAAGAATTTTATCGCCATTTTCATTATGTACCTTCTGTCTGTAGAACTAATCCCATCAGGGAACTGCTGCTTCTTGATGTAGTTCATGATATCGTAATATCATGATTTACCATCGGGTTCCTCAGTCATAGTCATGCAATGTGCCGATCTAGTCAGGACTTCAATCTTCAGATGTTCTATTTCCAGACCGTTAGTAACTTGTAGCATGGATGATAGTGTAGCCAGTGCATCGGCGAATTGGTTATGAGATCTAGATAGGTAGTCAAACGAGATCTCATCAAATTCTGAAACCAATTCTTCCAGATAGTCACGATAGGGTACTAAAGTCACGATAGGGTACTAATTTAGTATCCCTAGTCTTTCATTCACCCACAGTCTGGAGTATGATTAAGGAAGAATCGACGAACACTTTCAGTTTGGATATTTTCATATCAATTGTTGCTTGTAGATCGAGAATACATGTTTCATACTCGGCTATATTGTTGGTGTAAAGAAACACCAATTTTGCGGCCACAGGATAATGATGCCCATCTGGGGATATCAAGACTGCCCCAGTGTTAGAGCCAGACAAGTTTACTGCTCCATCGAAAAATATTGTCCATGTGTGTTCCTCCGTTGATAAAATGCGATCATCCTCATGTGTTTCCCCAGGGCATTTAGCCAGTATATTAGTAATCACTTGACCTTTCATTGATTTTTGTGATGACGTTTGGATGTTAAATTTTGAAATTAGAATTTTCCATTTAGCTAATTTTTCCACTAACGCCGGTCGATTAAGTAAATATCGGATAGGGTCGTTTTCAGTTACGAGGAACGTCTAATGGTGCAAAGTATATTGTCGGAGCCTATGCAACACCCACACCAATGCGATACATGTTTTTTCTGATTCGGAATAATTTTGTTCCGAAACGGTGAATTTCTTACTCAAATAATAGATGGCTCGTTCTTTTCCATTGTTGGGGTAACTCTGGGCTAATAGGGCTCCTAACGATTCACTATGAATTGTTAAATAGAGAATTAGAGGATGCCGTGGGACTAGTGGAACTAGCACTGGGGAACTCATCAAATACTGCTTCAACTTTTCAAATGCTTCCCGACGGTCTTCATCTCAGTTGATTTGAGCGCCTTTCTTGAGGAGTTTGAAAAAATGCTATACAGTCTCAGAGAGTTGGGAAATGAATCGAGTAATGTAGTTCAACCTTCCCAAAAGGCTTCTGACCTCCTTCACTGTGGATGGGGGTTGCGATTTACATATTGCTTTGACTTTCGAGAGGTCAACCTCAATCTCCTTGCTACTCACAATGAATCCGAGTAACTTATCAGAGGTTGCCTCGAAAATGCATTTTGCAGGGTTCAGGCGTAATTTGAACTCACGCAACCAGCTGAATAGCTTCTTCAAGGCGTCAATGTGGTCTTCTCTGCACCTGGTCTTGGCGATCATGTCATCGACATAGATCTCAATTTCTTTGTGCATTAAGTTATGAAAGAGAGTGATCATAGCACGTTGATATGTTGCCCCGGCATTCTTCAAATCGAAAGGCATAACCTTATAATGAAAGGTCCCTCGTGGAGTGATGAACGCCGTTTTCTCTTTGTCTTCATCGTTCATCTTTATCTGGTTATAGCTGGATAATCCATTCATGAAAGAAAATAACTCGAATCCAGCAGTGCTATCTACAAGGACATCTATGTGGGGGAGTGGAAAGTCGTCTTTTGGACTTGTTCAAGTCGCGGTAATTCACACAAACTCGAATTCGGCCGTCTTTATTCTTCACTGGTACGATGTTCGCTACCCAATTAGGGTATTGTGAAACCTTGATGAAGCCTACTTTCAATAGCTTCATCACTTTTTCTTCGATCTTTTTTGATAGCTCGAGCTTGGTCCTTCGTAACTTTTGCTTTTTGGGAGGCATGTCGGGATTGGTAAGCAAATTGTGCTTGACAATCTGAGGGTCTAGTCCTGGCATATCAGAATAAGACCATGCGAAGACGTCTTGATACTCTTTGAGGAGTGCAATTAAACGTATGACTTTCTCTTCGAGAAGGTTGGCCCCAATCTTCACTTCTTTTGGATCCCAAGTATCACCCAAATTGATGATAATAGTATCTTCGGTTGTAAGGGGCTCGATTTGTTCATATTATTCCCAATTTCTTTGGATTTCAGCAGGGTTATCGCTTGAATCGTCGGAATCGCTACTGTCAATATCTACCTTATTAGGCTGGACAGTACTAACTCCCTCGCAAGTTGCAGGATTATGCCTGAAACACAGGGTAAATCGATCAGACAAACAAATGGAGATATAGATTTTTTCATTGTCCTCTTCCTCTTGAAATATTTTTTTGAAGAATTATGAGATGTCTTTGATTTTCGAAAATTTTTACAAACGAGGAAGCATGAAATAGCCTGGGCCTCAGAATACCTTCCTTTTCATGACTGGATATCATCAACGGGCCCGTTTGGTGTACTACGTCATGCCTTCAAAACATTATTTACTTACAATACACGAATTTACAACCTCAAAAGAGGGAAAGTTCGAAAAGACATTTCTTCTAGCAGAAATGATGACAAAAAACAAAACACAAGGATAGCCCATTTTCCAGGGATTCATATAGGAAGGAGAAGAGAAATTCTACTCAGGCGGGCTTGCGTCCGTTCCCTCCACCAGTCCTTCGTCTATTGCACTGATGAAAAAATCTTCAAAATTATCATTCCAGAAATCCAGCTCATTGGCTCTTCTCTTCACTGGTGTCGGCTTTTCCACATCGTTCCATCCGTTAGGAATGCTATTCTGCTGGTCTTCATAAAAACTTGATGGCATCTGGTAATCAACGTAATAGTCGAATTTACCACTGGGTTGGCCCAGGGTATCCATAATAGCCTTTTCTTTACGTGCCTTATTAGAAAGCTCAGGGGTAGCGGTGCGAAAGCTAGGTACCACCAAAAGGTCATCCTCACCATGACATAGCCACGGGGCACGAAAAGTAAATGCCCTGACGTCGAGTAGGTCTTGAACTCTATTCTTCAGAGCGTCACAATTATCCAGCGAGTACCCGACCTCTTCTGAGTGAAAGTCACAAGATCTAAAGGGATCGTAATTAATGAAGTACTCGGGGGTAGGGTGTTTTGGCCTCCTCGTGATTAGTCTCTTTTGCAAAAGGATAGGGAATATCACATCCATGGATTTGGGAACCGGCGAGTATCATCGTACATTGCCCTGCCACTATAAGAGTTTGACATCTCGCTAAATCCTGTTGGGAAGGGCTCCCGACGAAGGATTTTCTTTGGGACAATTTGTCTGGGTCACCTGCTTCTGATTGGGAAACGGCAGTGACACGTCCGAGATTTGGTGAATGGTATCCATTAAGGACGCAAGCAAATCTAGTAGCTCGTCTAACTGGTACTGTAAACGTGCAAGCAAATTAGGCGGGTTCGCACTAGTTTCTGAGGTCGAGTTTTCTTGAATGGCTCCTATAAAGATGTCGTCAAATAGGGTGATCACACTATCCAGTGTTTCTTCTCGTCCACAATCTTCTTCAATCGGTAGCTTGTCTAGGTTTCGATGTCGATCAATAGCAATATTTATGGGAAGTATCGAGGAACTCGGCTGGCTTGAACATTTGGCTTGATGCTTGAACCCCTCACTAGATTGTTCTAAAGGGATAAAATAAATTTTTTCATTCTACAATAATTTAGCAGGTGACGGGAAAGTTTCCCGGTTATAGGGGTAACAACCGACTTGACCCTTTATATGCCCCTTGTTGACCTGTGGATTTCCTCCATGATACCCTAGACCAGCGGTATAGTGATTCTTGGTAGCCTGGATAGGCTCTCGGATGCCCTGGCCTCTACTGCCGAGTCCCTGACCTGGGGTGAAACCATTCCCAACCATGACCTTCCCTACCATGACTGAGGCTTTTAACACATCAGGGACGAGGGGAACAGTTCCTCGATATCCATGAACAATTGAAACAAGCTCAATGGATTGATAGCTGTATTCCACTTTACCGCTTGGTTCGACATATAAGATGGCGATTTCTTGGTAGATCCGATGATCTTCCTCTCTAAGGACCGTGATTAGCTTCCCTTGGGCCACAAACTTCACGTTTTTGTGAAGGCTTAAAGGTATAGCTCCGGCAGAGTGCATTCAAGGATGGCCTAATAGAAAGCTAAAGGTACTGGGGATGTTCATCACTTGAAATAAGATGCTAAATACTATTGGGCCAATTTGGACATCAAGGTCGATTTCACCCACAGTGTCTTTTTTCATCATGTCGAACGCTCGGACGGATGTTTTGGAGGTACGAAGCTTAGACTTGTCCATATTATGATGGTGCAAGGTTGCCAGCAGGCAGATATTCAGTGTAGACCCATTGTCTATCAGAACTCGAGCTACGTAGGAGTTTCTATATTTAACGGAAATGTAGAGACTCTTGGTATGTCCCTTTCCTTCGGTGGGAAATTCGTCTTTCAAGAACGCTATTTGATCCTTCAAAAGGATAGACTCCACAAATGCTTTTAGCTTGTCATGCTCGATTGTCTCTGATACGTTTACTTCG
This sequence comes from Syzygium syzygioides, assembly GCA_031216285.1. Classification (NCBI taxonomy): domain Eukaryota; kingdom Viridiplantae; phylum Streptophyta; class Magnoliopsida; order Myrtales; family Myrtaceae; genus Syzygium; species Syzygium syzygioides. The sequence goes on along the minus strand of CM062243.1, from coordinate 30,741,952 downwards.
CTGAGTACCTTTATCAAAGTTTTCTGATGTTTTACGGACGTTTGGAGCAGTTCTAATAAGGAAATCTGAGCAGGCAATTTGAGTAACTGATCCACCACATTATATTCACTGGCCTTGACGATGGTTAAGAATTCTTTGGCTTCTTCGTCGGTGACAAACTTAGGGGGTTGAGCGTCAGCTTAGGCATACGTTTGCCCTGACCTGGTAATTAGGTCGACATCGAATTCATAAGACCATGGGACTGCTTTGTCATTCTCGTATCGGTAGGGCTAAAGTATTTCGATCACTATGTGCTCTACGGGTAGGGGTATTTCAATCGTCAGTTCCTCCTCCTCGTCTGGGCAGTCAGTCAAAGGTTCATTCACAAGCGTGGGGGTGGATTCACTTGTTTTGGCATTTAGTACTGAGAGTTTTTTTGTCCCAGTCAATGATAACCTCAGAGATGGTGGCTACTATGCTGGTATGGTCGGCATACACGATCAAACCTCCTTTCGCCATGCTAGCAACCCTTTCTTTCATTAGGGACAAGGGCAGTACTTTACCAGTAGGATAATACCCTGCTCTTACCAGAGCATTATAAACATCAATAGTGTATACCCTCTCACTCTTAATTCGAATAGCGTCGAAAGTGGTTATGGCATTGATTTTGTTTTTATGTTCGAGTAGTGGGTTGTTTTGGATATTTGGCTTGGGTGTTTGAAACGAAAAGGCTTTAGTGTCGAGCAAGTTTTGAATTCGGTGCTCGAGGGTATAACAGTCATCCGTCGAATGTCCTACCTCACCCATGTGATAGTCACATTTTTTGGACGAATCGTAATTTGAAAAGCTCTCTGAGTTAGGCCGTTTTGGTTCGGTTGAAACCAGGTTTTTCTTCTTGAGTATAGCTAGGACTTGAGAAGGAGATCTAGGCAACGGAGTGAATTGCCTTTTCTTATATCGCCTCGGAGGTTGGCGACTTGAGATCGATTGCTGCTCAGTATTTACCTGGACTGTCCGGGGAGGATGAACAAATTGGGTGTATGAAACGTTTCCATCCGTGAGGGGCTCCTTCTCTTTTCGCGTGCTAAGTCTCTTACTTGTGGAAGAGGGGTCCGTAAACCATCCGTCACGCAATCCCATTTCAATTCATTTATCCACAAGAACAAGACGATTAAGAGATTCAGTAGTGGCACCAATCAGGCGGTGTCTGTATTCATATGGAAGAAACTTTATGAACAACTTTACTTGTTCATGATCAGTGAGTTGTGGGGTAACCTAGGCAGCCAAGTTTCTCCATCTAGTGGCGTACTCCTTGAAGGACTCACTCTTTTTCTTTTCAGTGCGTTTCAGGTCGTCACGAGTAAAGGTGACATCGAGGTTAAATTGATATTGCTTGAGGAATGCATCAGTAGCATCATACCATGATTTAAAAGCATCCACATCATTCGACATATACCATGTCAGGGCTGGCCCCGTCATACTCGCCTAAAAGGTCTGAATTATGAGGGGCTCATTATCAACGTACTAAGTCATCTGCACATGATACATGTACAGATGGTGTCTGGGGCATGAGGTACCATCATACTTTTCGAATTTCGGCATCTTAAACTTTTTTTGTACTTTGACCCGTTTATATATAGACAGGTCAAGTGGGACAGCATTTTGCAGGCCCTGTAGCTGTTTCAGCATCTCTTTGACTTTTGCAAGGCGTTTGTCATGTTTTGTCATTGGTACAGCTTCAGGTTCAGGCTTCCTAATGGCAAGGGAAAACGGGTCGTCCTCTAGCGGAGGTATTTTGCTGTCGCTAGCAGAGACTTTATCTTTTCCAGTGATAGTGGTGATAACACTACCTCAACTGTTGCATGCGTGGGTATGAGCTTGCCCGGAATGTATTCCACTTGCTTTGTGAGATTTTGGATTGTGTTGAGGACCATCTTCATCTCGTCCTCCATGGTATTGAGACGGATGTTTTCTTCGGCCATTTTTTTAAAAACTTCCTGAGAAGACGTTGAAATAAATGAGTATAATGTCTAATAAAGAATTATTCTATAACCTAGTCATATTATTATTGCATAATTTATTTATTTGTAAAGAAAAAAATGAGAAAAAGGATTTTTATTAATATCAACATTACAGGCGGCATCCCCGGGTTCGAAACCCATTCACCTCCAATCGTGATGTTACATCCCCAGATACCACTGGGCCAAAGGCCGCGGTGGCGTCATTAAGGGGCAAAAAATTTTATTTATAGCATAAAAAGCAGCTCGGGTTATATTAACATTAATACAGCCTATAAACAGCTTTAAAGATGAAAACCAAAACCCCTAAACATAAATACTAGGAAAATATAAAATACATGGGATTTTAACAAAAAAGGTGCCCTTCCCGGATGCTCATTCTATAAACAATGGGAAAGTTACAGTTTTCCGGAGTCGCTTATTTTCACGGACAAGCTCCGCAATAAGCGTATCCCTCTTCCCCACGGTCCTTTCGAGATTGTCAATCTGTGTTTGGTGACTGGGCTTGTTGGTTACATTTGGGACTTTTGCCTGGAGATCGGTCGGGATTTGGTGATGTACGATGTAGAACAGAAAGGCATGATGAGCCTTTTCTTGCCCTTTCAATAGTCTAGGCACAAGAATGTTCTCAGGCTGACACTCAGTCTACACCCCCTGAACGGCACGAATTTCTTCGGCGTAGTTGTAGTTCGAGCAGGTGAATCGAACTCGGAACAGGTCTGTCTTGAGAGGTGGCGGGATCTCTTAGAGGGCCCTGTACTTACGGGCTACCTAGTAGGGATAGTACGAAGTGACGCAAGATAAATCGAGCAATGGGACAGGGTTGTGAAACTGGTGAGCATACCGAGCCTAACCCTTATGGAACCATTTAGTATGCCATAAAAAAGCTTTGGGATCGAGGTCTTTCAAAAATTTTATCCAGGTAGAGTAATCCTTATGAGGGGAATTATTTTTTAAAACCTCAAACCTTTGTATTGGATGCATGAGCTCATCGACCTCAAAAAGCTGCATGAGGTGCCCAAATCCTCTTAAATGGGATAAAAACCAGATTTGCAAAATTTCTAGGGCTGCCTGCATGATTTTGTCATCATTTTGTTTAAAATGGTTTAAAGACAGAAATGTTTCAGCCAAGACCGAATTAACATAACACAAGCCGGTGCAAATTTGTTTGGCCATATACGCAATTGAGGGGTTTATTGAATTTCTGCGATGGGGAAAAATGACACACCCGACAAAAGCAAGGATAAAAATCTTAACTTTTTAGGTCATGGGTTGACTTTCAAAACACTCATTTAGGAAAAATCAGGGGCAGGCATTGCAATGAGTTTTGACAACTCTTTTCACGGTATTACTATCGGTTTGCAAAAACTGGGATAATTCGGGTAGAGGGGACACACCTAAAAGTGATTTGATGAGCTCAGATCCCAAAGGCTTTCCAATGACAACACTATACTCTTCCAGAGTCGGAGTCATCTCAAGCTTACCAAATATGAAAGTGGATGTTTGTGGGTACCGAAAATGTGCTAATGCTTGCATCATGCTAGAATGGATGTTGATTTTGAGCAAAGGGAGTAGGCGTCCGATTCTTGCTTTAACATACTATTCGCCATTTTGATCGAGTCGGTCCTACCATGCCAGTAGCTCTTTTTTAGGAGTGGAGATGAATTAGACATCAACTATTCACATTGTATATAGAATGCAATCAACGGGGGGCCTAACAATAACAAATCAAAATGAATAATTAGACCGTATATATAAAAAAATGAAAAGGGATACAATATATACCTTTCCTTGAACTATGGCATTCACAATGACATGCACATAGGAGTGAGGCTCGATTTCTATCTAGACTGGCTCAACAAAGTGAAATTAAAAGGGTGCCTAACCGTCGCAGTCTTGCGTTGGTGTCAAGTCCTTTTAACCTCGGCCAAATCGAAAGAAATATCTTATAGTTACGCGAATAGCGGCTAAAAATATTTCTTTACGATTTTTAGAAATAAATATCAGGAAAAGAAAGGCAACCTCTACATTGCGAGCTCTCGTTCGGGGTCGTATCTTTCTTAACACCATCCTAAAATGCCCTATTGTAGCCCAGGTCTGGCAGCGTGGTTGTGTGTGCAATAGTGTAGTGCTAAATCATTAAAGCATGCACAACAATTTATAAACAATCAATTCGAACCTGCAAGATAAATAACACCTCATTGTCAAGATCGTACCTGGAATTCTTGCTGCCAAATAAAAATTATTTTGAACAGGATAGAAATTTTGCCTTAAGTCCACTTTAAAAAATACAAGTCCCTGGTGGAGTCGCCAATCTGTCGCGACCGACCTCCGCACTCCTCTTTTTTTTTGAATAAGTAAAAAAAAAAGAAGGTTTTCGCTCGGTACGTGCTAAGTCTAGGTTCAGAACTTAACTAGGGCTCTCCCAAGCCCATACCATATCGCGACTTGAGATTTAGGTTTTTAACATACAAATAGTTTATACCAAGGAGTCGCCACTAATTGATTTGGGGTGGGTCGATTAAAAATCCAAATAGGGTGATGGGAGGATCACCCTATTTCTGCGGGCCTAAGATTAACTGAGTTCGGGAACTTGGTTATACCAGTCGAATAACTAATGTCCTTTCAGTACCTTTTTACCCTGCTCATTTCTTAAAACATTTATCAGGTAATTTGGACTGATTTTAAGACCTTTTTCCTAACATGTGAGGTAATCAAGCGAGTGCATAATCAGAAACGATTAGCAGTAAAAAACACAACAATTCGTACTGCCAAAGGTTCTAACCTTAACTAAGTCAGATGACATTCAAAAACACAATAGTTCATGCAATTGTATTAAAAAACATGCATAATAACAGTAGTGAAGAACACATGCAAAGTGCTACAGCACAACCTTAGGCTTGTCTAATTTAAACAACATAAAAACCTGCGTAATAATACCACAATAAATTAAAACAACAAATATATCACGTAATTTTAAAAAAAGAGAAAAAGAAAAAAATTGAATTTTTTTTAAAAATAAAATATAAAAAATTAATTTTAATTTTTTTAAAAAATAAAATAAATAAAGGAAGGGAAAAAGGAAAAAAAAGAAAAATTTTTAAATTTTTTTATTTAAAAAAAAGGGAACCGGGTTGGCTGATCCAAATCGTGTTGGAACCGACCCGAGTCAACGGAACCGACTTAGGGCATTGACCCAGGTCGGGTCAACCCCGCGTGTACAGACACGTGGGAGCACTGGCGAGGTCAAAATTGGCCGTCCGCCGGTTGACCCAGACCATCATCGGCCCAAAACCGATCTCTAAGAACACCACCAAGCCTTGTCACCTACCTGGGTCGCCGTCCGATCACCGCTCGCTGGCCGGCGACGCGAACAAAAAGCGGCCTCTTTGAGGCATTTTGTCGAACGCCTGGTGTGCGTGACCAAAACTGGGGTATTTCGACCTCCTCCGATAGACAGACCACGAGGGATAACGGTATGGGCTGGGATTCGCGGGAAACGGTCGGCACGAGTCCCGGCCAAATCGAGGTTCAAAACAGGGGTGAATAGGGCAACCAAGGGGCTCACCGGTCAGTGACGGTTTTGGAGAGTCTCCGGCTGATTTGCGAGCGATGGCGCGACTACTGGGACCTGCAAACGCTCAAATCTCTTCTCTTTCTCTCCTTTTTTCTCTCAGTTTCTCTTGGACTCTCTCTGTTTCTCTCTATCTCTGTTTTGGCTTCTAATGGCCGACCCTCGCCTCTCTCTTTCTCTCTGGATTTTATGGCCAGCCACGTTGACCTTGTGCTCCATTGCGTCTGCATGACGACAGCCTGCACCGACCCACCTGCCCTGCGACTTTCGTAGCCATTTGCAGGCCAGTGCAGAGCAGATTAGGGGGGTCGATTCAAAACAAAGGCAAAGAGAAAGGACGAGGAGATAAGGGAGCCAGGAAATGGGGAAGACGGGACTGGCCATTAATGCCAGTCCCGTTGGCGTGCTCATCCAGCCCTGCTCTGGCCGGATAGCGACGCCGAGGAGTGGCCACACCGTGCGTCACGCTATCGTCGGTGAATAGAGGTGAACAGGGTAGCGAGAGTGATGAGGGGGAGAAGGAAAGAGAAAGGGAAATAGGCTAGGCCAGGCCCAACTGAGCGGAGGAAAAACAAGAAAAAAGGAAAAAGCGGGCTGGACTCCCGGGGAGGGGGGAAGGAAAAGAAAAGAGAAAGAAGAGTGGGTCGAGGCCCACGCAGAAAAAAAAGAAAGAAAAAGAAAAAGGGCCGGCGTAGCCCGGCCCAACTCGATTTTTTGATTTTTTTGATTTTTTTAATTAATTAATTTAAATTTTTTAAATTTTTTTAAAAACTTTAATAGGCCCTATTAATGCAAAATATGCTTAATTTCTATATGCAATGCATTTAAATAGACATATTTTTTGTTTTAGGAATTACAGAAAATTAATTCCTAAATTTTGTGCAATTAATCTTGGGCAAATTAAAAATAGGTGTTAATAAGGAGAATGAATGAAGAGGTAATAAGTCAATTGCATTAAAGACTAACATTGATTCTGATGCAGATTTTGAAGCTGAAGATATTGACGATAAAGAATTAGCTCTCTTCATAAAGAAGTATAAGAAGATGAAAATCAATGGAAGAAACCTCAAAGGGAAGAAGTATTTTGAGAAGAAGAAGTCCTTCGATGAATAAAAAATATCAAAAGATATTATATGCTTTCACTATAGGAAACGTGGACATATCAAGCCAAATTGTCCACTTCTGAAACTGTAGGAAACGTGGACATATCAAACCAAATTGTCCACTTCTGAAAAAGAAGACCAAATTTGAGAAAGCAAGGAAGGCCTTAAAAGCAAAAACCTAGAGTGATACAGAGTGCGAAGACAATGATGAAGATATCTCAAATTTCTGTCTAATGGCTAATTCAAACTCAGATTCTGATTCTGATCCTAAAGTGGAAATTGAGGTAAAGCATTCTGATATGAATATTGAAGTATTAAATTATATTGATGAATTATGCTTTGAATTTAAGACTGCTCTTAAAAGAATCTCTTCTTTGAAAAAAAAATTCTCTACCGAGGCAATAGGATGTTTCTCAAAAAGAAAAAATTGATTTTCTTCAAAAAGAATTTCATCAAATCAAGGAAAGTCGAGATTTTCTTTCCAAAGAAAATGCTATTTTGAAAAAGGAAGTTTCAGAAATTACTTCCAAGTTTTCAAAAGGTTCAGAAACCTTGAATCATATCCTTTCTATCCAAATTCCTTACCATAACAAATTTGGTCTCGGATTTATGAAGGAAAGCGATAGCTTGATTGATTTTCCAAAGGTCAATGATAGATTAAGACAAAGACCTCCTCGACAAGCTTATAAAAACTATTTCAAAATTTTTTTTGTCAAACCTGTTGGCCGAAGTGCATTTAGGTGCTCAAAATGTGAAGATCTATAACATTTTGAGAATGAATGTCCTAAGGTCTAGAGATCTGTTTGAAGAGATTTTGTTAAGATAGCCTATACTAATGCTCAATGACCCAAATAAATTTGAATACCAAAGAAAATTTGAGATCTTGTGATTCTTGCAGATTATCACAAAGAGAAAAAAAAAGTGGTGCCTAGAAAGTGGATGCTCTAGACACATGACAGGAGATCCAAGCATATTCGTTGATCTACACAGCCTGAATGGTGGCAAAGTTTCCTTTGGAGGAAATACCAAAGGAAAAATTGTTGGCAAAGAAACAGTTGAAATTAGAGGACTTACAATCAATGATGTTTCATTGGTAAACGGACTCAACTACAACTTGATAAGCATAAACCAGCTATGTGATATAGGTTTTAGAATCAACTTTCAAGAAGATACATGCTTAGGAACAAGCAAAGATTCTTCTCAAACTTTCACAGGAAGAATACATGGCAATATTTATCTTCTAGATATAAATTCAAACTCCACTCATTGCTTGATCTCAATTAAAGAAGATGAAGATCTGTAGCACAGAAGATTGGGGCATATCAATATGAAACAAATTTAAAAAATCTCAAATAAGAAACTGGTTCGAGGTCTGCCAGATTTGAAATACAAGAAAACAGAATTATGCAATGCTTGCACTCTAGGAAAACAAGTAAGAAGTTCTTTTAAATCTATACATCATGTTTCCACTAATCGTGCTTTGCAGCTTCTTCATATGGATCTATTTGGTTCAGCCAGAACACAAAGTATTGGTGGTAAGAAGTATTGTTTAGTTATTGTTGATTACTTCACAAGATTTACTTGGGTGTTCTTCCTTGCTCACAAAAAATGAAGCTTTTTCATATTTTTCAAAATTTGCAAAAAGAGTTCAGAATGAAAAGGGTTATACCATTTCTTGCATTAAAACTGATCATGGGTGAGAATTTGAAAATCAAAGTTTTTCAGATTTCTGTGAGGAAAATGGCTTTCAACACAATTTTTCTACTCCTACACTAGAACAAAATGGTGTTATGGAGAGGAAAAATCGTTCTTTGCAAGAAATGGTAAGAACTCTGTTGATTGAAAGCAGGATTCCTTTTCATTTCTGGGTAGATGCAGTTTTTACAGCATGTTATATCATTAACAGAGTTTTTCTCAAACCCATTCTTGAGAAAACCCCCTATGAGCTTTACAAATGTAGAAAGCCCAGTATCTCATATTTTCGTGTGTTTGGTTGTAAATACTTTATTCTCAAAAATCCAAATGATCATACTAGTAAGTTTGATGAGAAAGCAGATAAAGAATTTTTACTTGGATATTCTACTACAAGTAAAACATACAGAGTCTTCAACAAGAACTCTCAAACTGTAGAAGAAACAATGAATGTGAGGTTTGAAGAAAATATTCAGACTCACAAAGATGAATCTAAACTATCTCCCAACATTCAAAAGTTATCAGAAGTTCATCAAGAATCTTTAAAGATCGTACAATCTGTAGAAGAAGGAAAAGAAGATACAATACAGACTCAATCAGAACCTTCAGAGTCTCAGATATTCAGAAGGAAAGATTTGACAAAAACTGAAAACATAATCCAATCATCCGAAGAACCTCATCATTAAAGAAATAGAAGATGGTATCAAGACTAGATCCAAACACAAGTAGAACATCATCAACTTAGCGTTGATATCAGAAATAGAACCAAAAGAACTTGGGAAAGCTTTATCAGATAAAAGCTAGATCAAAGCTATGCAGGAGGAACTTCAGCAGTTTAGAATCAATAAAGTATGATAGCTTGTGTCAAGACCCAAAAATTATTCAGTAATTGGAACAAAATGGGTATTCAGAAACAAACTAGATGACAAAGGGAAAGTCACAAGAAACAAAGCAAGACTGGTAGCAAAAGGCTATTCTCAAGAAGAAGGCATAAATTATGATGAAACATATGCACCCGTTGCAAAATTAAAAGCCATTCTGCTACTATTAGCTTATGCTTATTTCCATAACTTTAAATTATTTCAGATGGACGTGAAAAGTGCCTTCCTGAATGGATATATTAAACAAGAAGTATATGTGGAACAACCACTTGATTTCGAAAAATCAAGGAAGACTGATTATGTCTACAGACTCAAAAAGGCCCTTTACGGTCTGAAACAAATACCTAGAGCTTGGTACGAAAGGTTAAGTAACTTCCTTCTGCAAAATGATTTTACCAAAGGTAAAGTTGATACAACTTTATTTGTTAAGAGAAAGGGTAAGAATTTTCTACTTATTCAAATTTATGTTGATGATATAATCTTTGGATCTTTTAACGAATTGCTTTGCAAGGAATTCTCTAAGAATATGTAGAATGAGTTCGAGATGAGCATGATGGGAGAATTAACATTCTTTCTTGGCCTACAAGTAAAACAAACAAAAGATGATACATTCATTTGTCAAGAAAAGTATGCCAAGAAGATTGTCAATAAGTTTGGATTGCAAAATTGCAAGAAGACAGACATTCCCATGTCTCAATCATCCAAGCTAGACAAAGATGAAAACGGTAAAAAAGGTTGATTAGAAGGTATATAGAAGCATGATAGGATCTTTATTATATCTTACTGCATCTAGACCTGATATACTTTTTAATGTCTGTATGTGCGCGAGATTTCAATCAGACCCAAGGGAATCTCATTGTTTTTATAGTAAAGAGAATAATCAAATATATTGGAACCTATCTAATGTTAGGTCTTTGGTATTCCAAAGATTTATATTTTATTCTTACTGGTTATTCAGGTGCTGATTTAGCTGGATGTAAAGTGGATAGGATAAGTACTACATGTACATGTCAATTCCTTGTAAATATGTTGGTATCCTAGTACTCAAAGAAACAAAATACAGTTGCACTTTCTACAGCAAAAGCAGAATATGTAGCATTGAGAAGTTTCTGTGCACAGATTCTGTGGATGAAGCAATAGTTACAAGACTTTGCTATTGAAGAATCAAGTGTTGCAATCAAATATGACAACACAAGTGCAATCAATTTGTAAAGAACCCCATTCTTCATTCTCGAGCTAAGCATATTGAAATCAAGCATCATTTTATTCGAGATCATGTTCAAAATTGTGATGTGAATATTCAATTCATTGATTTTAAGAATCAATTAGCTGATATATTCACAAAACCTCTTGATAAATCTTCATTTGAGTTCATAAGAAACAAACTGTGCATCACTTATCTATTTTCTTGAAGTGTTTGATAGACATGAATTTTTCAGACTCAAATGTTCTCAGTCTAAACATTTTTCAGACTCACAAAGAACAGTACGTCGCTTATTCAAATTTTGGCGGGTATTTTTTTTGGCATTTTTTGGTAGGATATTTTCATAATCGTTACTTTAGGAAACAAATCAGGTATGTATTCTAATTTATCTGATTAATTGTGCTTAATATATTGTTATGATGTCATCATGATTGTTTGTGCTTCAAAAAGTTTATTTCCTTCCTACTTGTTTGGGATCTCTTTTTATTTTTTTAAAGCAAGTTTTCCTTCCAAAACCTATCCTCCTCCTTTATAAACCCGTCTTTCTTTTTTTACAAAACCCTATCGTACGAACTTTTTCTCTCCAAATCCTCTCGATAATCAGAGTCGTCTTCTTCTCTTCCTTCTCCAAAAATCTAATCTTTCCACTCTAAAAGTGTTCAAAATGCCTTTTAAGAGACGATCATCACGCATTCTCAACCAAGATTCCAAGTCTACAGCACCGGCGGAGTATATGGAAATTTTAGACACAGAGTCGGACCATCATGAAGACCCTTTTAAAGCGACACCACCTCATCGATCGTCGTCACCCAAAACTTCTAGTAAAATAGATTTTCGTTTCAAGAGCATAAAGCTTGTATGGAATGCTTATAAGAGGTTGAAGAGAAGCAATGCCTCTGCATTTACTCTGCATGACTGTCTAAGAGACAATGGGTTCTTCTTTGAAGAACATCTTATGCAAAACTACTCTCAAGTTTGCGCTAATACTGACAATGTTCCGGCCAGCTCTACACCAAAAGAGCCCTCTTTCAAAAAGGGCAAAGAAAAAGTCGGAGAATCATCAACACCCTCTGACAAAAAATCTGTTCAAATCAGCCCCTAAAACTACCAGTGCAACTAAGTTTGTTATTCCTGATGATGATGGTAAATTCTTTGATAGTTTTCAAATAAAAGTTGGGATTGCATCTAATATGCCAGGAACTGGAGGCTTATTTAGAAGCAATGAGCACAATATCTTCTATAAGTTGCTGCTTGCTAGAGGGATCATGAACCATCGGACCGTAAATTTTGATTATTTTGAAAATGCTGGAATTTCAGTGAAGCATTTGTTTGTAAAACTGGGCATTTATGAGTTTTGTTTGCAGTCTACAAATGTTTGTGCTGAACTGACTGCATATTTTTACTCTAATCTTTCCATTTTCTCACCTAACTGGATTTAATTCACTGTTGATGACAAAAAGTTTGATTTAAAAGTGACGGAATTGGCATTAATAATTGGAGCAAAACATTCCAAATTTACTGCACTAGAAGTGAGCCTTGAAGATGCTTCGAGGGTGGCATCAGAGAATGCAAACTTTGCTCAGGGTTCTAAAAGGCATCTTTCATATTCTGATCTGTCCAGAAGATCCATGATTTTACACAAGATCATTATCAACTGTTTGAAGCCCAAAGCAGCATCCAAGACTGACTTATCTAAGTCTGAAATTAATCTTATATGGGAAATCCTGAAAGGTCAATCTTTCTCTCTCCCCCATATCATCATTTTCCATATGTATAGAACATTACAGAAGGACAAGGGACAACTTCCATATGGTGCTTTTATCTCACGAATCTTTATGTTCCTCAAGATATCCATTCCTGGTGATATGAGCAAAACCCTTGTACCTTGTATGTATGTTGGAGAAAGAATGCTTTAAAAAATGAAGTAATTTGATGATTTAAGGGAAAGAGTAAAAGGAAAAGATGCTCAATCTTCTGAAGCAAAATTTGTTGAAAAGACAAGTGTCAAAAAGATAGGAAAGAGAAAAGGGGCAGGATCAGTAAGCAAGTAGACTGACTCTCCAATCCCACTAAAGGTGTATAGAAAGAAATGAAAAATTCTTCTGCATGATGAAAGTGATGAAGCAGAAGCAGAGCACCTTGGTATAGGCCATATTGATGGTCCAGAACATGTTTCTGAACCAACTCCAAAGGTTTTAGAACCAATTCCTACAGAACATGTTTCTGAAGATCAAACACCTGTTCAGGGAGAGATTCCAGAAGCAGCAACAGCAACAGGATTCAATCAGTCTGAACAAGAAAATGTCCAGGAATAGCCTTCAGATAATGAGGCCATTCTCTCTCTTGTGCTTGAGATCAAGGACAAGCAAGCTGCATTTGAACAAGATATGAAGAATCTACTCAAAATTATTGAGGAAAACAACAAAACTTAACATCTTCAGGCAACTAAAGATAAAGCAGAACTTGAAGAGGTTATAGCTCTGTGTTCAACCAACATGGACAAAGCTGTGGGAGAATGCAATTTGAAGATCGCGGAAGCTATTTCCATTTTGGAAAATTTTTAATTAATTCGAACCCCTTCCAAAAGATAGCCAGTTTTTTCAAAACCATCTATTATTCTTTGGTCTGTAATATTTCTAACAATACTTGTTAGATTGTTTGATTGCTTAATATCAATGATTTATTCTCTCTATTATTTGATGTTGACAAAAAAAGGGGAGAAATTATATGCAGGTTATATACAAAGGAAGAAAAAGACACAGATATCAACAGAGTTTGCTTTTTCAATCTGTGCTTCATGAACTTAATATGTTTATTTACTTTCAAATTAATTCAATTTGCAAGGAAGTTTTGTCACCATAAAAAAAGAGGAGATTATTGAGGAAAACTCCTATTAATTTTGAAGTTGACAAAACCTTCCATGGTTTTGTAAATTTGATACTTATTCTGAACTATTTTATTTCAAGTATGTAAGCTCAGAAGGAAGTTTTTCAGACTTTACAAACTGGTTCATATCTTATTAAAGACCCACATAATCTTAGTTCTGAGATTCAAATGAAGAAATTATTCAGAAGTAGACACAGAAGTTTTTCAATCGCAGACGCAGAAGTTCTTCAGATGCAGACGCAGAATTTCTTTAGACGCAGAATTCAGAACGAAACATAACAGCTAGTAATCTGGTATGGATTTCACATAAGGAAAGCTTTGATTTTTTCAATCTCAAATCAAATTGATTAACAATCAAAGATTACGACAAGCATGCATTACAACGAATAAAGTTCTACTTATGGAAACTAAGATTCTGATTGTATGGGCGATCATAATCAGTGGGATTCAGAATCTGTCATCCAACGGCTACTCAATTCTTATTATACAAATCTGTCTAGGGTGAAGATTGGAAGATGATCCTCTGAAAGCTGTCTAACGGCTAGTTTAGACATAGAGGAGTATTTAAGGAGATCAATGAGTAGCAGAAGGATATATAGATTCAAGAATCAACAAGTCGAAAGTCTGAGTATACTCCAATAATTTCTCTTGTCGTTCTGAGCCAAAAATTAATATCTTAAGGGTTACTTTGAAAGAGTGATTGTGTGAGATAGAGAGTCCTATCATACACGAGATTGCTATCACTCAGAATCTGTAAATTTCTCTTGATTACATAGTGAAATCCAGCCGGTAGGCTATTAGCGTGGGAGAGTGGACATAAGCTTACTATAAGCCGAATCACTATAAACTTGTGTGCAGTTTTTCTATCGATTATCTCTTAATTTAGATTCTGCACATCAAGAGCACTATCTATATAATCTGTTTTAAATATGAAGTTTATTCAAACTCAGTTGTAATTTTTCATTTCCGCATAATTTGACAAAAATTGTTTAAGATCACTTATTCACCCTCGTTTAGGTGATCCTTGCTAGCTACATTAGGATCATCGGTGCCATCAAAGAAGGATTGTGCGGGCTGGATGGGCCGACTCCACCTATTTTTGCTATTAGGCCTTTGGTTGAGTCAAAGGTCGATGGCGACGAAGACGGTGCTGATGAGAGAGAAAGAAAGCGTGAGTGCTTGAGTTAGCTCGACTCGCAACCGAGCCGAAGTGTTGTGTTCTTGTGTTTTGGCAGCCAGGGAAGGTTCTCCGCCATACAGTTGAAAGAGATGGCCTCAGGTAAGCTTTAGTAATAAGAAGTATTTCGTGCAAAGTTTACACCACGTATCGCTACTTAGTTCAAATTCAATTGTCTTGTTTATGAAACACTTTTGTCCAGGATTGGAGAAAAGCGGGGTGAGATTCTTGTGGGTCGTGCGGCCTCCGCCGCAGGATGTGTTCGCAAAATCAACATCGGGGTCAAATGACGACTACGCGAACTTAGAGAAGTTCTTGCCGGAGAGATTTTTGGAAAGGACAAGAGAGAGGGGGATGGTGGTGAAGTCATGGGCACTGCAGATACAGGTGTTGAATCACGGCTCGGTGGGTGGGTTCGTCACTCATTGTGGCTGGAACTCGACCATCAAAGCGGTGCACGCTGGGGTGCCGATGGTGGCCTGGCCTCTTTATGCGAAGCATAAAGTGAATAGGGCGTTTCTCTTGGGGGAGGCCGCCCCGGCGCTCCCTCTGAGCATGTCGGACCAGGACGGGTTCGTGAGTGCGGACGAGTTAGCCAAGCGGGTCACCAAGTTGATGATGGGCTCTGGACAAGGAAAATTAGTTAGAGAGCAGGTCTTGGCCACGAGAGACGGCGTGCTGGAGGCCTTGAGCGATGGCGAATCCTCTCAGGTTTCATTGGCCATGGTGGCGGCTCTATGGAAACGAGGCTGAGACCCTAGTCCCACTCACTGTCAATTGATTAGTGGACCTCAACGGGGAAGTGCTACAACGATCAAATTAGAGTACTATGTCAGAACTGTTTCCAATGAAGTACTCCAAAAATTAACAAAAGCGTGGAGCGGTAGTCTTAGCTAGCTATTTAGATTTGTAACCGAATAGTCTTCGAAAAACCAGTTTTTCCATTCTAAAGGAGTCAGCTTGTTTTCAAGATATACCGAGACCCATGTTCAATAGATGCATATTGATTGATTCTATACAGTGGATTGCTGTGTCTGAAACAGCAAGCATAGAGAACAAGTGACAGAATAAGGAAGAAAAGATGGAACTAGTAAGAAAGCAGAACATAGAATGGGGAAGAGACCAATCAGCAAGCATATTGATTGCAGGCACCTAGAGATCTCAAGCATCTTAAAGTCGGAGGCGACAGTGACAAACTCGTTGAACGGAAAATTATTAGAGAAGCTAGTTCCACCACCTATAATCAACGGTATGCCAGAAATCGTGGTTGAGTCAAAAACCAGGAATCGGCCGTGAGATCTCGAGCCAGGAAAAGACAAGTGACCTTCTCTTTTTTCCGAAGATCCCCCGCGTCAAAACTATATAGGGCGAAATTGAGAAGCATGTGTCTTTGATAAATCAATGCGTTTCGTGTAGGCATACATAGTTGAGTTAGAAGTAGAGCTCAATCAGCTTAAAGAAGAGAACAAGAAGCTCAAAAGGATTGTTGTAAAAAATTTGATCTTTTGCCTTATTCTAGGGGTGTGCAACCGGATCAGGTTTACTCGAAAATCAGACCGGCCCACCCGAAAAACAGGTCCGGGAACCGATTCCACTTTTTGGGAACCGGTTAGAACCAGTCCGGTTTTTGGTTCCAAGTAAAAACCAACCCGGACTGGTTTTAGAACTGATTTTGAGATAATGTAAAAAAAAGTAAAAACTCTAGATTACGTTATCCTACCCAGCTACCTAGTCTATCTCTCACGGTTTCTCTTTGCTCTCTTCGCGACCTCCTCTGTCTCTCATGGTTTCTCTCTTCGCAAGCGCCTCCTTAGTCACCACAAGAACGCAACCTAGCTCGTTGCCTGCCTGTGTGTTGAAGAGGGCTAGGATTTAGTCATCTCAGCGTCCGTACCGTGCGTGTGTCTTTTCCGCCTTTTTGGCTCACCGATCCAGTAGAATATGTAAGTACGCGACAAAATTCTCCATGGATTCGCTTGTTTTGCTGTCCGCTTGCTGTGTTTTTTGCCTTGAACTTTTGATCAATTGGCTTTTTTGTTTTGTTTCTTTATAGATCTGCATGATTGCGCGCCTGTGCTCGGTTCTGTTTCTGTGTTTGATGGTCTTTTTAGCTTGCTAGCAGTATTAGCTTGCAATACAGAGGTGTTGATGATGACCTAGTGACTTGGAATTTAGGGGTGAGGAATTTCATTGCTATACATCTGTACATGAGAGATTTGTGCCGTCTATGAGCTGCTCTCTGGATTTTCTGTCAGGAATTTGTCATCTGTACTAGAAGTAAAGATGGTTGTTTTATCACCTAGTCTAGGGAAATTACTCCCTGTTAACAAGTTTGGACTGCTTTTTAGCCGCTTATCTTGTGCTTTTATACTCAAGAACTGAAGTATGTATGCGTTGCAGGAAGGTATATCTCATCACTTTGCTCTTTTTCTCGTAAAATAGTTTTAATAATCTCTTGTTAGCTGCTTCATTTTGGAATGTTCATGTAAAAGCAAAGCGATGAGCTAACTATCACTATAAGATGCTGTAGTATAAAGATTTATACGATTGGACTATGTCTTGCCATGAAAATTTCATTATTTCAATAATACTTGGCATCTCCTATTGTTGACCTAAAACTTGGTGTTCTGACTTAAGATCTATTAGTGGTTCATCCCATGGATGGTGCCGACATTTTGTTCTCCAAGCATTCCTTTCATGGTAGTTTTTAGTCCAGTCGTTGTTGGCTCATTTGGAAAAGTTTTATTGTATAAGGCACTTGGAAGACTAGCTAGAACTTCCTATCCTACAGGGTAATTACCTTTCTCAAAGACTTTGCGGCCAAAGATGTCTCTTGTTCTCCATCTTTCTTGATGAGCCTGAATTTGGGAAAACCTTTCCCATGTCCTTGTAGTAAATCGATTGCATGCTCTACCAATAGCCAATACGTGCATTATGCACTTATGGAGGAAATTACTTGCTGCTCAATATTGGGATATGTTTTAGAACTATGAGCGAAACAGCATGGCCTTAAAGTCATCTAAATATTGTGTGATTCAGATGAGATATATAGACATTTCTGTAGTGAGAGTAAATGCTTTACTACTAAGCCTCTTGATTTTCCTTTCAGGATATTTCATTCAAAAACAGAAGTGAGAAGTTCTTTCATCATAGCGCAAAATAAAGAGCTAAACATATTGAACAGATTCCCTGGAAATGTGACTCTTAAAGATTTATGCGATTGGACTATGTTTTGCCACATAGTGCTTTTGGATTGTTGATTTTGATGGATTGTAATTTTAATTGCTCATTTTAGGGATTGTTATTTTTGGCGGATAATGATTTTTATTATTCATCTTTTACTTTGAATTGTTTCATTGCTATCTATATTATTTTGCTGGAAAAAAATGAAACCAGAAAAGGAACAAAAAAAAAAACAGGTTCTCTGGCAGACCTTGAAATTGGATCGGAAAAACTGGGTAAGTTTTAGGTTCCAAAATTGGGAATCGATTATAACAGGGTTGGTTTAAGGTTCCAGGTCTGGACCCAACCCATCCTGGAACCAATCACCTCTACCTTATTCTATCTCAACTGCCCATTGCATTCATTTACTTCCCTACACAATCTTACTATGCTATACTTTTGCCGCTTCGAGCAAGCGGAAGGCGAGCAGAAACGCAGAAAGGAGGTGAAATTTCGTCTAAACATTCATCTACAAGCATGACCTTGCATCAATTCTGACACAACCACTGCAAGTCTTAAGTGAACTTTTCGAGAGCTAATGTTGTATCCATGACAGATGATGAAATGGAAACTACTAACCAAGGCAGAGAAGGCAGCTGAGAAGTTCAACTCAATGAGGAGGACAGCGAGCAATGTTTGGTGAAGGAAACAAGTTCAAAGTGGACGAGTTCATAGTTCAAGTGGTGTGGACGGGAACATGTTAATTGTCTAGAGATATATACAGTAAATATCATGATAGTGAGTTCTATATAATGTTGTTGCAATTTGCATGCATGCATAAGCAGATCCAAAATCGACTGGTAATAATAATATGAATGTTAATAAGGTCAGCTTTCATGTGGGAATTGAGGTGTATGCATGGAATGTAAGGCAGTGTCTTATGTAATATATATGTCTATGTAATACATATAGTAGACAGATAGCTTGCATTTTTATTTTTCTTTGCGTTGTGATTATTCTCAGTCCTTAATTTTATTTTTGGGGCATATCCCATTTGGACTGGTGGATTTAAATGAGTGACTAGTCCCTTAAGTCCTTCCTTTGAAATCTAAAAGTGTCAATATTCAATGAGAATATATTAAAGAACTGCCAAATAGAATTGAGCATGATACTTCTCGAATCATAGAAGCATTTGTGAAAAAAGAAATTTAGGTCCACTTTTGAAGTGAACTTATCCAGTTCATGACCATTAATCTCGTGTACCAAATTTTTTTATAAAATTATTATATATATTTGCTTGCATTTGTTTTGTGTCTTCCATTGAAATGGCAAAATGTAACTTTATTAATTGATTGAGGTAGATTGAGAAATTGAGATTTGGATGTTGCAGAATTCTTTTTTTTTTTTTGGTAAAGGATACGAGTGTAAGAAAACCGTTGGTGAAATATCAAACATTTTATAATATTATCATTTTTTTAATAGTTCACAAATTAGTAATTTTTGTACTAACTTATCAATTTTTATTTGCATAATTTATTCACGCTCTGAATTTACTAGATCAAATGTGAAATTACCAATCTAAATTAGAGTAACTTAATAACTTTTGGTAGATTAAATTACCTACTAGTTTTGACTTACCAAGTCTTATACTCGTTATTTACTAACGTTTAACATCTTTAATTTATATATTTATTTATTAAGTTTTCCATTGAGTTGCCAATTGTTATTTGCCTTAGTTTACAATCTTAGTTTATAATCCCTTACATCTACTAAGTACTAACTTTATTACCAACCTATGTTAGTGCGATTCTCCAATTTTTCTTCGATTAAATGATCAGTAAATATTTAATTAATAACTCACATAAGGGTTTTTTTATCAACGTTTATTTGGTTATTTTTTTAATTTGCCAACTTATCATTTAAAATTTTAACTTGTACTCTTAGCAAAGCTTTAAATTTACTGACTCATTTCAAAACTTATCAAACTTAATTTGAATGACGTATTGACTTTTTTCCGATCAAGAGTGTATGGTTTGGAAAAAATTTCATTATAAAGAAAGACTCTTTCCATGAAAATCATTTTAAAAAAACATTTTCTCCTTTTCAAACTAGAGAATCCATCTTTCTTATTTTATGCACGAATATTTTTTTACTGTAAATGATTTTCTGTTGACTGATCATTCTCGGCAAAACAAACACGTGAAAGTTTAGAAAACTTATTCGCGAAAAAAATTTCACTCAAATAAACACCCCCTTGAATCACGATCGCGTTTGAGTTACTCATTAATTCATCCTTATAACTATTAATTTTTTTTATTTACTGTTCTTCAGTGTGTATTAAGTTTATCGACCCCGGTGACGTCAGCAATGCCAGGAGAGGGAGGCTGCAGCCCGAGTTCTTTATCACCTAAATTTTTTTTCTGTCCTGTGCAGGATGACGTCAGCAATGACGGTCTTGACGAGGCGAAGACTTTCCCATGGTCAGACCAGGTGGACTGCGCGCAAAGTCCCGCACATCGGTTCTGACCAAAAAAAAAAAAACAAAAAGTCCGCATATTGGTCGTACTAGACTTTTTGTTTCCTTCGAGCACGAAAGCTTAATTATAAATTTATAATTGTGGCCCCAACATATATTTTTCGATATTGGTGACTTGTGTCGAGCCTATATACACATTTATATTAATTTCAGATAATGTACAAGAGTATGAAATTAGAAGATGCCGTAAACGATGAAGTAATTGAACCCTGTCGGCCATATTTTTTGCCTATATAAACTATGTTTCGACGTTCGAGGTAACCAACCACAGCGGAAAACATGAGGGAGACCATAGTCCTCTATCCGTCGCCGTTGAGGGGTCACATTGTCTCCATGCTCGAGCTCGGACGGCTCATTCACAAGCATCACCCTCGCTTCTCCGTCGTTCTCATCCTCTCCTCTGCCTCAACCGCTGTCCCCGTCGCCTACGACTCCTCTCCCATCACTGTCCTCCACCTTCCGTCCACCGCCGTCGATGCCAACGCCGATGCCGCCGCCGAGCATGACCAAACGCCCTTTGATCTCGCCCGCCGCGATGCCTCCAACCTCCGCCTCGCCCTTGCCGACATCGCCGCGGCCGTGGACCTCCGAGCCCTCGTCATTGACTTCTTATCAGATGCCGCCTTCCCTGTGGCGGCCGCCCTCGGCGTCCCGACCTACTACTTCTTCACCTCGGGCGCTGCTTCCCTCTCTCTCTTTCTCCACTTTCCGACCCTTCATGGGAGCATCACCAAGAACTTCGAGGACCTTGGAGACGAGACCGCGAACATTCCCGGGTTGCCTCCAGTCAGGGCCTTGGACCTTCCGGTTTCCATGCTTGACCGAGGCTGGAGAATCTACGGCTACTTCTTGGATACTTGCAGGAACATGATCTCGTCGTCCGGCATCATTGTGAACACGTCTGAGTCACTTGAGACTCGGATCATCCGTGCAATCAGAGAAGGATCATGTGTGCCGGACGGGCCAACTCCGCCTATTTTTGCGGTCGGGCCTTTGGTTGAGTCAAAGGCCGACGGCGATGAGGACGGTGGTGACGAGAGAGAAAGAAAGCACAAGTGCTTGAGTTGGCTCGACTCGCAACCAAGCCGAAGCGTTGTGTTCTTGTGTTTCGGCAGCGAGGGAAGGTTCTCCGCCATGCAGCTGAAGGAGATGGCCTCAGGTAAGCTTTAGCAATAAGAAGTATGTGGTGCAAAAATTACATCGCGTGCTGCTACTTAGGTCAAATTCGATTGTCTTGTTTATGAAAAGCAAAATCAGCGATTGACTACACTTCGTTACGAAAAATGTAGTTGACATATAAAACGCTTTTGTCCAGGATTGGAGAGAAGCGGGATGAGATTCTTGTGGGTCGTGCGGCCTCCGCTGCAGGATGAATCGGCAAAATCAACATTGGAATCAAATGACGACGACGATACGAGCCTAGAGAAGTTCTTGCCGGTGGGGTTTTTGGAGAGGACAAGAGAGAGGGGGATGGTGGTGGAGTCATGGGCACCCCAGATACAGGTGCTGAATCACAGCTCGGTGGGCGGGTTCGTCACTCACTGCAGCTGGAACTCGACCATCGAAGCGGTGCGCGCTGGGGTGCCGATGGTGGCCTGGCCTCTCTATGCGGAACAGAAGGTGAA
Organism: Syzygium syzygioides; assembly: GCA_031216285.1. Taxonomy (NCBI): domain Eukaryota; kingdom Viridiplantae; phylum Streptophyta; class Magnoliopsida; order Myrtales; family Myrtaceae; genus Syzygium; species Syzygium syzygioides. Next base: position 30,720,115 of record CM062243.1, on the reverse strand, counting down.
CAGGGCGTTTCTCGTGGGGGAGGCCGCCCTGGCGCTCCCTCTGAGCATGTCGGATGAGGACGGGTTCGTGAGTGCGGACGAGTTAGCCAAGCGGGTCACCGAATTGATGATGGGCTCTGGACAAGGAAAATTGGTCAGAGAGCGGGTCTTGGCCGCGAGAGACGGCGTGCTGGAGGCCCTGAGGGACGGTGGATCGTCTCAGGTTTCATTGGCTGCGGTGGCAGCATTATGGAAACGAGGGTGAGACGTAGTCCCACTCACTGTCGATTGACCAGTGGACCTCAACGGGGAAGTGCTACGACGCCCAAATCATTGTACCATGTCAGAACTGTTTGTTATTTAGATCTGTGACCGAACAGTCTCCGAAAAACCAGTTTTTCATTTGGCAGTTCTAATGCTCACATTCTGAAGGAGACGCATGTTTTCAAGATATACCGAGATCCATGTTCAACAAATTCATATCGATTGATTTTGTACAGTGGATTGCTGCGTCTGAAACAGTGAGCATGGAGTGTTGGAAAAAATTAGAAGAACAAATTACGTAACATCATTTGTTGTAACCAGAATAAATTCGAGAGAGTGATAATAAAAGTAAAATAGGAGGTGAGGTATGGCTAGTCGAATCTCTTTAAGGCGATTAGTTCTTGCCAACGGTACCAAGCATCTTCACGAATTATACCTCTTAATATACAACATCTCGAACCTATTTGTATCAACACTATATGAATAGGATTCTGTTGAACACTTTTTGAAACTGGCACACTTGAGGAATATTGTTGAAGAGAAAACTCAAGAGACGCAGTAGAAGTACTTCTAGGAATGCTTTTTCTATGTCTTCTTTGAACTCAGAAGACAAATCTATTTATAGACGAGGGAAAATAATGGTTACACGTGCACTAATGTCATAACGGTTACACGTGCACTAATTTCATAATGGTTATGCGTGCACTAATGTTGAGCCATTAACACGTAATAGTTACAACAATCTCCCACATAATGGCTCAACAGAACTTTGACTGACTCAAAGAATTCCAAGTGTGCTCGTGGAGATAAACTGCATCAAGATAGGTAGCTTTTACTTTGAACCTTCTTTAGTGAAAGTCTATCGAACATACTTAATTAGTTGGTGGACTAGACCTTGAACCACCAATTGTTGGTGTAAGCCCAAGCAATAGACCTCACACAGTGTATCTCCGAATCAAGATTGGTTCTTGGTTGCGTTCATTTTTTCGGCCTTGAACTTCTCGGGATTCATAGGTGCTTTAGAAAATTTAGCCTTTAAAGATTTTCATAGAGTGGCCAGCTCCACCCATATAGGTGCATTCTTATTGAAGGTATCTTACCATACCTTACTAGGATGTTGAATTCTAAGCTATAGGAATCATTAAACGCATAGTGTACCCTTCAAATGTTGTAGGAAGCACTTGCATCAGAGGAGTGGGAGATAATGCGCACACTAGAGTTTCCAAAATTTGCATTGTCCTATTAAACCTAGTTCATGTGATCTCTAATCGCTAGGTTAGGTTTCCATCCTGAAACCTCTTTATTGAGTTAAGGCTTTTAACTCCATTCCCCTCGATGCGCAGTTTACCTGCTCTGTTGACAAACCTTTTGTCAGCGGATCGACAATATTTTCCTTTGACTTCACAAAGTCCAAAGAAATTATTCCATTCGATAGCAATTGTCTTAGGGTGTCTACGATGAATGTGTCTAGACTTACCGTTATATATCACATTTTGTGTGCTTGCAATCGCTGGCTTGATAGTCACAGTGAATGCATATCGGAGGCACGGATTTTGGCCACAACGCAACATCCTCTAAAAACTATCAGAGCCATTTTACTTCTTAAGCAGTTTTATTCAGAGCAACAAACCCTGATTCCATCGTGGAGTGTACTATTAGAGTTTGCTTTGAAGATTTCCATGATACTACGGTACCTCCTAGCGTGAATACATATCCGCTAGTCGATTTTAATTCATCAAAATCCAAAATCCAGTTAGCATCACAGTAGCTTTCCAAGACAACATGATATTTGCCATATTGTAGAACATAGTCTTTGGTTATTTGCAAATAACCCAATACTCTCAAAATAGCAGTCCAATGCTCATGACTAGGATTACTAGTATACCGGCTCAGTTTTCTTACTGAGTGTGCAATATCTGGTCTAGTACAATTCATGATGTACATGATGCTGCCGATGACTTGAGAGTACTTCAACTGCCTAATATTGTTTCTAGTATTCTTTCTTAAAGTTAGGTGTGCAAGAAAAGGATTATTCGCATCTTTAATGCCAAACCCTTTAAACCTCTCAATCACCTTTTTAATGTAATGAGATTGTGTTAAACCTAGATCATCAAAATTCCTTAAAATTTTGATGCTGAGTATAACATCCGCAACACCTAAGTCTTTCATCTCAAAGTTCTTTTTGAGAACATTCTTGGTGATTTTGACAACCTGAGCGTTATCTCCAAAAATCAACAAGCCATCACGTATATATAAATAAGTACACATCTAAGGGTTGTGGATTTAGTGTATACACATTTGTCACACTCATTGATTCTATATCCATTTTGGATTATCACACGATCAAACTTCTCATGCCATTGTTTAGGAGCTTGTTTAAGTACATACAGTGATCTGAAAAATTTACACACTTTATGTTCTTATCCATTGACCTTGAATCTCTTAGGTTGTTCCATATAAATCTTCTCGTCGAGATCACTATTCAATAATGCTGTTTTCACGTCCATTTAATGTACCTACAAATTGTATAGCGAAGCTATAGCAATCAACATCCTAACTAATGTTATCCTCATTACAGGTGAATAAATATCAAAGTAGTCTAGATCCTCTCTTTTTCTAAACCTTTTGACAACAAGCCTTGCTTTATACTAATCTATGGAACCATGGCTTAATGCTTCTTTTTTAAGATCCATTTACATCCAATTGGTTTATTTCCTGATGGAAGATCAACCAATTCCCAAGTGTGATTACTTAGGATGGAGTCAATTTCAATGTCAACAGCTTCTTTCCAATAAGAAGCATCTGGAATTGACATTGTCTCTTGAAACGTTTGAGGCTTGCCTTCTAACATGTATGTCAGAAAATCAGGTTCGAAAGATTTTTCAATTCGCAACCTCTTACTCTTTCGAAGTTCATCTTCTTCGCCCTTAACTTCTTCATTCTCAGATTTTGAATTTTTAATTCTCTTCTGAGAAGGTTCACCTTGATTTCTTTTCGCAGTATATGTATCCTCAAAGAATTCAATATCCATTGATTCTAGGATAGTATTGGCGTGGATTTCCACATTTTCAGATTTGTGAACCAAAAATCTATATGAGCTTCTATTTTGAGCATAACTAATGAATATGCAATCCACCGTTTTAAGTCCCAATCAAGTTTGCTTAGGAGGAGGAATCGCCACTTTGGCTAGGCACCCCCACATTTTCAAAAAATTCTAGGATGGCAACCTTCGATTATGGAGTTTTACCTGTCTTCTTGTGGGGCACTTTATTTAAAATGTAATTTGCACTTAAAACTACTTCCCTCCACAAGTTCTGAGCTAAACCCCGAACTCAAGAGCATGGCGTTAGCCATCTCCTTTAAAGTTCTATTCTTCCGTTCAGCAATTCCATTTTGTTGTGGAGTATAAGATGCGGTTGTTTGGAGAATTATCCCCAAACTAGCACACAACTCCTTTAAATTGGAAGAATTGTATCCTTCTCCTCTGTCAGATCTAATCACTTTGATTCGTCTATCAAGTTGGTTCTTGACCTCATTTTTATACTTGATAAACATGCTCATTGTCACGCCCCGACTCGAAATCAAGATTAATGCTTGTTGACCGATCACGACCTATTCAAGCTTGTGACTCTTGGAATTGAATTAGTACGTCCCGTTCATTTTAAATGCGCAAACAGAAGCAATATTAAACGAGACATCACAAAACATCATAAGCAAGATTGCACATTATATTTACATGATTCATGCTTATTTTAACAATGTCATCTTTTGAACCTTTGCAAACCACGCATATATTTTACATGCCTATTTCAAAGGTATTTCCGAACAAAGGCCGGCTATGAATAACAAAATTTCGGCTTGGGGTGATCCTACTCCTACTACTCCATCTCCTCGTGCTCCTATTTACTCGTGCTACTCCTCTCCACGACCCGTCCACTTGACCATTTCACACCCCACCCGTGGTATGCTCTGGAGCTGGCCCGCCTATACCATCGAAGGGGCCACTGAACCCGCGCAAAGGTCCAATCCAGTCTCTGTTAGATATGCAATACCATGCCACATACGTATAGGGGACCAATTCCTCGAGGCCCTCATCCACCATAACATATGTTGTAATCCGACGGTAGGCGTTGCCTTCACGGGCATCGATCGCGGTGAGCAACTTAGCTCGCATCTCTATGAGGTTGCCAAAAAGGGATGGGGGAGATGCCATTCTACGGTCCTTAAAAGAGAAAAACAATGAGGAATGAGTCAGGGGACTCAATAAGTGAACTCACTAATGTCAAGTGAGGATAAATCAATCGTTATTAACATGAGTTGGCTCTTACCGTACCGGTATTGATGGCACATCAATAGCAAAATTCATGCAAAAAAATAACAAGATAACATCAAGCATGACTACCTCACGTGAACATCACAGTCAAGCCCCGTTTTCTATATCAAGATGTGAACATCAAACACGAAACATAAGCAAACCATGGAAAGAACCAACTATGATCAAACAAGTGATCGAGATATGGTCCAAGCATTCATGTCACAACGTATCTCAACTTCCTTTCATGATATTAGGGAATTCACTTACTCAAACAATAAAATTAGAACACATGAGAAATAAAGAAAGTAAATGGCGTGTGGCTTGAGCACGTAAAAGGCGGGGTCTCGAACGTGAACTTCTTAATAGCCGAACAACAAGAAGAAGAAGGATGATCGGTTGGTGTGTGTGTGTGCATGTGGGGTTCCCATTCAAGTTTGGGGCCTTCTCTATTTATAGTGGTCCATGCTTGAAGAAGAGGCAAAGTAATAATGATATGTCCTCTAAAGTCAAGTGCCATAATTACTTTGATTTAGATAATCTTGGTAATTAATGTCATTAATGGAAAAGAGCCAAAAGATTATGATGGGATGATTTTGCAAATCTTGTGCATTAATTGGCTTTCTCTCTTTCTCTCTATCTCTCTCTGTCTCTGCTCTTCCTTGGTTGACCTCCTTCCCCTTGTCTTGTCCATTATTGGTGACCATGAGTCGCCATGCTTCCATTATGGAGGTGGATAACTCAGCTGGTCCCAATTATGAAGGGGGACACCTAAGCTAAGTTCTAATAATAGTGGCTTTTAGTGAAAAATTTGACATGGTCAAATTTTGTCTCTTAGTTCCCTCTACTTATGAAGCATGAGGCCTTCTTTGTGTCCTCTACAAGTGTTGGTTTTGCTCACAAATAGCTCGGATCAATTGGCTTACACAATACTGACTAATTGATGCCTAACTTGTAATCCCGCATCATAATTACTTAACTTATTTTCATTGGGTTTTTTTGCAACAAAACACACTTATTATATCCGTTTGATCTGAGGTTCGATGTAGAAAAACCTGCAAATGTGACCAAACACAACCAAACAAAAGTCCAAGTCCAACTACACAAGTTCGGACCGGTCGGGTTACCCAAGAACATGGCCTGTGCAATTGGGCCTGTCCGGGTGCAGGGCTGGGCATGCTGCTGGGCTGCACGGGCACACGACCGAACACATGGTCGAGCGCACGGGAGCAGTGCTAGGCTGTACGAGCGGTGCGCAGAGCACAACGCCTATCCGCACAGGCAAGGGGCCGGTCCATGGACTAAACACATGCATTGGCACATGAATGGGCATTATGCATGGCTCATGGCCAAGTCTCTTAGGCACGGAATTAGGTTGGAGCCGAATCTGACAGGCACATTGCTTGGCACGAGGGTCAGGCACAATGACTGGCACACAACTTAATAACCGGGCACATAACCAGTCCGTGGCCTAGCTGACGGGCACAATGACCGGTCATGTCTAAGCACGAGGCCTGGCCGACGCGGCTAGCACATAGCCTAGTTCACAGCCAAGCCATTAGGCTCGTAGTTTGGCACATGGCTCGTCCATGGCCTACCTGACTTGACGCAATAATTCGTGGCCAATTCACTATCGGTCCGCGTTCGAGTGTCAACGACCCATGATCAATCCTCGATTGCCATGTAGCCTCGTGGAATTCAGTACCCCAGAATCAACTTATGATCATCTGTGACCGATGCATGGCCTTGTGGTATCACTCGCGACTAACACATGCGACACAAGACTGATCCATAGCTATCTCGGACTGTCCCACTAACGACCCTTATAGTCAAAGGGTCAATCCACACTCATATCACTCTAATCGTCTTGCATAATCAGGGAGTCACTTCACTGTCGATCCCTAGGCCAATTCGTGGATAATCTTCCGATCGAACCATGACTAACCCTCAGTACACTCGTTCTGACCATGTTGTCTGTTCCATTATCGACCCTTAACTTGGACCACTTGCCCAATCTATCACTATTTATCTTTGGCTATCGAGGTCCAAATTCGGGGATATCACACTCATAGCCTTTTATTCGCTAGTTAATAAATAAACATAGCAAAATCGAGTACAATCATCCATAAAAGTGATGAAGTACTTCTTTCCATGTCTACTTTCTATAAATTTCAAATCACTATGGATTAGCTGTAGAGGTTCCCTTATTCTTTCAATTGATTTGAAAGGTTTCATAGCAAACTTAGCCTCAACGCAAATCTCACACTTGTAACAGGCATCCAACTTAAACTTTGGAATTAGCCCCAAGTTTGATATTTTCTTCATTGTACCATAGTTTACATGTCCTAATCTATAATTCTGAAAGTAAGGAGTTGATACCCCGAAATGAAAATCGAGATGGCTGATAACAATCAAGTACCTAATGATGTCCAAAATGTTTCTAGAGACGTTCCTATGGTTGTTTCGACTAGTGAAATTCAGACCTTGTGGCCTGGTGCAAATGCTACGAACCTTCGGGCTGAAACTATTTATGGTGGTACGGGTGTAAGTCATTTAACTAACATACCCGAGATTGTTTTTCACAACAGTACATGCCAAATGGCGTATGGTTCAATTCCGAGAGGGATGGTTTAACAGGCTTTGCCTAATTTGATGGTACCATCTCCAATAACACCTATGAGAAACTGGAGAAATTTGCCGGTGCAGACTTTAAGTAGTGGCAGAAGAAGATGTTCTTCTATTTGACCACACTGAATCTGGTCATATATTTATCAAGGGTGTGCCCGATAATTAGCTCAGATGAGTAAGATGTCGCGACGCTTGGGGCGTTGGAGGCTTGGAAGCATGGGGACTTTCTATGCCAAAACTATATCCTTAACTAGTTGGTAAATTCTTTATATAATGTTTATTGTAATATTGAAATTGCTAAACAATTATGGGAATCCTTAGAAAAGAAATACAAAACTGAGGACACGGGTACCAAAAAATTTGTTACTTCTTCTGTAATACAAATTTAGTGACATATATCCGATTTGATCCATAAAGTTATAACGATTTCATATTTAACTCAATTTAAAAAAACTATATTTAAACTACGGTGAAAGTGCAGAGCAAGTGAGCGCAAGATTGAATAAGGCTGAGAGAGTCATAGAGATCAACTAAGTGTAACTATATATATTCGCTTTACATCGCATCTTTTGTCTACAAACACTGTTTCATCCTCTACACGTTATATTGCACGACGAAAATTCTCGAAAAAATCCTATAACAACCTATTCCTTCGCCCCTCATGGTTATTAAGCTCAAATCCATTTTGTAAAAGTGCGTGAGCCCATTGATTTGGGCCGGCCCGGGCCCAATCAGACCTACGGGCCTAAACCGGCCTAATATGCTGCGGGCCCATACCCGCTACGGACAAGGGAGTAGGGCGCGAAACCCGTGGAGCGACTGATGGCGCGTGGCCGGCATGTGGCCAGCACGTGAACCTCTTTGACCCGTCTATATCAAAACATTCACGCATTTGAGGAAACCTTCTAATTAAAATTTTCCTATTCATTATTTTTCCCCACCATTAATTATTAATTAAAATTAAAATAGGAGCATCTTAAAAATCGATAAATACTAGGAGTGAATGGTTCGGTCCGATCCGGTCCAACCCAAGAATCGAGAATCAAACCAAAAGGATCGGTTCCCAGTTTCTAGGACCAGGACCAGATCAGTTCCAATGGGACCAATTACTTATTGGTAAAGGCAAGAGGGAATTGAGGAAATTAGATTGGGCTTTCTATTTTTTTCAAAAATTTTAAAAGGTAAATAAATATATATGAAAAAATTAGAAATATATATTTATTGATTCAGTCTGGTTAGTCCGGTCGGTCCAGTTCCCACCCTAAAACTGGGAATCAAATCGCCCGGAAATCAATTCTACTTTTAGGTTGCGCATGGCAACCATTCTGTGCCCGGGAATATAATCTGGTCAGTAATAATTCTTTTTGATTCTGTGTCTGGGAACTGATTCTAAGCATTTAAAGGCATTTTGTAACGGTCCAAAATTTCTATTCCTAAAATAGTGAAAGAACAGAAATGCGTTTGGTAACGGCATAAAATTTCTTTTTATTAATAATATTTTAAATATTTAAATATTTAAATATTTATTATTTTTTTCTTTTTTTCTTCTCCTCCTTCTTGGCCATGGTTGGTAAAATATTTTTAATTAATAATACTTTTATTAAAAATAATTTTTTTATTTTTTTGGTCATGACCGGTAAAAAATTTATTTATTAATAATACTTTTATTAAAAAATAATTTTTTAATATTTTCGGCCATGGCCGGTAAATTTTTTTATTAATATTTTTTTGGCCATGGCCGGTAAAATATTTTTTATTAAAATATTTTTATTGAAAATATTTTTTTTTTGCCATGACCTGGTTACCGACCATGGCCAGTAAAATATTTTTTTATTAGCATTTTTATTATTAATAATATTTTTATTAAAATATTTTAATAAAAAATATTACAGGGACCATCAGTGTGTATTAAATTCATCCTTATAACTATTAATTTTTTTTATTTACCGTTCTTCAGTGTGTATTAAATTTATCGACCCTGGTGACGTCAGCAATGACGGGAGAGGGAGGCTGCAGTCCGAGTTCTTTATCACCTAAATTTTTTTTCTGTCCTGTGCAGGATGACGTCAGCAATGACGGTCTTGACGAAGCGAAGACACTTTTCCATGGTCAGACCAAGTGGCGTGCGCGCAAAGTCCGCATATTCGTCGTACTAGAGTTTTGTTTCCTTCGAGCACGAAAGCTAAGTTAGCTTGGACCCAAAGAACATCGGACAGCAATTATAAATTTATAATTGTGGCTCCCCACATATTTTTCGATATTGGTGAGTAATGTCAAGCCTACATACACATTTATATTAATTTCAGATAATGTACAAGAGTATGAAATTAGAAGATGCTGTAAACGATGAAGTGATTGAACCCTATCAGCCATATTTTTTGCCTATATAAACTATGTTTCGACGTTCGAGGTAACCAACCACAGAGGAAAACATGAGGGAGACCATAGTCCTCTATCCGTCGCCGTTGAGGGGTCACATAGTCTCCATGTTCGAGCTCGGACGGCTCATTCACAAGCACCACCCTCGCTTCTCCGTTGTTATCATCCTTTCCTCCGCCTCGACCGCCGCCCCCGCCCCCGTCACCTACGACTCCTCTTCTGTCACCGTCCTCCACCTTCCGTCTGCCGACGCCAACGCCGAGGCCGCCGTTGCCACCGTGCTCGATCAAATGCCCTTTGATCTCACCCGCTGCGACGCCTCCAACCTCCGCCTTGCCCTCGCCGACATCGCCGCCACTGCAGACCTCCGAGCCCTCATCATCGACGTCTTCTCGGATGCCGCCTTCCCTGTGGCGGCCGGTCTCAGTGTCCCGACCTACTACTTCTTCACCTCGGGTGCCGTTGCCCTCTCCCTCTTTCTCCATTTTCCTACCCTCAATGGGAGCCCCACCAAGAGCTTCAATGACCTTGGAGACGAGACCGTGAACATTCCTGGGTTGCCTCCAATCAAGGCCTTGGACCTTCCAAGCAGCATGCTCGACCCAGGCTGGAGAATCTACGGCTACTTCTTGGATGCTTGCAGGAACATGATCTCGTCATCCGGCATCATTGTGAACACGTCTGAGTCACTTGAGACTCGGATCCTCAGTGCCATCAGAGAAGGATCGTGCGTGCCGGATGGGCCGACTCCGCCTATTTTTGCCGTCGGACCTTTGGTTGAGTAAAAGGGGGACGGCGATGAGGACAGCGGTGACAAGAGAGAAAGAAAGCACGAGTGCTTGAGTTGGCTCGACTCGCAACCAAGCCGAAGCGTCGTGTTCTTGTGTTTCGGCAGCCGGGGAAGGTTCTCCGCCGTGCAGCTGAAGGAGTTGGCCTTAGGTAACCTTTAGCAATAAGAAGTATTTCGCGCAAAAATTACACCACGTGCCGCTATTTAGTTCAAATTCAGTTTTCTTGTTTATGCAAAACAAAATCAGTGATTGACTGCACTTTTGTCCAGGTTTGGAGAGGAGCGGAGTGAGATTCTTGTGGGTCGTGCGGCCTCCGCCGCAGGATGTGTCCGCAAAATCAACATCGGGGTCAAATGACGACGACGCGAGCTTAGAGAGGTACTTGCCGGAGGGATTTTTGGAGAGGACAAGAGAGAGGGGGATGGTGGTGAAGTCATGGGCACCGCAGATACAGGTGCTGAATCACGGCTCGGTGGGCGTGTTCGTCACTCATTGCGGCTGGAACTCAACCATCGAAGCGGTGCACGCTGGGGTGCCGATGGTGGCCTGGCCTCTCTACGCGGAGCAGAAGGTGAACAGGGCGTTTCTCGTGGGGGAGGCCGCCCTGGCGCTCCCTCTGAGCATGTCGGATGAGGACGGGTTCGTGAGTGCGGACGAGTTAGCCAAGCGGGTCACCGAATTGATGATGGGCTCTGGACAAGGAAAAGTGGTCAGAGAGCGGGTCTTGGCCGCGAGAGACGGCGTGCTGGAGGCCTTGAGCGACGGCGGATCCTCTCAGGTTTCATTGGCCGCGGTGGCAGCACTATGGAAACGAGGCTGAAAAACAAGTCCACTCACTGTCAATTGATTAGTGGACCTCAACCGGGAAGTGCTACAACCACCAAATCTTAGTACTATGTCAGAACTGTTTCCCATGAAGTACACCAAATATTAACAAAAGCATGGAGTGGGTGTCTTAGTTTGCTATTTAGATTTGTAGCCAAATAGTCTTCGAGAAACCAGTTTTTCTGTTTGATAGTTCTAATGCTTACGTTTTGAAGGAGACGCTTGTTCGCAAGATATACCGAGACCCATGTTCAACAAATGCATATCGATTGATTTTGTACAGTGGATTGCTGCGTCTGAAACAGCGAGCATGGAGAACAAGTGACAGAATAAGGAAGAAAAGATGGAACTAATAAGAAAGCAGAACATAGGATGAGGAAGGGACCAATCATCGTATTTTCATAGCAAGCACCAAGAGATCTCAAGCATCTTAAAGTCGGTGGCGACACTGAAACACTCGTTGAACGTAAAATTATTAGAGAAGCTAGTTCCCCCTCCCATAATTGACGGTCCACCAGAAATCGGGGTTGAGCGAAGGCAGCGATGGGATGATGAAAAACCAGGAATTGGCCACGAGATCTCGAGCAAGGAAACAGGTGACCTTTTCTTTTTTTGAAAATCCCCCACGTCTAAACTATATAGGGCGAAATTGAGAAGCATGTGTCTTGGATAAATCAATGCGTTTCGTGCAGGTATATGCAGTTGAGTTAGAAGTAGAGCTCAATCAGCTTAGAGAAGAGAACGAGAAGCTCAACTCGATATTTTTCCCCGTTCTATCTCAACTGCCACTGCATTCTTTTACTTCACTGCATAATCTGACTATCCTATACTTTTGCCTTTTCGAGCAGGCGGAGAGCCAGCGTTTTAGACACGACCGCAGCAAGTTTTATGTGAACTTTTTGAGAGAGCTAATGTTGTATCGGTGACAGATGATGATTAAATGGAAACTGCCAACCAAGGCAGAGAAGGCTGCTGAGAAGCTCATGTCAACGTGGAGGACAGCGAGCAATGCTTGGTGAAGGAAACACCAAGTTCAAAGTAGACTAGGTCAAAGGTCTAGTGGTGTGGATGGGAACATGCTACTGTGAAGATATATATACACAGTACATATCATCTGATAGCGAGTTCTATATGATGCTGTTGCGATTTGCATGCATGCATAAGCAGATCCAACAATCGCACCTTCGAGGTCATATCTACCACCGCACGTAAGTCGTATGTTCTGCCCTGCTTATTGGCCAAGGACTGTGAAGTGCTTCAAGCTCGTTCATTACTCCCTCACTGGCTTCGATCTCCATCATCCACTCTTCCAGGATCTTCTTTTTAACTTTAAGCTCGTTCATTACTCCCTCGGTGGTTTTTGATCTCCGTCGTCCACACTTCTTGGAGCTTCTTTTTCCAACTTGATTACCAACCGCGATTAGGATTTGCTTCATTGATAAGGTAATACTTCACCCTCAGTTCTAGTAAGCAAGAGACCGGGATGATTGGGGGGGGGGGGGGGTGTTGGGCAGGGGAGGAAACCCAAAAGGTCGTACTTCTCCCTCAAGCTTGTTCATTACCAACCGCAACATATGTCCATCTGCATTGACGGCCAAATCGAAAAGGTTTTGATCGATTTAGGGTTTTCAATTTGGGAATTTCCTTGCAAATTGTGAATTAGGGTTTATATTTTGTGGCAAAACACATAGACAATGCCATTTTGGGCTATATATGCTGACTAAACATGCTGGTGAGTTGGACAGAGAAATTTACAAAAAAAATGAACACGTCAAATTTTAGCGACAATAGAACTTAAGTGATCGTTTTTTAAAAAATGGCACTGAAGTGATCTAAAAAAAAAACTTTTGGTGCTAAAGTAAGTGACACACTTAACTTTTGGCACTTCTAATGTCCTTTTCTCAATGAGTACGCTAATTAAGGTAAGCTTTCATGTGGGAATGGAATGGTATGCAAGTACTGTAAGGCATTGACTTATATATGTGTATGTCTCTGTAATATATGGCAGACAGATACAACCTGCATTTCTTTTTACTGGGGTCCTAATTAGTCTCATTATTTACTTGTCGAGTCTTTTGGAAGCTGGAACCATATGATACAATCTTGCCAAATTTGAGACAAGTTCAATGAGAAAAGATGAGACAATTGCACTAAGGAACTGGCAAATACAATTTCAATGCGAGAGCTACTTTAGGTCGTGGCGTCCTTTTGAGTTTTGAGTATTTATTTGGAATTACTAATAAGTTGAAGTAAAAAGATGTAATTTGATTTATCTCTTTTTTGTACGTACATTATGTTGGAAGAAGATGGTGAGCTTGCTATTATTATTTGGCTGTTACAGAATTATTTTGTTTCGTGGCGGTCGATACGAATTCACTTTTTTATAATTTGCAAATTATTAATTTTTTATTAACACTTCAAATTTAATAAACCTTATATGATATTACACTACAAAAAAAATGCATTTTTGCAACGAAAATTTTCCAACGAAAAATTTTCGTCGCAAATTTGCGACAAATTTTCCAACGAAAAAAAAAATTCGTTGGAAATTTCCAACGAATTTTTTTTCGTCGCAAAATTTGTTGGAAATTTCCAACAAAAAAATTTCGTTGGTAAATTCGTTGGAAATTTCCAACGAATTTTTTTCGTTGGAAAATTAGTTGGAAATTTCCAACGATATACAATTCGTTGGAAATTTCCAACGAATTTTGCGACGATTTTTTTTTCGTTGGCAATTTCCAACGAATTTTGCGACGAATTAAAAAAATCGGTATTGTTCGGCATTTTTTATATTCGTGGGAAAATTCGTTAGAAATTTCCAACGAATTTTCCAACGAATTTTAATTTTCCGGGCAATTAGTTGAGTGTGTACAATTTTCGTTGGTAAATTCGTTGGAAATTTCCAATGAAATTTCCAACGAATTAAAAAAAAACCCGGTACTATTCGGCTTTTTTTTATATTCGTGGAAAAATTCGTTGGAAATTTCCAACGAATTTTTCAACGAATTTTAATTTTCCGGGTAATTATTACAATGTGTACAATTTTCGTTGGAAAATTCGTTGGAAATTTCCAACGAATTTTCCAACGAATTTCAATTTTCCGGCCAATTATGTTAGTGTTTACAATTTTCGTTGCAAAATTCGTGGGAAATTTCCCACGAATTTTACAACGAAATCCCTAGTTCTTCTTTATTCAAATTTTTCGCGCTCGTTTTTCCCCTATTTCTCAATTTCCACTTTCACTCTCTCTCTCTCTCTCTCTCTCTCTCTCTCTCTCTCTCTCTCCTTCGCCTTCAGCTTCTCCCTCCCTCTTCCTCTCCGCCTCCCCCTCCGGCTCCTCCCCCGCTGCCCCCCTTCTCCTCCGGCTCCGGTACGACGTCGGCTCCCTCCCCGCGGCGCCATCGCGGCCATCCAGGGCCGCCCCCGACGCCGCCCCCGACGCCCCCGACGCCCCCGACGCCACCTGGGCCGCCCCCGACGCCCCCCCCCCCCGAGGACACCATCGGCTTCCCCCGACGCACCCCCCCGACGCCACCACGCCTTGTCGCCGGTGAGGGCCAAGCTCGTCGCCGGCGAGGGACGAGCTCGCCCAGATCTGGGCGAGCTCGAGCTCGTCGCCGGCGACGGGCGAGCTCGAGCTCGTCGGCGACGGGCGAGCTCGAGCTCGTCGGCGACGGGCGAGCTCGAGCTCGTCGGCGACGGGCAAGCTCGCCCAGATCTGGGCGAGCTCGCCCCTCGCCGGCGACGAGGCTGGCCCTCGCCGGCCATGGCCGGCGAGCTCGAGCTCGGCCCTCGCCGGCGACGAGGCTGGCCCTTGCCGGCGGCGAGGTCGATTTTGAGAAAAAAAAAAAAATTTCGTCGGAAAAAAAATTTCCGCGATTTTCAACCAAAAAAAATTGTAATTTTTCCAACGAAAAATTTTTCGTTGGAAAAAAAATTTCCATGAATTTTTGACCAAAAATTTTTTTTTGTAATTTTTCCAACGAATTTAGCCACGAGTTTTCCAACAAATTTTCCAACGAAATAAAATTCGTTGCAAATTTCCAACGAAAATTGAAATTTTTCGTTGGAAAAATTTCCAATAACCTATTACCAACGAATTTTTTTTCGTTGAAAAATTCGTTGGAAATTCCCTTTCCAACGAATTTTCCAGAATTTTCGTTGGAAATTTTCGTTGGAAAAAGCGTGTTTTTTTGTAGTGTTACCAACCAATTTAAATTAGTGTCATTCAACATTTTTTTCCGATTCAATTATATCTAAACATTTAGCTAGTAACTCTCAATCGAGCTTTTTATTGACATTTATTTGGTTTTCTCTTTTAACTTTTCTTATCATTTGCAAATTTTTATTTGTATTCTTAGCAATGCTTGAAGTTTGTTGACCCTTCTTAGAAATTATCAACCTTAATCAGGATGATTAATTTGCCAACTTTCCTGCGATTAAATTACCTTCCAATTTGGATTATCAACTTTATTAATTTTTCTTTTTATTATTATCATCTTTTGTTCACTTTTCTCTAACTACGTATTACATTTACCAACTCCAATGCTCCTTCCCCTAAATTATTTCTTTGCCGTGAGGGATGACGTCAGCGATGACGTTCCTAACGCAAGCCGAAGGAAGTTTTGTATGGTTAGACCTAGCAACGTGGGGTCCTCCTTCTTGGACCGCGGCCAGTACGAACAAGTTAATAATGTCGAATATAGTAAGGTTTGCTAAATGCGCTAAACCACAAGCGGCTTTTTTTAACTAAGTGATGCTGGGTCAGCAACCCAGCAATTTAATACAGCAAGATACTTCCTCGATGTTATAATCATGGCCCAACATATATTTTTTCGATATTGTCAAGTTATGTCGAGTCAATTTACACGTATATATATTAATTCGAAACAATCGGAGCAGGATTCCTAAGAGTTATCGCAGTATATATGAAATTAATTTCTAAAGAAAATTTTTTAATAAATGTAAAAGAGCATGAAATTTAATAAGAAGCCGCAAAGGATGAAGTAATTGAACCCTGTCGGCCATCTTGTTTGCCTATATAAACTATGTTTCGACGTTCAGGGTAACACCATAGGATAGGAAAAGATGAGGGAGACCGTAGTCCTTTATCCGTTGCCCTTGAGGGGTTCCATAGTCTCTGTTAAATATGTTTTGAATTTTATGTACTCGGTTCAGTTCATGACCCGACTTGACATATTTTTGCGCGACCTGAAAGTGAAAAGAAAATTGAGATTTAGTTCGCGACGTGAAGGGTTGGGCCGATAGGCCCAACCTATAGCAAGCAAACAAATCTCCATAGCGGACCGCCCAAGCTGGAGGAAGTGAACCAATGCGTGGGGGGTTCGGGGGCGTAGGCCCCGAGAAAAATTTTCGGGAACCCTATTTGTACTGTGGTTAGGTTTTCTCATTGTTGCGTTGAGAGAGTTTTGCTTTCAGAGAGTTTTGGTGAGCCGTGAGGTTTTGTCGTTGTTTCGACTTCTGAAATTTGTACTCTCTTTTGATTATAGTGGAACTTTGTCTTGCCTCGCCCGTGGACGTAGATCACTTCGTGATCGAACCACGTAAATTTCTGGTGTTCTGTCTTTTGCTTTTCCGCATACGTTTCCAACAGTCTCCATGTTCGAGCTTGGACGACTCATTCGCATGCACCACCGTCGCTTCTCCATCATTATCATCCTCTCCTCCGCTTCGACTGCTGCCCCTGTCGCCTACTCCTCTTCCATCACCGTCCTCCACCTTCTGTCCCCGCTGCCGAGCGCCACCAAACGCCCTTTGATTTTGCCCGCCGCAATGCACCCAACCTCTGCCTTGCCCTTACCGGCATTGCTGCCGCCGCGGACCTCCGGGCCCTTATCATCGACGGCTTCTCGGACGCCGCCTTCCCTGTGGCGGCCGCCCTCAGCATCCTGACCTACTACTTCTCCACCTCCGGTGCCGTTGCCCTCACCCTCTTCCTCCACTTTCCGACTCCCCATGGGAGGACCACCAAGAGCTTCAAGGACCTTGGGGACGAGACCGTGAACATTCCCGTGTTGCCTCCAATCAGGGCCTTGGACATGCCTAGCGGCATGCTTGACCAAGGCTGGGCAATCTACGGCTACTTCTTGGATGCTTGCAGGAACATGATCTCATCGACCGGCATCATTGTTAATACGTGCGAGTCGCTTGAGACTCGGATCATCAGTACCATTAAAGAAGGATCCTGTGTGCCGGATGGGCTGACACCGCCTATTTTTGCCATCAGGCCTATGGTTGAGTCAAAGGTCGACGGCGACGATAATGGTGATGAAGAGAGAGAAAGAAAGCACGAGTGCTTGAATTGGCTCGACTCGCAACCGAGCCGAAGCATTGTGTTCTTGTGTTTCGGCAGCCAGGGAAGGTTCTCCGCCGGGCAGCTGAAGGAGATGGCCTCAGGTAAAGCTTTAGTAATAGGAAGTATGTCGTGCAAAAATTACATCGCGTGCTGCTACTTAATTCAAATTCGATTGTCTTGTTTATGAACAGAAAATCAGCGATTGACCACACTTTTTCGTTACGAGAATGTGGATTGACATATAAAACGCATCTGTCCAGTTTTGGAGAGAAGCGGGGTGAGATTCTTGTGGGTCGTGCGGCCTCCGCCGCAGGATGAGTCAGCAAAATCAACGTCCGGGTCAAATGGAGATGACGAGACGAGCTTAGAGAAGTTCTTGCCGCAGGGTTTTTTGGAGAGGACAAGAGAGAGGGGGATGGTGGTGAAGTCACGGGCACCGCAGATACAGGTGCTGAATCACGGCTCGGTCGGCGGGTTCGTCACTCACTGCGGCTGGAGCTCGATCATCGAAGCGTTGCATGCTTGGTTGCCGATGCTGGCCTAGCCTCTCTATGCAGAGCAGAAGGTGAACAGGGCGTTTCTCGTGGAGGAGGCCGCCCTGGCGCTCCCTCTGAGCATGTCGGATGAGGACGGGTTCGTGAGTGCGGACGAGTTAGCCAAGCGGGTCACCGAATTGATGATGGGCTCTGGATAAGGAAAAGTGGTCAGAGAGCGGATCTTGGCCGCGAGAGATGGCGTGCCGGAGGCCTTGAGCGTCGGCGGGTCCTCTCAGGTTTCATTGGCCGCGGTGGCAGCACTATGGAAACGAGGCTGAGACCCTAGTTCCCTCACTGTCAATTGATTAGTGGACCTCAACAGGGAAGTGCAAAATGAACAAAAGCATGGAGCGGGTGTCTTAGTTTGCTAGTTAGATTTGTAACTGAATGGTCTTTCGAAAAACCAGTTTTTCCACTTGAAAGTTCTAATGCTCACATTCTGAAGGAGACAGCTTGTTTTCGAGATATACCGAGACCCATGCTCAACAGATGCATATCGATTGATTCTGTACAGTGGATTGCTTCGTCTGAAACAGCACGCATAGAGAACTAGTGACAGAACAAAGGAAGAAAAGATGGAACTAGTAAGAAAGCAGAACATGGAATGAGGAAGAGACCAATCATCATGCATATTCATAGCAAGCACCTAAAGATCTCAAGCATCTTAAAGTCGGAGACGACATTGACACACTCGTCATAATTATAAGAGAAGCTAGTCCCCTCACCTATAATTGATGGTCTGTCGGAAATCATGATTGAGCGTGAAAGATTTTATGAGATCACTACTAATTATTTTAAAAGCTTAAACTGTTAAATGAATGCGTGATTTAATACTTAATTATTATAACACTCCCCTTCACGCTTAGTCTAGTATTTTTGCCATTACTAAGTGTGGAAATATTTAATTGGGGAGGTAAATAGGGGCCTGAAAGATTCGAACTCAGGACCTCCTACTCTGATACTATGAAAGACTTTATGAGATTACTTTTAACTATTTTAACAGCTTAAGCTATTAGATAAAATGCGTGATTTAATATTTAATTACTTTAATAGAGCGAAGGCAATGACAGATGATTAAAAACAACGAATCGGCCACTGAGATCTCGACCCAAGAAACAGGTGACCTTTTTCTTATTTTGCAAAATCCCCCACATCGAAACTATATAGGGCCAAATTGAGAAGCATTTGTCTTTGATAAATCAATGCATTTCGTGCAGGCATACCCAGTTTAGTTAGAAGTAGAGCTCAATCAGCTTAAAGAAAGAGATCTCAACTGCCATTGCATTCATTTACTTCACTAGATGAGAGCGAGCGTTTCAGACACAACCATAGCAAGTTTTATGTGAACTTTTTGAAAGAGCTAATGTTGTATCGGTGACAGATGATGATGAAATGGTAATTGCCAACAAGGGCAGAGAAGGCAGCTGAGAAGTTCAAGTCAATGAGGAGGGCAGCGAGCACTGCTTGGTGAAGGAAACGCCAAGTTCAAAGTAGACGAGTTCAAAGTTGTAGTGGCGTGGACGGTGAGGTGGCTAGCAAGGATCATCTAAAAGGGGATGAATAGGTGATTTAAAGTAATTTTTAACTAATTTAAAGTGGAAGTAAAAGATCAAGAACAAAGTCTGAACAACGTTCAGATTTTAAATAATTTTTTATAGCAATTGTGTAAGTGTGCAATGTAATAAATAAAATGAGTTTTCAAGGGACGAGAAGATCTGCACACAAGACATATAGTGGTTCGGCTTAGATTAAGCCTACATTCACTCTCCCACGCTGACAGCCTACTGGCTAGATTCCACTAGATGATCAATCAAGATATTACAAATTCTGAGTAATAACTTTTCTGTAAAAGATAGGTCACTCTATCTCACTCAATCACTCTTATAACAGATATCTCAATATCACAGATTTTAGCTCAAGAAGGACGAGTTACACTAGTCGAAGTATGCTAAGACTTTGTAATAGATGATTCTGGATATCGTCTCTCTACTTCTACTCCTCGACAACTCGTCTCTTTTTATACTCTTCCACTTCCACATTAGTCATTGGACAGTTTTCAGAGGATCATCTTCCAATCTTCACTTTGGACAAATTTATATAAAAAGGATTGAGTCGCCGTTGAGTGACAAAGTTTGAATCCTGCTGAATCTAGTTGCACATGCAACCAGAACTTTGGTTTCCATAAGCAGAGCTTCTCCAATTAGAAATAAACTTGTCGTGGGGTTGATTGTCAATCAATTAAAGATATTTAGCGATGTAAATATTCCTTACAAACTAACCTTTTAAGATCGAATCAATCAATATTTTCCATTGATGAAATCTAAGCCATATTACTAGCTATTGTTCTGAGTTTGCGATAATGTCTGAATAAAGTTTGATTCTTATCTCGCATTTCAAAACTTGAGTCAGAATGGTTTATTCTTTAAACTCTGAATCTTTTGATTCAATATAAATTGAAGTTCTTCAACTGCCATGTACAAAGTCTGAACTTTGTCTTTTGCTATGTAGAACTTGATCTTCTCCTTCTGATTCTTGTAAAGTTTGGACTTTCAGAATATGACTTTCTGGACTTAGAATACTTCAAAAATATTTGTCAAACTTATAAAATCTCTTGGATAGTTTTGTCAACTTCAAAATATATTAGGAGGTTTTGCCAACAACGAGAACATGTTATTGTGAAGATATATATACACTGTACATATCACCTGATAGTGAGTTTTGTATGATGTTGTTGCGATTTGCTTGCATGCATAAAGCAAGATCCATGATCAAGTAATAAGAATATGAATGTTAATTAAGGTGAGCTTTCATGCGGGGATTGAAGGGTATGCATGTAATGTCAGGCATTGACTTGTATATGTATATGTCCGTGCAATATATAGCAGACAGATAACTTGCATTTCTTTTTTCTGGGTCCTGATTTGTCTCATTATACTTGAAGATGGAACTGTATGATATAATCCTGCCAAATTTTGAGACCATTTCAATGAGAAAATGAGACAATTGCAATAAGGAACTGGCAAATGCAATTTCAATGCAATAGCTACTATTAATTGTGGTATTCTTTTGAGTTTTGAGTATTTATTTGGAATCACTAATAAGTTGAAGTAAGAAGATGTAATTTGATTTATTTCCTTTTTGTATGTACATTATGTTGGGAGAAGATGGTGAGCTTGCTACTATTATTTGGTTGATACTAAATTATTTTGTTTCGTGGCGGGAGACACGAGTTTTTTTTTCCGTACCAGTAAATTTTAAAAAGTACTGAGAAGTGTAAAAAGCCTATCGATGAACTATCAATATATATTTATGAAATTATCATTTTTTTGTTAACTCTTTGAATTTACTAAATCTTATATAAAATTATCAACCAACCTAAATCAGTGCCACTCACCATTTTTTTCCTATTAAGTTATCTCTAAATGTTTTGCTGGTAACTCTCAATCGAGCCTCTTATTGACATTTATTTCATTTTCTCTTTTAACTTTTCTTATTGTTTACAAATTTTTATTTGTAATCCTAGCAATGATTTAAGTTAATTGACCGTCTTTAGAAATAATCAACCTCAATTAGAATAACTTATTAATTTTGCTCCGATTAAGTTACCCTTTGATTTGAACTATGGACTTCATAAATTTGCCAATTCCGACGACGTCGGCAACCACTGTAGGGGTGGCCTTTGCGAGGTCTCCTTCCCCTAAATTATTATTTTAAAAACTATTGATAAGTATAAAAAGACTAAATTATGGACTTCAGCAATTATCTGCTGGGGATGACGTCAGCAATGACGTTCTTGTCGAAGGCGAATGAAGTTTTGCGTGGACCAAGCAAGGTGTGATCCTCGTTCTTGGACCGCGGTCAGTAGACTCAGTACCAACAATTTAATAATGTCGAACATACTAAGGTTTGCTAAATGCGCCAAACCACAAGCGGCTTTTTCTTAAATATGTGAATCTCGCTCGATTAGTTCTCGAAATCACCGAATCAAAGGGAGTTGGAAGCATTGCTGTTACCTCACCCTCTTGATATAAATACTATGAATTGTTAAAACTAGGACGGAGCTATCAGTCCGGTTTCACTCGAGAACCGAATCGACCACCCATGAAAACAGATCTGGCTCCCGGTTTCAGTAGAAACATGTTCGGTTATTGGTTCCAAGTTGTGCGGGATAGGTTCCAGGTTCTGAGTGCTGAACTCACCCACCCATCCATAAACTGGTTAAAACCTGTTTTATGAAATTGGAAGAAGATGGTTTAGTTTTTTAAATGAGCTCAACTTCCTTATTACTTTATATTTCCATTTGTTCAGCATCGATTTTTTACCTTGAGCCATTTTGTTGCTTATAGTTTTTTACCACAACTATTATTTGTCTTGTTTTTTTTATAAAAAAAAAGGAAGTAAAAAAAAGAAGAAGAAAAAACTAGTTCCCAGGTAAATCTTGAAACTGGATTGGACAAACGGTAGGTTCCACGGTCGATTCAAAGAGAAACGGGGTAGGTGGGAACCGGTTCTGGCAAGACAATTCCAAGTTCCAGATTTGTAACCTATTCACGTTATAATCGATAACCCCTGATTAAAACAAGCTAACGATGATCTTTACCAAAAAAAAAAAAACAAGCTAACGATGATCATGTTCTACGTGGTTCCTAATGAGTAGACGGTCACCGTCCATGGGTCACTCGCCTTGGTGTTTCGCAATGACCCGTCCTCTTTCTGCACTGGTTTCGCATAAGTTCTAACGTGCAAGTAATGATTTTTTCTTTTTTGGCTTTTTTGCCCTTTTAGGGAGCTCGAATTTCCCGATTTATGCAATAAACAATTTAGCACCGCAGAAGTAGGCCCCGTTTGGTTCAGCTTTGAGAATGGGCTTTCGGCCTCGAAAGCCCATTCCCAAAATACTAAAACGTTTGGTTCAGCATTTGGCCTAACATTAGCCAAATGCTAACATTTGAAATGCCGAAAGCCCAAAGCTGGTACAAACCAGATTTGGGCTTTCGGCATTTGTGAAATGCTTAATCCAAATTTTTTGCTCCCAAATTACCCTAACTTATTTTGACTTATTTCGGTTTTGCCCTTTTTGGTACTGTGCAAACCAGCTTTGGGCTTTCGGCATTTGTGGAATGCTTAATCCAAATTTTTTGCTCCCAAATTACCCTAACTTATTTTGACTTATTTCGGTTTTGCCCTTTTTGGTACTATTCATCTTCTTCGTGAGGTGGCCGGCAAGGGAGGCCAACACTGGATCGGGTTGGCAAGGTTGCACGACCCAGGCAACGGCTGCCTAAGGTCGCACGACCGCCTAGGCACCGTTGGCCTGGGTCGCTTGGCCTCGGGCGACGATCGCTGGTAGTAGATCTAGCTCGCTAGGGGTTGCCCGACCTCGGGCGATGGCCGCCGGTGCTAGATCTAGTTTGTCGGCGGTCGTAGGTCTTCGCCGGCTCCGACAAAGGGTCGGATAGTTTTTTTTTTTAATAAAAAAGATAATTCTCAAAGCCCTTTGGCAAAAAAAAATTTACCAAATACTACTTAAGTCAAAGCAGCTTTACAAATGATTTTTTACCAAACGCCACTTATATTTTTTCAAGAGACGTTAATCTAAAGATATTTACATTCTTTCAAGTAGCATTTTAAAAATTCAACTAAACGGGCGTAGAGGAGTCGATGATTCACAGTAGGGGTGGGTGCTTGTTAATGATTGAACTTTCGTCTGGCGAAAGTTGACTTTTCGATTGATCATAATATGAAAACCAAAGTAAATGGAACGGTATTGGAGCTCTACACCACTTTTAAAACTCATTTAATTTCGATAATAATGTTAGAGATTTTCGATAATAATTTATTATATTTTCTTCCGTCAACTCTTTTGATTAGTTCTTCACTTTATTTGTATCTCCTTACTTAACAAATATTTTTTTTTGTTTAGATTATCTTCTTATTTTTGCATATACACGAGCATCATAAATAATGTACTTGAGATATATATAAAAGAAAATATTCGAAATGACTTTATAGAAAATATGGACAGCGTGAAATATCATTTAATTTTCAGACATACATTAGTTTCTCTTAATACTAAGTGGTGTGTGCGTATATATATATTTTTGTTGTCCTTTTCTTATATTTTATAGAAAAAGTGTGCGCCATGCTTGTCATTTAAGATTGCAAGATACTTCCTCGTTACCTAAGGCTTGTCGCCTTACGACATTAATTTCTTCTGCACTTTTGATAATTTATTTATAAAAGTATGAAATTAAAAAGAAAAAGCCGTAAAGGATGCAATAATTGAACCCTGCCGATCATACTGTTTCCCAATATAAACTTATGTTTTCGACGTTCCAGGCAACACCACCATACGAAAAGATGAGGGAGACCATAGTCCTCTATCCGTCGCCATTGAGGGGTCACATAGTCGCCATGTTTGAGCTCGGACGACTCATTCTCAACCACCACCCTCGCTTCTCCATCGTTATCATCCTCTCCTCCGCCTCGACCGCTGCCCCTGTCGCCGACTACCGTTCGGTCACCGTTATCCACCTTCCATCCACCGCCGCCCCCGCCACCGAACGAGACCAAACGCCCTTCGATTTGGCCCGCTGCGACGCCCCCAACCTCCGCCTCGCCCTCGCCGGCATCGCCGCCGCCGCGGACCTCCGGGCCCTCATCATTGACGGCTTCTCAGACGCCGCCTTCCCTGTGGCGGCCGCCCTCGGCATCCCGACCTACTACTTCTCCACCTCTGGTGCCGTTGCCCTGGCGCTCTTCCTCCACTTTCCGACTCTCCATGGTAGGACCACCAAGAGCTTCAAGGACCTTGGAGACAAGACCGTGGACATTCCCGGGTTGCCTCCAATCAAGGCCTTGGACATGCCGAGCGGCATGCTTGACCGAGGCTGGGCAATCTACGGCTACTTCTTGGATGCTTGCAGGAACATGATCTCGTCGTCTGGCATCATCGTTAACACGTGCGAGTCCCTTGAGACTCGGATCATCAGTTCCATCAAAGAAGGATTGTGCGTGCCAGACGGGCAGACACCGCCTATTTTTGCCGTCGGCCCTTTGGTTGAGTCAAAGGTCGACAGCGACGAGAATGGTGGTGAAGAGAGAGAAAGAAAGCACGAGTGCTTGAGTTGGCTCGACTCGCAACCGAGCCGAAGCGTCGTGTTCTTGTGTTTCGGCAGCCAGGGAAGGTTCTCCGCCGTGCAGCTGAAGGAGATGGCCTCAGGTAAGCTTTAGTCACTTCAGTGATTGACTACCCTTTTTTGTTACGAGAATGTTGTTGACATATAAAACGCTGTTGTCCAGGATTGGAGAGAAGCGGGTTGAGATTCTTGTGGGTCGTGCGGCCTCCGCCGCAGGATGAATCGGCAAAATCAACATCGGGGTCAAATGACGACGACGATGCGAGCTTAGAGAAGTTCTTGCCGGAGGGGTTTTTGGAGAGGACAAGAGAGAGGGGGATGGTGGTGAAGTCATGGGCACCGCAGATTCAGGTGCTGAATCACAGCTCGGTGGGCGGGTTCGTCACTCACTGCGGCTGGAACTCGATCATCGAAGCGGTGCGTGCTGGGGTGCCGATGGTGGCCTGGCCTCTCTACGCGGAGCAGAAGGTGAACAGGGCGTTTCTCGTGGGGGAGGCCGCCCTGGCTCTCCCTCTGAGCATGTCAGACGAGGACCGGTTCGTGAGCGCGGACGAGTTAGCCAAGCAGGTCACTGAGTTGATGATGGGATCGGGAGAAGGAAAAGTGGTCAGAGAGCAGGTCTTGGCCGCGAGAGACGGCGTGCTGGAGGCCTTGAGCGACAGCGGATCGTCTCAGGCTTCATTGGCCGCGGTGGCAGCATTATGGAAACGAAGCTGAGACCTAGTCCCACTCACTGTCAATTGATCAGTGGACCTCAACGGGGAAATGCTACAACGCCCAAATCATATTACCATGTCAGAACTGTTTGTTATTTATATCTGTGACCGAATGGTCTTCGAAAAACCAGTTTTCCCATTTGGAAGTTCTAATGCTCACATTCTGAAGGAGACGCATGTTTTCAAGATATACGGAGACCCACGTCGAGTTCAAAGAAAAAGGGACATGTTTGAACATGTTCAACAAATGCATATTTATTGATTCTGTACAGTGGAATGCTGCATCTGAAACGGCAAGCATAGAGAACAAGTGACAGAATAAGGAAGAAAAGATGGAAAAAGTAAGAAAGCAGAACATAGAATGAGGAAATGACAAATCATCAATCATAAAGTTGGAGGCGACAGTGACACACTCGTCGACAGAAAATTATTACAGAAGCTAGTTCCCTCACCAACGCCGGGTGCACCAGCCCATACACAAGCCAATGCTCTCCGGAAGCCTCACTGGTTACATGAAAGTCGGAGGTGAGGTGGGTAGGTTCCACCGCACAAGCAAGCTTATTCCAGTAAAAGCGCCCTTATCACAGCATCGCAAAGATCGCTCTTGAAGATGCACAAGTGTCCGCCGTTGGGCACCTCGTGGTAACGAATCCATGGAAGTTTCCCCGCAATGTACTGGTTAATCTCACAAGGAATTATGCGGTCTTCCAACCCTTGCCAAATGTGAACCCAGCCCTGATTGTTGGGAAAAGGGTTTTCCAGTTCCAGGGGATCAAATTCCCAGCTTGCATAACCTGCTATTAAATCCCGGTGTAGAGATTCATGAACACCTTGCTGCCGTATCTTTTCCTGAATTCCAAAACATTGGAGTTACACAAAATGTTTCTAAATTTTTCATGCCGACTTTGATGACCCAAAAATGATAGCGCTTTCCCAACTAAGTCACAGATAAGAAATGGCTGATCGATTTGTTTTCAAACACTATCCATCAAACAAATCAAGTAAAACCAAGAGATGGTCAACACATGTATGCAGATCTCAATCAGAATAATCTCAACGAGGGAAGTCATCTCTAGTAGCATCTGTGTCTACATGTTCTGAAAAAATGGTTTTTCATCAATATGTTAAGCCAACGCAGATCCCCAGCCTTTAGTGAATCTGAGCAGGAAATAGCTTCGCATTTGCAGCACAAGCTTTTAAAGTGAAACATCTCTCGGCAAGGAAATACTTCGGTTTGCATCGACATAACAAAATGCATACTGCTCTTATAAAAGCATAAGAAAATACAAGTTACCTGACAAAGGTTAATTTTGTCCCCACAACTCTTGATAGTTTCCAAATCTCCCGGACTGAAAATCCTCATGTTTCCAGCCATTATGCTTAGCGAGGTAAACCATTTTTGGGTCATCCACCAGTAAAGTAACCAAGGAGCACGATGAGCGACTCGAAATGTCCATTGATCGGGCACTGGCAATTTTCGAAAGGCCTCCCTTAATAGCCCAGAAGGAAATGAATGCCACCAATAGTGCACAAAAGGGACTACTAGGGAAGCTCCTGATAACCTACACGTGAAGATGGGTCAATAAACATGAAAAGTTCCAAACATCTACTTAAGCGGGCAATCAAACTTGAAAAGTTAATGGCTAGAACAATGCCTGTGGGGTATATATCTGAGGCAACCCCAAGCAGGGTAGGCGCCCATTGAGATCCCAATCACATAAAATCTGGACCCAATCTGTAACTGGTCAGCTAGTTCTTGAATATCTGATGCCTCGTTTTTCACGGAACGAGATGGATTTGGATCACTATCCCCATAACCTGCTCTGTCGTAGAGGAGAAAGTATATTTTTAGCTCCTCTATAAGTTCCTGTAAAAGAAAATATAATGATCAATGTACCATGATCCACAAGACTTTTACCACATCTGATTAAGACGCAGAAATGCCGGCAATCAATCACCATTAGGAAAGGACTACACGCATCAGATTGCGAAATCAAAAGGCATTACTGCAGAGGGCAAAATGAAAATCCATAATGCAAAAATGGATCATATTTTTGCTCAGTGCAAAATGCCACCAACAGTTTTTGGTTTTCTTCACCCAAAAGGACCTCAATTCAACATCCTCGTATCCAAAGCTGTTATGTGATAGTGCAATAACATTCTTACGCTGAATTTGCCACCTTTAACTTTGCCAGTATGGCTAAATTTTTTTTATTCAACAATGAATTTTCTCCCATAAAGTACATATCAGGAAATAAACACACTCAAGACAATGCAGTAATTCGATGCCACGCTCACCACATGAGAAATAGGTGACAATTAGCGGTCAGTCAAACCATACGATCTACATCAGTAAATTAAAGCAGAGACGTTCATTACTTGAGGAATTGGCAAATTGAGATCCTTGGAGCTGTCGAACCCATGGATTACAATAACTTTATACTTAGCCTCTTCCTTCGGAGTGCCGATCTCCCTGTAAGCTAAATACCTCCCATCACTGAGTTTGACTCGGGGAGACGTGACTGGAGGACCATTTCTCGAGCCACATATCTTTGGAGGTGGGGGCTTCAATGCCTGGTATGCCCATCCGAGAACACCTACCACCACTGCCACCGCAATAGGTCCCAACATCGCTGGAAACAAAAGGAGTGGCCATTGAGTAATCTTCCAGCTTAGAAAGAGACAATATTAACATGCCCTAGAAGCCACATACAGATATGCATATATCAACAACCTAGAGTATAACAGCAACCAGCATTCTCCCCCAGGATCAAGATGATGTTTCAGTTTTAGTTAATATGATAAATCCTCTGATAGTTCTATAATCACTTCTTTCTCCTTTCCTCTTCCATTTATTTAATATATAGAGTCACGGCAAGTTAGACATTCATTCAAGCTCAGTCACTGATCATCAAGGATCGCTAAGCAAACCCCATAGCCTGTCATAGCTTATTGACCAATTAAAGCATGAATTGTACTCAAATTGCCAAACACAAGGAGCAAAGCAGAACAGACTGTGGCGAAACGATGCCTGTGAAAATTTCATCCTGTGATCGCAACCAATTAAAATAGTAAAGGTGACATAAAATAGCTTGTGATGCGCAGTAAAGATGGTCGGAGAACTTTATGCGAATCATATTGAAGCCTCTCCTTTATGCATTTATGCCGATCCAAGTCACTTAAATCAACAATCGACTAGCCATAAATTGGACTCAAACTCAAACGTTTCACTCTTTAAAATTCCAGAAGCAGCCATCCTCTTCGCAGCTTGCCCTGCTAACCAAGTACTCAAAAAACCTTTTTTCTCTTTCCTAATCTTCTGCTTCTAAGTAAGCATTCCCTGGACTCTGTAATCCAAACCGAGAACGACCCCTCACGAAAAAGTAGCAGCTCGACCGCACGCCCCAAGCTCAAAAGCGTTTCGTTAATCATCACAGCAAAAAATGCGAACTTTCCCAGTT
Source organism: Syzygium syzygioides (assembly GCA_031216285.1). NCBI lineage: Eukaryota > Viridiplantae > Streptophyta > Magnoliopsida > Myrtales > Myrtaceae > Syzygium > Syzygium syzygioides. Next base: position 30,690,769 of record CM062243.1, on the reverse strand, counting down.
ATACCAACACCCACTGGAGCACAGAAATTCCCTGAAACCCACGAAGGGAAAGCGAGCGATGCAACAAAATTCACGGAAAAGAGAGACAAGAGAACCTCGAGTCGAACCGACTTCTTTCTGGGTCGGAGTCCCGCGCCGCCGAATCAGAGCAAACCCGAAGCGTCAGGATCTCGCCCAGTGGATTTTTAGTAGCAGAGCTAGTCACTACACTGGAGAAGCGAAACCGAAAGAAACCCACAGGAGAACGCGAGCCGCCGAGCTGTCCCGAAAGAGACAAACGATGTTTGAGAGCTTTGTCGCCATGAACGGTAGTTGAGCGTCACCTTCATTGCTCGATCCATCGCAAGAGTATGTCGGGCACTTTGCTTCTGCTACAATAACCCATTTCAAATCACTGACCAAAATAATTGAGTTCAACCATTCGACGGACATCGACCGGCGAGTCCTAGTTAATCGTCCGAGTCCCGTCCCCACATGGAAGATACCATCTTTTACCAAAAATTACCGGAATAACGACAAAACAGTTCCTGAACTTTGGTCAGTGTATAATTTGATTTTTAAATTTTTAATTTGTTCAATATAATTCATGAACTTTTTTATAATGTTTAATGTGATCCCAGAAATTTTAATTTGTTTAATGTTATCTCTAAATTTTTTGTATATGTTCAATTTAGTTCATAAACTATATAAAAATATAACTACACTACATAAAAATATCACATGTAGTTTATGGACTAAATTAAATATGAACCAAAATTTTAAGACGATATTGAATAAATTATAAGTTCGTGAATTACATTGTATATTAAGCCAAAATTCAGAAATTGTTTATGTTTTTTTTTCAAAATTACTTAAGAAAATTCCGAGAAACTACGGGAAGGTTATGTACAATTCAACGACTTTATCTTCCTTGTTACACTCCAACCATTATCATGACAGGAGGCCTGCAAATCACCCTGAACCGGTCATGCATCAATTCATCGCGCTTCTTCAACATCGCAACTTGAGCCCGATGAGGCTGAAATAGTCGAGTCCAGCGACTGGAATAAGGGCCCAAAGCCTTCGTCAGTGGCTCGTTCAGGCCCATCAGGCCGGTTCTGATTTTGCGCTGTAGAGCCTGAGAAATCCAATTGCAAAATTTGAAGCGGTCCAGAGTTACAAAGCCTCAACTGATCCTTTCCCTACGTTCATCTGCACACCGTCATTGATCTAGCCACGAAATGGAATTCAATTCAAGCTTTCAGTGCACACTTGTGACCTGGGAGATCCATTGTCTAGTCATCGTCGTCCGATCATTACAGTACATCGCGAGTCCAACTCGACTGAACAACCGCCATTTTGCTCTTTCAAAAATGGGTAGTGCGATCGATAATGGGCAATCATCCATGTCGATTTTCCGTGAGGTGCATGTCCCCGAAAAATGAATTGAAATCTTGCATTTTTCCCCTTCTTTTAACAGGAAAGATGCGTCTTGGAGAGGTGCTGGGCAAGGTACAAAAGAAGCTGTATTGCACTTAAAAGTCTATGTGGACTTCTTTACTTCTGCCCCTCAAGTCTACGAGCCAGTCTTACCGATTCACTGAATGTAATTCCGGTTAATTATCTATATAAAAACTCCTATCTAGCTTAATGAATGATGTAAGGATTCACAAAACAAAAAGCATCCATTATCTCCCTAAGATTGGCTTAGCGACTAAGTACGGACCAATGTGCATACATCGGGTGCATGACACGGGTTCCATTTCGTCCCGTTCTGCCTAATCAATCCGGTTTGTTGGTCATTCAATTGGGTGGCTGGGATATTTTGTCAACCCGAGATTTATCCTTTAAATTATGTTTAATTCGTCATTAAACAAAAAACAGAAAAGGAAGAGGTATCCCTTTTTTTTTAATAGGGGCCTGTGATATCTGATGGGGCTAAAACAACTGAATAAATGGCTGGACACAAGGAAAAGAAGTCACAGAATCTAGGGAAGCACTAAGCAGTGTTATCTAGGGGAATAATGTTGAAAAAGAGTGACTCAATTCTTTTTCCGAATGTGGCAATCCACTCTCTCCCATCACCAATTTAGGCATGCCTAAGTAGAATCTACTTTACTGCAAAATGTGCCTAACACCACAAACTTTGCCACCGATCAATGGCAATTTTTAATTGGAGTTTCTTGGACTTAATTGATATTCAAAGCATGTTCTCTTCCACACTCTCACAAAAGGCCAAGTTAATGATGTGTTGTGGACAGATGTCCTGATGGCAACGATCAGAAGAGAACATCTCCTTTTTTTACCTGATATACAAAAGGGCCTCGAGTCTCTCCCCGCTAGAGAATGATGCAGGATCTGCCAAAATACTTACTGTCTTTCTTCCTATCTTTTATTCTTGTGAAAAGAAGCAAAGTTGAGGATGAACTCGGAGGACTGATTTTGGTGGACACCCCATGCTTTAAAAAGCCTAAAACTTTTTCACGTTTCCTTCCACGGTTAAAGGACACTTTGATCTGTAAAATAATATCATTTCGATTCAAGTGAGCTGAGAAAAGAGAGCTGCATGCTAGTACTGTTGGTACATGTGAGATTCTCTTTCTACCCAAACAGTGATTTGCATTGATAATATTCTTCAGCTAAAGCCCCACCATGCCTGATCAAAGATGGCTGCATAACATGACCGTGATAAGGAGGTCGCTGAACCTTTATTTTGTAAACTCAAGTCAATCACATTTTAAAGATCACTCGGTTTGGTGAACTCACATACCACATGATGGGTCGTACAAATTATCGCAAAGCACTCCATACAATTTGGATAGACGTCACGGTGCGATATTTAAGTGCAAACCTAACTAATTGTCTGAGTATCTAAGTACTTCTTTAGAAAATAACAAAAATTTACTGCATCAGTAAAAGATTCTTGCACAAATCAAGTGAATTACCAATATCAAAAGCGTATAATGTTACATTTGGTATGAACTCAACCTATGTAAGTTAGATTCAAGCAATGGGAAATTACCAAAAAAGTTCTAAACCTATTACATTTATGTCAATTCAGTCATAAGCCTTTCAGTTTAATTAATTCAATCCTAAACCTATTACACTTGTGCCAATTCAGTCCTAAACCTTTTAATTATGTCAATCTAGTTCTAAACTTTGTAATGATTTGGTAATTTAGTCCTTCCAATTGTCTAGTTAGCGTTGACCATCCTATGTGGTATGATCGGTGCTGATGTGGACACTTTTCAATTTAACCAATTTAATCTTAAAAATTATTTGCGTCAACGCCGGTCATGTCACGTATGATGGTCGGCATTAACTAGACTGCCATGTTAGCGACTTCCAACCAAAGTTGACCAGAAGGATTAATTTGGTAAATTATTAAAAGGTTTAGGATTGAATTGGCACAAGTGTAATAGGTTTTAAGATTAAATTGATCAAATTAAAAGGTTTATGACTGAATTAATACAAGTATAATAAATTTAGGATTGAAAGGTTTAGTACAAGTACAATTTTCAATTTATGATCCTTATCCTTCATAGATGGGAGCTGTTTCTTATTGAATTCTTCCCTTTTTTACCCTGTTTCTGAAACTGTGCTTTCCTTTTCCTCTTTTGTTTGTTATGCTTCCTTTGCTTTAGTTCCCCTTTCTGGACTTTCTGGAATTATGTGCTACGCACATGTTAGAGAGAGAGAGAGAGAGAGAGAGAGAGAGACCATCAGTTTGATTCTTGATCTCAACACTATAAAAGGGGTACTTCACCATCAATGCCCAATGAGAAGCCTCCAAAGGACACCACATAACCAGTTAATGATCCAATCCTCAAACACCTTGCCCCTTTCTCTCTCTCTCTCTCTCTCTCTCTCTCTCTCTCTCTCTGTTCTTTTATTGGCTGTGCCCTGTATTGATTTCTCATGGCAAGAATGTCTGATCCACTCGTGGTTGGTCGAGTGATTGGGGATGTGATTGACTGTTTTGCAACGAGTGTCACAATGACAGTCACTTACAACTCCAACAAGCATGTGTTCAATGGCCATGAGCTCTTCCCTTCCTCTGTTACCACTAAGCCTAGGGTTGAGGTTCATGGTGGTGACATGAGGTCCTTCTTCACACTGGTAACGATTGACTATTACCCTTCTCGAGGTTGTTTTTTTCCTGCATTTTGGGCTTAAAAGTTGATTAACTATAACGTGCTACTTCTAATGCATGTATGTAGGTTATGACAGACCCAGATGTTCCTGGTCCTAGTGATCCATATCTAAGGGAGCACTTGCACTGGTAATCACCAATAATTACCCTTCTCCAAGCTCAGATCAAGATGAAATCTTCCTATTGCTTATATAAAGATCACCACTCCACAATAAAATATGTGGAGAAGTTTCCCTAATCTTTTGTTTCGACACTTGTGCGTGGGTGTGTGTGTGTGTGTGTGAGGGCTCGCTGTATAATTTTGATTTCCCATGTCATAAAGTGCAAACTGTCTATGTTTGAGTACGGCCACCCAGATTTTGACTCGTGTTTTGTTTGGTTTTTCACGTTAATCAGCAGGATACTCCATGACCTGGTTTACATTCTAACTAGACTTCCATTAAGTTTTTTAGGACTGGACCACAGTTCACGATACATTTGTGAAAACCCAATGTTCTTATGATTTTTGAGTGTGCATCCCATCTGTTTTTAGGGTATTAATTGGTGGTGGAATCTATAGTAAGATAAATTTGGTTGATATTGAATCATAAAGGATATAAAAGTCCACATCTAATGATGCGAGCCAGTTTGGTCCTCCAACACGAAACCACGGTCATCCGAGGATCAATTTGCTCATGAGAAGCAAACTTCGACAAGACGTGAAAGTAGATCGCTCCCAAGTTTAAAGCATTTACATGTTGGCTGTGACTCGGTAACCAGAGAATACAGAAAAAGCAAATCCCTATGTATCATTCAAGAAAAGTGGCATGGCACTTATTGTTTAAATATGTACTATTGATCCGATTGTATTGCTTACAGGATGGTTACGGACATCCCGGGTACAACAGATGCCACATTTGGTAAGTCTCTCTCATCTCTTAGAGAAGGTATTACCTAGCTATACATGTATGCGAGTCCATCTCCCATGCACTCTTAGATCGGATGAGCCCAACATGGATCCGGCCAATTCACGAAAATTGGGTTCCTATGATTTGGTGCGGTTACAATTTTCCCGTCTTCTATCATTCCCCAACACAAACACCAACTCACAATGCCGCACACATGCATACATAAGCATAAAAGTACACTCATTAACCAAATGTTCAATGTTCTTTCAAAACATAATAGGTTCAAACTTTCCAGCCGAACTAACCGATATGGATCTACATAAAATGCCCAACATTTGAATGTGCTTAACCGGCTACCTGGTCAATATTTCGGGGTCAATAATATCAATATAACAAAGGAATCTGCATAAGCCGCTTTATAGGAAATGGACATGTATGCTAATTAGCATTTGTTGGATTACTGTGCACATTGTCAACCTCTCAACTGACCACACTGTCATGAAAGCCGCCTTTTCCACTTACCACCAGCGGAATAAAGACCATGATCAATCCCTTCCCTTTTTTAACTTCGTTTCGGCGTGGTGTGCATCATCACCCATTGGACAACACAGGAAAGGAGGTGGTGGAGTACGAGATGCCGAGGCCCAACATAGGAATCCACAGGTTCGTCTTCATCCTGTTCAAGCAGAAGAAGAGGGACATGGTGAGAGGCCCTTCGTCGAGAGACCGCTTCAACACCCGACAATTTGTGGAAGACAATGAGCTCGGCCTTCCCGTCGCAGCGGTCTACTTCAACGCTCAGAGAGAAACAGCAGCCAGAAGACGTTAAAAGGCAGACAACCACAACAATAAGGACAGTGAAACTGTGTGTACAAGATGGATGGACGTTCATGCATGTGGATGGAACCCTAGTTTATTATGATGTGATATAGCTTAAGAGAAAGCTTTCTATAACGCGTAACGAGTGTCAAGAAGACTCTGCTGGTGGTCAGAATAAAGATATTAATGTCACGGTGAGTGTGGATTCCGAAATGGACTCCGATGTAACGCTATAGTGTGTGTTTTGTCTTGTATTTTGCGTCTTGCAATAATAACAAGTTAGGATGCAAAATGTTTGCCAGGCAAGATGACCCAAAAAGCAATCGTTTGCTTTAATAGATGAATCGGCATCATTCCAGTAGTTGGACATTTTTCGAAGCTCGAAATAAGTGGCGAGAACCGACACTGGCGCCATCTCGTCTCTCTCGTGCATGTCTAATCCCACCATTCTGGCATATGTAATCGGCTTGAATGGATGTAAAAAATGTTCGAAGAATTCTCAACCTTCTTCGAAGAGAACAATTGTAATAGATAGATGCAACGGTACTAGTTTTGATCATCGACACGAAATCTAATTCGATGCTTAAGTAGTAGATGATGCAAAAGTACTAGTTTTGCCCGATCTGATTGTCCTATATATGGCAATGTTTAGTACTTCACATAATATTTGTTTTGTTGAATTTTGCCGTAGGGTTGTAGTACCTCACTGTGGGTACGGCATCGAGCAGCACCAGTTATAGGTACCTTTCTTTCCTAGGTACAATTATTATCTATAGGGAGCTGTTGGTTGTCCATTCTATTCCATTAACTAGAGTGTTAACCCGGGTGGTTACAACCGGATCGAAAAGATTTAACGATCACAACATCATCGGTCATTGTTATCCTAAGAACTTGACATTATAGCTTTGCTTAGTCATCTTTCAATTTTTTTTTCACATTTATAGCACTATGTATAAATCTCAATTTATATGTAAAAATTTCGAAGAGAAGGTTTTGTACTGACAGCATACCCACATTTCGCTGCGCACAATCTTTTCTTATTAGCAAATTTTCATTCAACCTAATTTTAAGCTTTAGCACTATAATGATGATAGCACCATATACTTTATAGTTTCACTTAAAATATACAATTAACCAAGTCATTTCTTAGATTCCCTAAATTAGAAAACATATGTGTTATAAAATAAAGATAGATAGAAACCCTCCTTTCATCTTATTTCATAGACCGCGTGCGAAGAAAATCAAATCTTATAATACTTTTATAAGCAATAAAATTATTTCACTATTATTATTTTTCTAAAACACCGAATGTATTTGTTGAAATCGTATATCATCAAAGGTCAAACAAATACCATATGTCCTTTCATAGTATTTAATCTTGTTAGATTGCAAGTCAAAATCTCACACTGAAATTATAAGTTTGTATTGGATGTGATAACAAAATACAATGATTTTCCTAGAGTTTTATCTAAGTACAACGAAAGACTAATGGATACAAAAAAATTAAATTAAAAAGATATATCTTATAGAGAGACATTCTTATGAATCAATAAAGCAAATAAAACGAACTGATCTGGTAAAGAATCTAACTTTTTAATCAACAAATTAATTCATCATTTCGTTGACACTCTTTTTATCAGACTCATTTTTCTTTTCTTCACTTTAGATTGATAAAATGAACTAATTTGACAAGAAAAAACTAACTCCAAATGCTAAGACTAATAAAAAAAAATTGACACATGGCACAATGCGTTCATATAAGGTACATGTTCATGTCTAACCGTAACAAAATCCTAAGATATAATAACACTGACCCTAATACACAGAACTAAATATATTTCCTCTAATTATTATACACATTTGACTGTGAAAAATCTTTAAAAAAAAATCATAAGTAGTTGGTATATGTGTATTCACTCAAATATCATACAAGGTATTGTGTATCTTTTACATGGTGTCCTACATAGGGTACAAGACATAAGACACAATGTGAATGTAGGGTGGATATCATTGTTAGGGTGTGGTTCATACTTTCCATCGATAGAAAGGCACGAAAGTCCTGCTCCAATCTAAGAATGAACCAAAATAATCTTGTATCTCGATTTCTCTTTATATCTTTTTTATTTTATTTTATTGTGTTTATATGCTTAATTTTAACAATAACGTTAAATCCCAAATTTAATTTGAGATTTTTGAAATCGAAATCTACACTATGACTTCAAATACCTGTCCTGAAACCTACCCAATCATACCGGTGTTGCACGTGTCATAGATTCTCTTGCGCACCCTAGTGCAGACCATCATTTGTGGGAGGCAGGGCCCATTTGGTTCAACTTTTAAAATACTATTTGGGGGAATGCAAATGCCTGTAGGTTAAAGTCCCTTGGGGAAATGCAAGTGGTGTTTGGTAAAAAATCATTTGTAAAGTTACTTTGGGCCAAGTAGTGTTTGGTAAAAAAAATTTTGTCAAAGGGCTTTGGGAATTATCTTTTTTATTAAACAAAAACCTATCCTACCCTTTGCCGAAACTGGCAAAGGCCTACAGCCGTCGGCGAGCTAGATCTGACACCGACAGCCATCGCCCAAGATCGGGCGACCCCCGGCGAGCTAGATCTGCCACCGGCGGTCGTCACTCGAGGCCAGGCTACCCTTAACGAGGGTCAAGCAACCCGGGCGGCCAGTGCCTGGGTCGTGCAACCTCGCTGGCCTCTCGCCGGCCCGATCCGGTGTCGGCCTCCCTTGCCGACCACCTCACAAAGAAAATAAATAGTACCAAAAGGGACAAAACCGGAATAAGCCAAATAAGTGAAAGTAGTTTGAGGACAAAAAATTTTGGTTGAGCATTCCACAAATGCTGAAAGCCCAAAGCTGGTTCGGACCAGCTTTGGACTTTCGGCATTCCAAATGCTAACATTTGACCAATGCCAGGCTGAATGCTGAATCAAACAGTTCAACATTTTGAGAAGGGGCTTTCAAGGTTGAAAGTCCATTCCCAAAACTGAACCGAACGGCCGCAGGGCCATAGATCACAGAAGTATCCATAAGTTGGCACGCCACCTCATAATTTTCCTCTCTGTCGGAAGAAAACCTTTCATTTTCGCAGCTTAAATTGACTGCTTTACGTCCCCAGGGATGGAATACTTCCATCAATGTGTATGACCTGTGCATGCATGGCATTATACCCAGTTTTAGGGATCAACAGAAACGGGCGACCCCCACCGCAAAGCCACTGAATTTGGCATCCAAACGTGATTGTCCCTGAAACTCGGGTACAGGCAAGATGGCTTGGGTGAAGAATATCTGCAGAACCCGTGCGTGACAACCTGTGAGAAGTGGGGTACACATGAAGGATTATGAGTGCATGTCTTAGCTCTTAGCTGTTGCAGTTTTGCAACCTGCATTTGAATGTGTCGCTGCTTTTCTGCAGTCTCTTCCTCCCTTTTGCCATTTCGACTTGATTTCTCGTTGGGTACGGCATGTTTTTGGTACGGGGTCTTGCACTGTTCCGGAAAGATGCTTTGGTTACTTCAGTCAAGAGATAATGATACGCCTGCTACTGCTAGTTTTTGGTTTATATGCTAGCGTGTGCATAGGTGTGCGTTGGAAAGGGCTGGGCAAAGAAACGGCAATGATGCATTGGACCATCACGGTAAAGGAGGGAGCTAAGTTTGTTGATCTACTTCAAGTAAAGATTGGACAGAGAAAATATTCAGTGGTATGATACTGCCATGTCATTGTCCTACATGGCGTATCTGTTCCATTAAGAAGCTGACACGTGTCAAGTGACGTGAAAAAAAGAATAAGAGAAAATAGGTTTTTCAAACGTGCGCGCTCTGGCTCTTGTCCTTTCCAGCGTCTTGTCTTCTCCCCTACCCTCTCTCTTTCTTTATTTCAAAATTTTAGACCTCATGCTTCACACCTCCCTCTCTTCGTCTCGCAAAATCTGAGGATCATCTCTGGATGACCATCGTCGAGCGTGCTACTAGAAAATGATGGAGGCTTGGTGGAGTGGAGTCGGGGTCAGAGGGCTGATGGCACGAGCTTCCCTCTGAAGAAAAGGTCATCGGAGAGAGAGACTGACGCGAGCCGTGGTTTTAGCCGGATGACCTAGAGGAGAGGCGAAGTCGAACTCCCTGTCGACGTCGTCGCCGTCCTTGATGCCTCGATTGGTCCTTGCCAAGACCCAAACCCGACCCGCTTTACACCTCTGGGGCTAGCTACTCGCTCCTATAGGACCCGTTGCTCAATTGGAGCAAGTACCAGCCAAACTTCGAAAACGAGCTTTTCGAAGCAAGAGATTGGATTAGCTTCGAGAGAGAGAGAGAGAGAGAGAGAGAGAGAGAGAGAGAGAGAGAGAGAGAGAAAGCTGGGGTCTTCCGCACCTCCTCCTCCGCCGGCCTAGACGCAGGTTCCTCTGCCGCCAGACCTCGGTAAGCCCGCCTTCTGATCATCCTCCGAATTTCGCCGTTCTCGCGAAAGTGTCTGTCTGGCTGAACACTCTGTGTCGATTTCTAGAGTTGATCATTCTCTCGAGTCGAACCCTTCGTTTGTAGGGTGGCAAGGTTGATGTTTCTTTGTCTTCCTCGCCTATGTTGATTCCAGTGAAATGCCAGAAGAAAGGAAAATGTGATGCGATGTGACGTGACGTAATAGTGTCAAATCGCGAGAAAATTTGCTAGCGACGGAGCTCTTGAGTGTGTAAAAAACCTAATTTGTTGAGCGCTAAAGTTGCTTGCTTTTAATCCTGTTGGCTAATTCTCGCTGCCTTTGGCTTGGTGGTATTGTGTTGAGTCCTGTGGAGCCGTGCTTATGGACAGGGGATGGGAAAAGTTATTCGAGAAGCCGGCTAAGGCGGCGGTGCATTGGTATTTGCCATTGTTCTGACTATGTATTGTTCTGTCAATGCATCGCGAAAGGATTTTAACTAAATTTACACTACCTTGAAGGCTGCTTGACGTAAAAGAAAAGAAAAAGAAAATTATGTGAATATACAGATTGTAGATTATCTTGGAGTGAGGCATTTGTAATAGAAAGTAAATCTTCATCTTGTTTCGATTATCTTTTAAGCAAGCAAGTGGGATTTACTTCATTTTCACTTTTATGTGTCAAAGCAACTCGTTCCATGATACTTTGGGCCATTAGGAGTCTGCATTTCCATAGAGGTATGAAGTAATGTGGTAGGTCTTGTCAATACATAGTAATTCTCAATACAGTGGTGTTTTTGTGCTTGATTTAGGGAGCACCGAAGGATACTCGATGAGGCTAGATGCTGCTAAAGTCATTGCTCAAGTTTTGTTCACAGCTTTTTTTTTTATATAGAGTAGTATTTAGTGGCATATCTCTACTTTTAATTTGTCTCTTGTAGTGATTAGTTTGCGCATTTCAGTATGTCATTTGTAGTTGTCATGGTGGATATGGTGCAATAGTGGTTTGACTGTATGCAATTCTAGAGTAAATCACGACGACAATTGCCTTCATCATACTGATATAATACTAACTCATATATTGTTTGCAGATTTGTATGAACAAATCCTACAATAATCCCTCCTTTTGTAACCCTTACACAAAATTAGTTGTTCTTGGTGAGGCAAAATTCTGTGTTGATTCTATAACACTGGAAAAACAATCGGTGCATCATTTCAAACTTTAGGATGAATAAGTGTACAACGGCATTTCAAGGGGTGTTATTATTAATTCCTTCTATAGTTGTGTAAAAGTACTCATCTTCTTGCTCCTAAATCTGATCCTTTTTTTAGATTTTTTTAATTCCTTAGTCTGACATTTGACTTGTTCCAGTGAAGTTGGTTTGGGAAGGTCTTGGGCTTGGAGGAGAGCCTACAGTTGAGAGCTGAAGCAAGTATTCACTCATGCTTTAACTGATATTGTAACGTCCCGAATTTCGACTCATTTCCGAGATCAATAATATTGATATTATTCCTCATTTAATTGTAGTAAGTCTCGCCCAAAATTGAGCTCTTTCAGGATACTAACCGATAGGGAATGACTAATTAGGAAACGGTACGTGGACCAGGAACCCGATCACGATTCGGACATCGATTTCGAGAAACAACGAGAAAATATTTTGGGCCAATGTGGGCCGATCCTAAGAGGCTGATGGATTTGATTTGGCCGATGACGTACGATCGGATCGCGGGTGATTCCGTACGACCGAGAGTACGCATGACGAACGAATCCCGAATTTAAACCGAACGATCGCGACATCTGAAACTAGCAATAATTTCTCATGTTCTCCCGGTAATCAAGACCGTCACGACTCGAGTAACCCTAGGTCGATACGCGTAACTCCTAAATAGCCGCTCGTTAGTGAGAGACCCTGAAATTGAAAATTGAGCGAGTTTTGATCACAAAATTGGACCCGGACTTCAGTGTCGATTTTCAAGGGCTTATATGACTATTTTTACGAATCCGACGTCATATTATGTTGGCCACACACATTTGGAATTGGTATGGTCGAAAAATGAAATTTTGACCCGGGACCGGAAAAATGACCGTTTTGCCCCTAAGCTATTTTGGGTTCCGAATTTTGGGGATAATTTGGAATTTATTTATGGATTAAATTAAGTTCTATCATCCCAATAATTTAGCCTTGCAATTGACCAAAGTGCCCCTCAATTATTGGATAGAGATGAATATGGGCCAAGTTTTCAAGGGCAAAAGTGGAATTTTGGAAATGTTGGTCAAATCTCTGACCCATTAATAAATTTGTTTTTCTTTCATTCGTCCCCCATTTCCTCTGGCCAATTCTCTCTCCTCTCCCTCTCTCCCGAAATCTCTCTCTCTTTCTCTTCTTCTCACAGTGAGCAAGCCACCGTCGGAGGAGCATTGCCGTCCACCTAAGCCGGCTGCCGGCTGCCGCCTCGCCGTTCGACCGCCACCGTCACCCCACCATTCCCTCTCACCTTCACCGTCCCTTTCTCTCTCTTGTTTCGACCAAAGGACCGCCGAATCAGCCGCCTTGCCGGTTCGCCGTTCTAGCCGCCGTAGACGCCACCGGGATGCCGCCGCCGATTCCGCCGCATGCCGGCGATTGGCTGCCCGTTCCTCATCGTTTAGTTGAGCTTGGAGCTTAGTTAGTGTGAGTATTAATTCCTAAACCTTAATTAAGACTAATGTGCATTTTTGGATAGGATTATGTGATTTTAGAGGTTAATTGGGTGAGATTTAGACTTGATTAAGGTCCAATGATTAGTGGGTGATTATGTGGAATATTTGGGAGTTAAACACGTCAATTAAGCGGTGGATTGATGCCCTAATGTGGCTGTTTGGTGGCTGCCCATTCTAGATCCGAATTGGATCATTTTGACTAAGTTGAGATTTGTATGGATTATTGCCATGTTGAGGATTAATTGGACAATTTAAGGAGTTTAATTGCAATTTTTCCGATCATGTCTTGTTTAAATGGTTTATGGGCTGAATTGTGTGCCTGGATGATCAATTGAATAATGCCACACCGCATGGTTGTGTGACCGATTAAGGCGGTGTGCGATTGGCCATTAATTGGCGTGAATTATGGCGCCCGAGGATGTGAATTATGTGTATGGCTTGTTAGCATGTCAATTGGGCACATGTGGCATAAATCGAGCACGTATTGATTTTGTTGAGTTATGTGCTCATGATTGAAATTGATTGCTCATTTTACATGGTCACGCATTCTGTATGCCGAGAATGGGCATGAGAAGAAAAGTGTGCGAGTTTGCATGCTTGGCATGAGCGTGTGTGATAACCCTAAATGCCCAGATGCGTTTACACGGGGCTCAGGTAAAATTGGCATTATGCCGTGTGATCACTTATTGGCCTTCGGGTCGTACCGTCCTTATGCACTTTGAAGCAGGACGATGCCCAGTTTGTTCGGAAGACAACGTTGGTCCGTAAGGAGATCGGTGTTGCGCCTCATGCACTTTGGAGCAAGCTAGAGACACTAGGCCAAATGCACTTTGGCACAGGCCGCAGAGTGTTGTGGGCTTTCGAGCTGTAGCCTTCGGGTCGGTTTATAAATTGCTAAAATGAGGCATGTGCCAGAGTGCATGATTTGAGGAGATTCATAAGCATGAAAAATGTGTGCCAAAGTATGTGACTAATGTGCGAACCGGTGATTCGTATGTAAGACAGGCACTTGAGGCATGAGCATGCATATGGCGTATGTATGACCAGTGTGTCGCGTATGTGCCGTGATTTATATAGAACGCCTAACCTGTAGGGTTGGTTGTATACTCGATCTGGGCCCGAGAGCCTAGGTCAATTGATTGAAATTGTTATGTAGTGTGTGCTTGGTTTTTCTTGTCAGAAGGTGCATGTTAGCCTAGTTTTGGTTTAGGGGTTATTACTCGCTGAGCTTGTCTCATTGTTGTATAAATCCACTCTTTTCAGACCCCTCCCAGCATTGAGGATGGCAGGTGAGCCGACACATTTTGGAAGGAGCCCCGGATAGATATGGTGTTTGACCGCAGAGCCATGTACCCTCTTTTGATGTTGGTGGTTATTGACCCGTTTTGGCCTTTATAAGTGTACCCGGTGTAAAATAGATATTGTAAATATTTTACTAGAAGTGTAATGTGTATATTTCCAGTCTCATTGGTTTTGACTATTATGCTATCCTTGGTTGTCTGATTTATTGTATGGGTGTATATATATATATATATATATGTTGCTTCCACATGTGCTTTAATCTGTGTGCTTTGAGCGTTGGGTCGGCGACATGTCCTAGCACATTCGACCAGTGACAGGATGCTCGAGCTTCGTGGGTACGGGGCGTGACAGATATTATAAGAAATTAGCCTTTCTTTGGCAATATCATTTCTAGGTTATTTGTATGACTTTGTGATTGAATTCAACACTTTGTAGATGTGTTTTCTCCCCTTCGAAAGGCTATTGGGGAAGCAATATAACTTATGTCTTTCTTTACAAAAGATATTCACCTTCATCGTAGATGTGAAATGCTGAGTACAGGAAACTGAGACAGCACAAGTGCTCATGATTGTAAATATTAGTCCTTTATTGCTCAAGACCATGGAATTATATATTTGCCTCTAATACTGTATCAGGGATGTTGCTAAGAAGAAAGTCTTGCTTGGGATAGGTGGCGGACATTACGCGACTTGGCATACGTACATTGTCCAATAAGACGTCTTTTAACTTTTTAATTCTCCTTAATGCTACAAGTCTTTTTGTGTCGTTGATATCCATGAATATACTACCTGTTCTGATTAGAGATATATACCGAAGAAAAATAAGATCTTTTCAAGTTGGAACATCCCAGTCCTCATTTTTGGAAATACCAAATCTACTAGCAGAAGCGTTCTATGTGTTTTCTTTGGTAATTAATTCAATATCTTGATACAAACTGCTCCATGAAAGTAACATCTGTGCAAGTTGCTCAATCATCAAGTTGTGGATAGTTTGCTGAAATTTTCTAATGTTTTGCTAACAAATCGTTTGCTTCATTGATCTCATATTGATTCCTGCCCTAAAATTGGCTTCTTGATCTATGTCCTATTAGGCTCAAGTCGGTCATCTTCGCTTCTTATCATCCTGCATGAAGCTATACGTCAATTCTTGCTGGCAGCATACAAACTAATGACCTGTTGGTCATTTCAGTTCTTTTTTTTAGAGCAAAAAGAAGGGTCATTGAGTTTGTCTGATAACTTGCCTGTCATTTTCTTTTTAGGTTAGGTTGCATTATAGTAGTGTACTTGATCTGTTTTTCCACCTTGAAGTATTTTCATGAGCATTTTGTTTCATAACAAAGGCTTGTGTGGTGTACTTTCTTTGCATGTCCTCTATTTTGTATAAAATGGCGGCTTGTCCACTGGTGGTAAACTTGCCATAGCCATATCGTGTCTTGTTGTGTTTCATGTGCTGCTTTTGGTGGTATACATATGCTGCATAAGAAGGGAAGGCATCATTATGACTTTGCACTGCCCTTATCTCTAAGGGTTGGTTTTAGATAGAACATTCGTTTGTTCAATTGGCAGTAAGAACAGAAATTAAAAGAAATCACCACATCGAATCCTGAACACAATCAAGTAAGTATTCTTGTCCTATCATATTATTATTCCTTTTTGTCACATTCTGTCATTAACACATTTTTTTCTAGCATTTATACACAGCACTCTCGGTGGTAGTCATGGTGCACTAAGAGTACACTACAAGGGTCAACAGGGTGGTTTATATGTCATGGTATGCTGCTCTTTCCTTTTTGGTTTGCAACATTAGACATTTTCTCTTGTCTTCTTTTAAGTTATAAACGTCTGTTTTGCAGTAGATATAGATTTGAAGAAGTGGAAGCATATTCCTGTCCCCCATAGTTAAATTGACTTGTTCCCGGGATAAATGGGTATGTCTTCATCTTTTTAGAATTAAATTTGTTTCCACTTTATCTTTCTTCTCTAAATAATTAGATATTTTTTTAAAGTGTAGAGGCTCCAAAAGATAATATCATCGTTCATAATGTTGATGAAGAATTTGAATTTAGAATTGGTACGGTGTTTGCTAATGAGGACGAAACTTATAATGCATACAATGCATATGCAATTTGCAAGGGATTTGGAGTGCAAAAAGGATAAAAAGCAAGTAATAGCAAAGGAATATTGCGACGATGCAAATTTGTTTGTAATTGTGAAGGACACTCTTCACCAATCCCACCTCATGAACAAAGAGATGTTTATAGGACAGTGAAGAGAACTGGATGTCAAGCTTGCATTAAATTCGTAATTGAAGATGGAGTTTGGGTAGTTTCCAAGTTTGAGGATGTCCATAATCATCCCTTCATTGAAGACAAACAAAAACATCTTATACGATCATTTCCACGCATCACGGACACTAGTAAAGGTATATTGACTTCCATGGCAGGGGCTGGTATAAGGGCTATAAAAGCATATACCTACCTTAGCGGTGAAGCGGGGGGGCTAGAAAATGTTGGCTTCGCATTACGTGATTGTCAAAATTTCTTGCAATCCAAAAGAAGGAACCTGATTAGTGCGGGGGATTGTCAAGGTCTTATTAACCATTTTAATTGCTTATAATCAAATGGAAGCAATTTTTCTTATACATTTCAATTGGATGAGGAATAGAGACTGACCAATTTCTTTTGGTCCGATAGTGTATCCAAGTTGGACTATGAAAGTTTTGGAGATGTGTTGGTATTTGATACCACTTACCGTACAAATAAGTACAATATGATATGTGCACCATTTGTTGGCATGAATCATCATTGGAAAAATGTGATATTTGGTTGTGCTTTTTTGTTGGATGAAATTATTGGTTCTTTTGTTTGGGCATTTCAATCCTTTTTAAAGGTGATGGGTAATAAAGCACCCAAGACTATTTTCACCGATCAAGATCATGCCATGGCAAATGCTATTAGAACTGTTTTTCCGAATTCTAATCATCGCTTATGTGTATGGCATATTGCGAAAAATGCTACACATCATATTGCACATTTTCTTGGAAAGCCGGATTTTCGTGATAAATATTGGCAAAAGCTTCTATATGATTGTGAATCTAAATTGGAAATGGAGAACACTTGGAAAGCAATGTGTCAAGAGTGGAGCTTGGGTGACAACAAGTGGTTGGATAGTTTGTATCAACTGCATCATAAATGGTGTCCTGCATTTGGCCGTGATTTCTTTTCTGCAGGAATTCGACTTACACAGAGAAGCGAAAGCACAAATAGTGCCTTTCAAGATATGGCATGCAAGACCATGACTTTGACTGAATTTGTTAAACATTATGAAAAGCGAGCTGAAAAAATGCGCAATGCTGAAGTTGTTGATGATTTTGAGTGTGCTCGAGGAAAGCCACGAATTATGGTTGACAATGCAATTTTGAAACATGCTGCAAGCATATATACTCATGTCATTTATAGGAATTTCCAGGCTGAGTTCATGCATGTTTTGTCTGTACATGTTCTTAGATCAGAAATTGACGGGCCATTGCACACTTATATCGTGGGAACCGGAAGTAGTGAACGGAAGCATATTGTCCATTTTAGTCCAAGTGATTCTACCATTACATGTAGCTGCAAATTATTTGAAATGCAAGGATGGTTGTGTAGGCATACTTTATGCATCTTGGCCCGAGTTGTAAATGTTATAAGCATTCCATCACAATACATTTTGAAGAGGTGGACAAAAGTCACAAAATTAGGGACTTATTGTGAAGACGTTGCACAAAGATCTCATTGTGCGGTTAAATCAAAGACATTGCTTTTGAAGAGGTTGATGCGGTTAGCTTTTGGTGTTATGAATGACGGTGCCAATCATGATGTTACAGAGAAGCTTGCAACTACAACCTTGTTGCGTCTTCGCTCCCAAATCACAAATAAAATGCAATCTTTAACGGGTAAAGATTATGTTGATTTCTTGGTGGAAGGTGATGAAGCTAAATATGCAGAAAATCGTGGAATTCAAGTATTTGATCCACATCGGAGAAGGCCAAAAGGTGTACCAAATACTCATATCAAGGGCGCTTCGGAAAAGAGAAAGAGAAAAGCATCTTCATCATAGGAGGCACCTTGCATAAAGTATGATGCTTATTTAAGGTGATAAAATGATTCCATCAATTATTTTAGCTCATTTTTGCATGAAGTAATTCTAAACTCTCATTTTTTTTTTGCAGGATTGACCTTTGACAAAATTTGTAGTTATTAGTGTAGGTAGTTAACTAACTTCAGTTAGTGCAGCTTTTGGGTCTTTTTGCTATAAGCATGCACTTCTTCGTGGGTAGGATCGATTTGCAAACTGTTTTTGGAACTTGTATAGTTCACTGCTCCTTCTAGAATCAACAATGGCATATTTTGATGTTGAATTGTTGATCAATAGAACAATATGCTTTTGGGTGTAAACAGTGGCATCGCTGTGTCTACAATGATGAAGTACGTAGACAATATTGTGAAGGTAAGACATCTTTTGCATATGGCATCAAAGAATGAAACATTATACCAAATTTACTGGAGGCTATTTGCTATCTTCAGGCAGTCAGCTTAAATTTTTGTAGAGCCCAGTGCTGGAAATGCAAACCAAGTGGATCTTTTTGGGCAGGACTCGATTGGAGATATGTTGGATGGACCAATATCTATTCCGACTAATGCTTCTTCCTTCAATGAAAATTCATCTGAGGTTGACCTTTTTGCCGAAACAAACCAAGTTTTGTTTCGGCACCTCCTTCGGTAGAATCATTTGAGAAGAAGGTGAAATAGTCTTGAGTTTTTAAATTGTGGACTATCTAGTGCTGCTTATTACTGCCCCTGTAACTCACTCTTGCTAGCCTTTCACTACAAGGAAGAATTTGATCTCTTAGGGGTAGCTACTCTTTTTTTCAATCACAAGCTAACATCGATGATTTTGCACATGTGTTGATTATATGAATTCTTTTGCGGACTAATGTGGATCTATTTGCTTCTTCACCTTCTGTATCTTCTGCGGTTTCTGCACCAGTTGACCTATTTGCTGCGCCAACTCCGGTTACTCAACCTGAAACCAAGCCCATACAAGCTATTCCCACTAACCCTATAGTAGATCCATTTGCTGTTGTTTCACTAAACAATTTGGACAGCTCCGATCCTTTTGGCTTATTCACTTTCAGTTCTAATTCAACATCAGCAGGACCTTCCCAAAATGCCATCGATGATTCCAACATGAGTGACTCAAGTAGGAAGGCTTCAGCTGTCTCGAATCCACAACCAAAGAAGGATGCATTCCATGTCAAGTCTGAAATTTGGGCAGATTCCCTCAGCCGTGGACTGATTGATCTTAATATATCTGCTCGTAAGTATATCTAAGCTCGTCTTGTGGCATTGCAGTTGTTCCTGTTAGAGTATAATTATTTTTATTTTCTAAGTTTTATTCCTTTTTTACATATATAAGGGCATTATGGTCATATACAATTTATATTTAATATATATTGTGATGGGTGTAGGGTTTCTGTTACACACAGAAACCAAGAGCCCCTTTCTTGAATTTTACAATCTCTTTCTTTCTCTCTTCTTCTCCTTTCTTTTTCTTCTCTCTTCGTTCTTTTCTCTCGTTATTTTTCTGCGGGTTCTCTAATCAGCTTAGTAACATGGTATCAGAGCACGGTTTGACTACCTGATTACCTGGTCCTATTGCTGGTTTGAGAGTCCCCTAATAACCCTATTCCTTCTCTGGTGCGTAGCCACCTAAAGCTGCAATTTTTACCTATTTTCTCTTCAAGTCCCAATACATATAAGATCAGGAGAAATCAGATTTATCAGGTTCTGTTTGTGACAATGGATTACAACACTTCTTGATCAGCAAATTCAAGGATCAGGGTATTTCGTTGATTATGCAGCCTATATTTATAAGATTTCAGCATCCCTTTGTTTGATTGATGGAGCCAATTGCATCTGATTATATGTTGGTATTACTGTTTTATTTCTTGCACTGAAGTTTCGGCCTTTGTGATCGGTGGTAGATATATTTATATTGAGATTTTCATCATGAATGGCACTAAGTCTTCTACGGACAGTGTCAATGTTCAGATTACCACCATTAAATTGAATGGATCCTCCAATTACTTGCTATGGGCTCAAGCTGTGAAGGTTTATATTAATGCCAAAGGGAAACTTAATTATCTTACTACAGAACCCCCTGCTGAAAACTCTAAAGATTATAGTGACTGGATGAGAGAGAATGATACACTTTTGGTGTGGTTATGGAATAGCATGGAACCATCCATTGCTGCTAATGTCATGTTCCACACGACTGCCAAGGGAGTGTGGGATGATCTTATGGAGAGTTACTCACAAGACAAAAACATGTCTAGAGTCTATGAGCTCTATGAGAAGATCTTTAATTTTAAACAGGGGGACAAGTCTCTTGGAGAGTATTATAGTGCTTTGAAAGGCATGCGGGAAGAACTTAATCTTTATCAGCCCATCACTACTAATCTGGAGATACTAAAGACACAACGAGCTGAATTTCAGGTGGCCAAGTTTTTATCGGGCTTAAATGCTGACTTACAGCCTATGAAGAGTCAACTTCTTGCTGGAGAGAAAGTTCCTTCTATGAATAAAGCATTTTGTCGGATTCAGCGCATTGTCCCTCCGTCTTCTACATCATCTAAAGATAATTCAGCATTTGTGGCTAGTAGTGGTGTTCGTGGTCGCGGTGGTTTTTCTAATAGAGGTCGTGGTTTAGGGGGAGGTTGCGGTCGTGGTGGTGGACGTAGTGGACAAAATTCTGATCGAGATAACCGTCAGTGTATATACTGCAGCAAATCTGGTCATATTGTTGACACATGTTGGGCCAAGCATGGCAAGTGTGAGTGGGCTCAGCGATTAGTTACTGCAAATGCTGCTATGTCTGAAGGGAGTGCTGGAAATGTGTCTTACAGCAACACGAATCCATCTATCCCAAGTGGGGGTAGTTCTTCTGAGTCCGCATCTCGGGATGATATGGTCGCACAACTCATCAAGCGTGTCCAACAACTGGAGGCTTCCAATTCCTCATCCACTGCCACTCTTGCATGTACAGGTAACATGGCCTTTTTCTCTACTTTGTCTCCTGGCACCTCTTGGGTCATTGACTCGGGAGCTTCTAGTCATATGATGGGTAAGCAAGAATTATTTTCTTCACACCATAACTCTAGTCCTTCACCTGAAGTTATTCTAGCTAATGGTTCCTCTACTCAAGTGGTTGGATCAGGGGCTGTCTCACTTACACCCTCCTTATCCTTGTCCTCCGTTTTACATGTTCCTCAACTTCCTTTGAATTTGTTATCTGTTAGTCAGTTAACTAAAAATCTTGGTTGTTCTGTTACATTTTACCCCTCCTATTGCATTTTTCAGGACCTTCAGACAAAGAAGAAGATTGGTGGAGGGCATGAACATGATGGACTCTATTATCTGGATGATGTCTCCACTGCTGACGCCAATGGTCTAGCTGCTAGTCCTATTACCCCCATGTTATGGCATTCCCGTTTGGGGCATTTATCTTTATTTAAGTTACAGCAAATAATTCCCGAGTGTAAATCAATTTCTACTCTTGAGTGTGAGGCTTGTGAACTTGGGAAACATCATCGTAGTTCTTTTCCTAGTCGTAGTGATTCTCGTGCATCTACTTTATTAGAACTTGTTCATTCGGACATCTGGGGACCTTCTCGTGTTGCTAATAGAAATGGTTTTAAGTACTTTGTTACTTTTGTGGATGATTATTCTCGGCTAACATGGCTCTATATGCTTCATGATCGTTCTGAATTTTTACAAGTTTTTCAATTATTTCATCGCGAGGTTACTAATCAGTTTAATACATCCCTCAAAATTTTGCGAACAGATAATGCTCTAGAATACTCACAAAAATCAATTTCTTTGTTTTGTTCTAGTCTTGGCATTATACATCAAACAAGTTGTACTTATACCCCTCAGCAGAATGGTGTGGCCGAGAGAAAGAACCGTCACCTTCTAGAAGTTGCTCGTTCACTCATGTTACATATGCATGTCCCAAAATCATTTTGGAGTGATGTTGTCCTTACAGCTTGTTACCTCATAAATAGTATGCCTTCCACTGTCCTTAATCAACAGTCACCAATCAGTATTGTATTTCCTGACAAGCCGTTATTTCCTCTTATCCCGCGTGTCTTTGGGTGTGTTTGTTTTGTCCATAATCTACGACCTGGTGCTGATAAACTATCCCCTCGTGCTACTAAATGTGTTTTTCTCGGGTATTCACGTACTCAAAAGGGATATCGGTGTTATGATCCTATGACTTGTACTCAATATGTCAGTGCTGACGTTACTTTTTTCGAGGGCACACCATACTATTCTACTGAGGGTAAAGAGTTTTCAACTGACATTGTAGTTGATCCTCCTATTCCACAACTTATTCCCTTAGATTCCGTTAGTCCTTCCGTACCTCCTCCCTTGCAGCTATATCAGCGGCGAAAGCAGTCTATGGCACTACCAGTCTCCAGCTCTTCCATGCCCTCCATTCAATCTCCCTCCTTGTCTCCTGGTCCGGACGATCTTCCGATTGCCCTTCGCAAAGGTACTCGTTCTTGTACACAAAAATCCTCTTTTGCTTACCCTATCGAGCGTTATGTGTCTTTTTCACATCTTCCTCCTCCATTGCATGACTTTGCTCTATCATTACATACTCACACAATTCCTACTTCTACCACTGAGGCCTTGTCTCATCTCAAGTGGAAGAGAGCTATGGATGTAGAAATGGAAGCTTTGGTGTCCCGCCAAACGTGGTCTTTGGTTGATCTTCCTCTTGGGAAAGATGTGGTGAAGTGTCGTTGGGTGTACACTATCAAGTATAACTCGGATGGCTCAGTTGAGCGTCTTAAAGCTCGGCTCGTTGCTAAAGGTTTTACTCAAACTTATGGAGTGGATTATTTTGAGACTTTTTCCCCCGTGGCACGTCTCAATTCTGTTCGTGTTATTATTTCTCTTGCTGTGAATTTTGATTGGCCATTATATCAATTGGATGTCAAGAATGCTTTTCTTTATGGTGATTTGTCTGAAGAAGTATATATGGAGCAACCTCCTGGGTATGTTGCCCGGGGGGAGGATCGCAATAAAGTATGCCGGCTACATAAAGCCATTTATGGTTTGAAACAATCTCCTAGAACATGGTTTGAGAAATTTAGTTCAGTGATCTCCAAGTGTGGTTTTCGCCAATGTTATTCTGATCATTCTGTTTTTGTTCGCAAGAAGGAGTCGGGAGTGGTCATTCTTGTTGTTTATGTGGATGATATAATTGTCTCTGGTAGTGATGCGATCGGAATTTCTGAGGTTAAATCTTTTCTTCAACAACAATTTCAGATTAAAGACTTGGGAGCTCTTAGGTATTTTCTAGGTATTGAAGTTTTACGAAGTAGGAAAGGTATTAATTTGTCTCAACGAAAGTATGTTCTTGATCTTTTATCTGAGACCGGTACACTAGCTTCCAAGCCAGTTGATACTCCTATGGATCCAAATCAAAAGTTTGGAGTTGATGATGGAGATGACACTGAAGATAAACATCGGTATCGGCGTCTAGTTGGGAAACTGATTTATCTTACTGTTACACGTCCCGATATTTCTTTTGCTGTTAGTGTGGTGAGTCAGTTTATGGAATCACCCAAGAAGGCTCATTGGGATGCTGTTTGTCGCATTCTTCAATATCTTAAAGGCTCTCCTGGTAAGGGACTGATTTATAAACCGAATGGTTCTTCCACCTTAGTTGGCTATTCTGATGCTGATTGGGCTGGGTCAAAGTGTGATAGGCGGTCTACGACTGGGTATTGCACCTTTCTTGGTGGTAATTTGGTTACTTGGAGAAGTAAAAAACAGACTACCATTGCCAAATCTAGTGCGGAGGCTGAATATCGTGCTATGGCACAAACTGTGGCTGAATTGTTGTGGTTGAAATCTCTTCTCCAGGAGTTTGGATTTTCTATTAATCATCCTATTAATATGATGTGTGATAATCAGGCAGCTATTTATATTGCTAGAAATCCTGTTTTTCAAGAGCGAACTAAGCATATAGAAGTTGACTGTCACTTTGTTCGTGATGCTGTGAAGCAGAAGTTGGTTGCCACTCCTTACGTTGCCTCTAGAGATCAGTTTGCTGATATGTTCACTAAAGCGTTGTTTCGTCCTACCTTTGTTGCTGGTTGTTCCAAGCTGGGCATGGTGATCTATATGCTCCAGCTTGAGGGGGAGTGTTAGAGTATAATTATTTTTATTTTCTAAGTTTTATTCTTTTTTTACATATATAAGGGCATTATGGTCATATACAATTTATATTTAATATATATATTGTGATGGGTGTAGAGTTTCTGTTACACACAGAAACCAAGAGCCTATTTCTTGGATTTTACAATCTCTTTCTTTCTCTCTTCTTCTCCTTTCTTTTTCTTCTCTCTTCGTTATTTTTCTGCGGGTTCTCTAATCAGCTTAGTAACAGTTCCCTGGCCTCATATCTTATAACTCTTACGCGTTCAACTTAAATACAAAAATAAATGTGTGGTATAGATGTATTTGGTCTAATTAGCAATCTCTTCGAATTATCAAGGGTCGTTTACAGAAGCAATTTATGTGTCATGGAATACAAATTGTGCAAATGCTGAAGTTCTGTGAATTCTTTCAAGTCATTGTGACATGTTGGGGGAGCAAGAACACCTTGAAGTTGTTCTAGCAAAATCAGTCATCTAGCTTATTCTCATATTGTGATTATTTACTTCAGCCTCACGCGTTTTTTACTTTAAATATGTCTGCTGCTGTACCTTCTTGGCTCAGCCAAATGATGATGTACTTGGTTTTTTGGAATGTAGAATGGATGTTTCCCCTCGTGCTTAATACACTTGTGCACCCACGGCACACTGCAACTTATGCCTATTGTACTATAACACAAACTCGCACTGTGGTTGGGGAGTGTCTACAAGATGACTAATGTGGCTATGTTTTGTTTGCTCATAAAAACTTGCAGCCAAGAAGGTTTCACTTGCAGATGTGGGTGTAGTTGGTGGGCTAAGTGATGGTTCGGATGAAAGCGAAAGGGGTCCCCCAACTTCATTTTACATGGGAAGAGCCGTGGGTACAAGGACTGGTCTTGGTATGTCAGGTTTTACATCATCACAAGCGACCGGTGGAGACTTCTTCTCAAGCTTTGCTAGACAATCTCAGTATGGTAGCTTCAAGAAATAATTCATCCATTCTTCCCTTTTCTTGTTTGACTTCTCATTTTTTTTTGTCTTGAGTATTCACCAAAAGTATCTTGTCTCAAGAGAAACGGTTTGGGGTTTCTTCTGTACGGACACCGAACAGCATTTCTGGTATGATGTTGTAAGTATTAAGAGTCGATGAATGTCGTGGAAAGGTAACTTGTGTGAATTGGATGGTTGTTGAGTTCTATGGGCCATTAGTTTTATGGAGCAGCTATAGTGTTCGAGTTTAATGGTTCTCTGCTCAGTTTCAACTCAGTAGAGGAATGTGATAGTGAATTAGAGGTTTGCAATAAAACGAGAATATAAGCCTGGACATTTTATATCGGAGTTAGAATTCTCTCTCTCTCTTAGTATATTTAGTTTGGAAAATTGCGAGTGCCACTATGGCAATCTATAAACATATCCATACTCTGTCGAAGAGCGTCATTGATCGACAAGGTAGTAGTCCCATGGACAATTATTGAGTCCATCAGGTTTTTGTAATCGTAACAAGAGATGCAAGAAGACAACCGAGCAAGAAGAAACAAGTGATGGCAATTTGGACATGTAGGGCGTCGGATCGAAAATAGCCCTTCATCATTTAAACTGCTTAAAGTGTCCGTATTTTAAAGCATGGAGTCACGAATCCATGAGTAGCATTGAATAGCGTCGTTTTACTACCTTGAGAAGCAATAAAAATGCCAACAAGATTAAAACTGGATAGAAGGGCAAATTCTACTCACAAGCTAGCTCGTTGTGGAGCAACTGCCAAATGAAGAGCAGTTTGGAATCAATCTGTGTATGCATATTGATTGAGGTTGTAACAGAAAAGCAACCGATGCGTTCATTATACAGTTAGTGAGAACAAGCACAATTTTTTCAACAAACAATTCCAATATCCGCGAAAGCCATGATTGTCATGAATAGTGAAGATGATGGATGAGAGAAGCGATGCAACTGCCGTCTCTCGTTATTAGATCCATCATTCTCCCACGCAGTATGGCTTTTGCCTTCCTCACCTGCTTTATTGGTCCTATGATGAAAACCTACACCGAAATTAAACCCACCTGAGAAACTTGCATCAATAATTACATACAGCACAATGCTTGTTATTAAAGGAGGAAGTTGTCAAAACAGATCATACCAAAAAGCTTCAATGGGATTTCTCCCTAAAGCAAATTGAACTATATTGCAGTGAATATATGGAGCAGATTGGCAACTAACTTTGTCAGGTGGACCTTTGGCACCTTCAATCAAGATTTCAACATTGTCAAAGCAAGAATATGGTAAGGAAAACCATACATGTATTTTCAACAGGACAGATAGTCATGACAGCACACAGGTGCAGAAAGAGAGAGAGAGAGAGAGAGAGAGAGAGAGAGAGAGAGATCTACTTGCAAGATTCCTTAACATACATTATTGAAGCTCCTCTCCTTCCAATAACACGACCCATCTTTCCAGGTGGAACATCAAGAACACAGGATTTCCTCCTCTGGAGCATTTTCCGCTGCTGATATGTCATCTACACGTGAAGTACTCTGAAATTAGTCCTCGAGTCAAGGCTCTTGTTTTAGCATTCAAAGTACAAAACTCTTATGACATTCTCATGTTAACTCATTTTTATAATACTATGCCACCTGCAAGTGATGCATCCCGAGTCATTAACAACAAAATCTAACGATTATTTTCATGTTGAAAAATAAAATATTAGCATTAAAAATCGAATCATAAGATGGCATATCCACAAGCAAAGCAATTTCTACAAGCCCAGTTAAAAGGTGGCACCTTATCTCAACAAAGGCATGGTACTAAGCTAAAGTAACATCTCTATATTGCACATTTGCACCTTTAAAAAAATTGGAACTTAAATTTGATGCAACCATGCAATGTAGAAAGTAACATCACTTGAAGAAGACATTAATGGCCCTGAAAATAGTGGTATTGATTTATGCCAGCCACGTTAAGCAACCATTATACTATCCAAGTTAACTTCGTTGAGCTCTGAAAAAGCACCTCAGGAAGTCATTCACCGGAAATCTCCACTCATCTGTACGATCTAAATTGTCATTGATGTCTGCTCTAATTTGAAAACGGGAAAAAAAGTTGCACGAACCTTCTATCTTTTGAACAATTCCCCATCTCAATCCTAATTTAGAGCATATTAAATACCGGTAGAAACCCTTGAATGACTTAGAAGGATGGGGTGACAAAGTAAACAAGTGCAAGCACTAGTTCCCCACACGATGCAACTAGTAGTTACCAAAAAATACAGAATAAACAAAAGCTAGTCCAAATATTTTTATCTGTAATTTTTAAACCTAGAATCAGAGGCAAAGATGGCCAATGAGCATAATTATTGTCATTGATACAAAAACATCAACAATAAAGAGCACTGCCAACTGCCAAATACCTTAAGGATTGTGCATTCAGTTTCTCCATCATACTGCGATAGATGTAAACAAGAAATCGAACATCATCTGCAGCAGCACGTATCATCATTTCAAAAAATGGTCTTTATGTCCAGAATTTTGGGTCCTGTAAATGAAACACGCATATTAGTGAAAGGCAAAAGAATATTTTCCACTGGGCACATCGTACGGCTACGTAAAAAGTGCACATTAGTGGTCATGAGCATAGTTAGAGCAACTGGAGCTATCATATAAATGAAGCAATCACCAACATGTAAACTAATATATTTGTTCAAACTGGAGTTATTTTTTAACTAGCCATTTACTCTGAACTAATGAACCATGCTAAAAAAATTATCATCTCTTGATTGGCTTCGGCTTAAGAACTCCATAATGTAACTCAGATGATAGTATGTGACTCTAGTGGATCAGATCACTAGTGAGATAATAGTTAGCATTCAAAATTCTCTTTGGTAGAATTTGGGAAGGTAGACACTGCTGCTGAGCTAATTAACAACTAATAATTCACTTTTGCATAGGGAAAATTGTGATTGCCACAACATTTGTAGGTAAAATAAAACAATCTCTCTATTGAACTCGTTGTTGTTGAATAGCCTTAATATCAGAACTATAATTCCTGAGCATGGTCTGATCTAAAAGCAATGCAAAAGTAGCAGCACAAGCTCAAAGCAATCTCCAACAACAAAGATATTTGTTGTAGCGTATTTAGCATTTTTGTGTCAAGTATTGATGCATCACAGATCATAGTTTGGAAAACTGAACCAGATATCAATCCTGGTGGAGTGAGTGCAAAGGCAAAAACAACTGGCTTCCTCACGATGACCACAACTAATCAAATACTGACAACTCACCTGCATGAGGAGGATACGAACTTCTTCCTCCTCGAGATAAGATATGCCTGTATCAAAACCAGAGAAGAAGAAATTAAAACGCCCCACATGATGTGCAATTTGGATGTCATTTCATATTGTAGTTCCCATAGACATTAACGTGTGAGAAGCCCAAATGAGTATCTTGATCACTCCTCAAACAAACAAAATCAAAGAAGAGCACCGTAGTTCTTCCCTACATTCTTCACTCTGATAATCGTTAACCACACAAGAGTTGAAGGCAGACAAGAGTAAACATAAAGTTATGTTCCGGAGTACTTTTCTTGATCCTAGAACATGCAAAAAAGTATGCCCCCAACCAAAAGTAAGAGCCCGAGCAATAACAGAAGATCCACTATACCACCACAACGTGGATTTGCAAGAAGGCTGACAAAAGATATGTAATCATCGGGCAAACACTTCCTTCCTTCTTGCTCCTTTATAGGGTGGTAGGCAATTTGCTTAAATCACAACAATTTGTTATTCTCAATAACTTTATAAACTTAAGTAAGCCTCCTCAATCAATTGTTGCATCAAGTTGCATAAACAAAAGACAAAGCCTACCATAAGACTGAAATTTCATACGAAATGCTCACCTGAGTATCCACAACATTATTCAATTTGATGCCAAAATGGAAGTACAAAGCTTACAAAATCAAATGTCCAAGCACAAGAACCATGTGTCATAATGTATGTGAGAGTGGTTGAGATGCAAAAGCAAATAAAACCAATTAGAGACCTCACTATCTCGTTTGCAATCATGAATAACTTTGGTGACGTACATAGACTCGAGTGCAGGCTTGCAAGCCTTCATGAGCATCTCACCTCCCTGAATGGCATCAACCAAATATATAGCATCTGGAAAAGCTAGCTGCAGATTACACAATGCTTGAATCATCAGAAAAGAACTCTAATTTTCCAAAAAAATGAGTTCTTAGGTGGAACTATTAGAAACTCTACTCGATTACGAGCATGAAAACCTAAAGGACATTCAACATTCAATGAGCAAAAAGAGACTAAGCAACACAGTATGGAAAATAGGATTCAAATGCTTCTAAACAGCAAATATGAACTGGACACATAAAATTATTCCCACAATGGACAAGACCTACCAAATTACTTCATACCTCTATGGAAATGTAGACTCCTAGTGGCCCAAAGTATCATGGAACGAGTTGCTTTGACACATAAAAGTGAAAATGAAGTAAATCCCACTTGCTTGCTTAAAAGATAATCGAAACAAGATGAAGATTTACTTTCTATTACAAATACTTCACTCCGAGACAATCTACAATCTATATATTCACATAATTTTCTTTTTCTTTTCTTTTACGTCAAGCAGCCTTCAAGGTAGTGTAAATTTAGTTAAAATCCTTTCGCGATGCATTGACAAAACAATACATAGTCAGAACAATGGCAAATCCCAATGCACCGCCACCTTAGCCGGCTTCTCGAATAACTTTTCCCATCCCCTGTCCATAAGCACGGCTCCACAGGACTCAACACAATACCACCAAGCCAAAGGCAGCGAGAATTAGCCAACAGGATTAAAAGCAAGTAACTTCAGCGCTCAACAAATTAGGATTTCATACACTCGAGCTTCGTCGCGAGCAAATTTTCTCGCGATTTGACACTATTACATCATGTCACATCGCATCGCATTTTCCTTCCTTCCGGCATTTCACTAGAATCAACATAGGTGAGGAAGACGAAGAAATATCAACCTTGCCACCCTACAAACAAAGGGTTCGACTCGAGAGAATGATCGACTCTAGAAATCGACACAGAGTGTTCAGCCAGACAGACACTTTTGCGAGAACGGTGAAATTCGAAGGATGATCGGAAAGTGGGCTTACCGAGGTCCGGTGGTAGAGGGACCTGCGTCTAGGCGGGCAGAGGAGGAGGTGCGAAAGACCCCAGCTTTCTCTCTCTCTCTCGAAGCTAATCAAATCTCTTGCTTTGAAAAGCTCGTTTTCGAAGCTCGGCTGGATACTTGCTCCAGTTGAGCGACGGGTCCTATAGGGGCGAGTAGCCAGCCCCGGAGGTGTAAAGCGGGTCGGGTTTGGGTCTTGGCAAGGACCAGCCGAGGCGTCGAGGATGGCAACGACGTCGATAGGGAGTTCGACTTCGTCTCTCTTCTGGGTCGTCCGGCTAAAACCACGACTCGCGTCAGTCTCTCTCTCCAACGACCTTTTCTTCAGGGGGAAGCTCGTGCCATCAGCCCTCCGACCCCGACTCCACTGAGCAGAGCTGCAAATTCAACAGGTCTAGTTACAGTATTTGTCACATATTCTTCCAAATTAAGTTAATAGTTGCTGCTTGAAAAGGTCATGAGATGATAGACAAGCCTTTGGAGCCACGACAACGCGTAAGGGCAACTGATCAAATTAGAGAAGCTTACTGTATGCATTATGAACTGATGCCTGCAAATACAGGAGTACTACCTACTGGGAGAAAGTTAGTCAGTGCAAAATTTGTCATTGATTTCATCAAATGATATGAATCTGGTATGATTGGCATCTTTTTTTCGTGACTCCCATTGGCTCTTCCCTGCGAGCAAGCAATTCAAGTAATCTCAAGCAAGTTCTAAAAGATCACCATTTGCTTGGAACTGCAGGAACTAGTCCATGTGTGAAAGAATATGAAGAGTAGTTTCCAATAGAAGAGAAAACAGAAATAAAGATGCAGCGCTTAGCAGTAGCCCGTAGGCCCCTCGTGAAAAGGCCAGCATCACATCAAAGACCCTGCATCAAATTTTTTTGATTGAGCCTTCATCTTAATCTCATCAAACGTGCTTTCAATCATCCAGCTTGAGACAAATACAAATAGCAAGCAAGAGGCAAAGTCTTTTTTCCCCTTAATGGGTCAACTACGAGGATTCTCTTCTACTATCGGTAGATTAGGTTTATACTAAAGGGCTTACTTGTCATTGTATTGTTTT
This sequence comes from Syzygium syzygioides, assembly GCA_031216285.1. Lineage (NCBI taxonomy): Eukaryota > Viridiplantae > Streptophyta > Magnoliopsida > Myrtales > Myrtaceae > Syzygium > Syzygium syzygioides. Next base: position 30,659,024 of record CM062243.1, on the reverse strand, counting down.
AGCCCTAAACCCTATGTATATATATTGTAAATTGTTTCATCCATGGAAAAAACGTTTGCCCAAACTCTACATGGTATCAGAGCGGTGATCCTCAAAGCTCGTCCCTCACATCCCTTAAGCAATATCCGGTCCTCCTTTGATTCGGTCAAATTAATTCGCCGGCGTGGTTTGATTTCTCGGTGTCATCGTTGCTTCCGTCCAGCAATCTGGTTTTGCTTTCTCATCAAAATTCTCAAAACCTTATTTGCCGGTGTTGATATCTGGCTCCCGTCCTTCTACACGCCTCCGCCACCGCCGCCGCCCCTCACTAGTCACCGCGGCCGCTGCCAGCTCGTCCATCGTCGCGCATCCACCTCGCTTGCTACGAAAATGTTTGCGATTTGCTGCGTCCTCGCTGAGTCACCATCGTTGATACCTTGTTCCTGATGTTCCTCCTCACTGGTCACCGCAAGTCGCCATGGTAAACAATTCTCAAACCTCTTCAACCATTGCTCCTACACATGAGCAGTCGAACAACCCTTATTTAATGCATTCTTCTGATAACCCTGGATCTAATCTCGTCGGCATGGTCCTTACGGGTGATAATTACAACAATTGGTCTCATACCATGGAGATTGCCCTTTCCACCAAGAACAAGATGGTGTTTGTTACTAGAGATATTAAAAACCCAGCCGCAATCAATCCTACCTATGCGTCATAGATTCGTGTTAACAATATGATTCTATCCTGGATTCTTAATTCCATCCATCCAAATTTGGTGTCAACGGTTCTCTACACAAAGTCAGTTGCGGATGTCTAGACTGATATTTACGAATGTTTTTCGCCATCGAATGGTCTTAGGGGTTTTCATCTTGAGCAAAAGATATGCACCCTTGCTCGACATGACAATGCCATGACCAAGTACTATAATAACTTGCGAAGTTGCTGAGATGAATTGAATAATTTGGATTCGTTACCGCAATACACTTGTTCAACTCATTCTATCATCACCAAACAACAAGAGAATTAGCGATTGTTTCAATTTTTCATGGGTCTCAATCTGAGGTACGCTAACGTTATCAGTCAGATTTTACTAATGGAACCGTTACCTAGTGTTGCGCGTGCATATGCACTAGTTCTTCATGATGAGTCGCACCGCCATATCCAATTGGATCACCCACCGTCCGACCAGACCAGCACTTTGCTTAGCACTCACGGCAACCATACACCACAGCCATACGCGAATTCCTCATCCCACAAACAACCTGGCTCTCTTAGCATTCCCGCTTCATCCGCCAACCTAGCTAAATGGATGAACATGTCCCGCGGCCGGGAAAGATGCGTCCATTGTGGCATCTCGGCACATACACGGGACATGTGTTTTCAACTTCATGGCTTCCCTCTCAACCACAAGCAGCGTCGTGGACAGCCATCTATCTTCTCCCGACCCACGGACAACAAGTCTAGCCATACTTCCAATGCAGGACCTCCTTCATTCACAAATGATCAATATAAGCAACTGATGTGCTTGCTGTAAGAGGTAAACATCCCAAAAGCCAACCTCTCGGGTAATGTTCTCAACTTATATTCGAATTCATTGAATTCTGATATTTGATTTATTAACATTGATGCCACCAACAATATCACATTTGAACCCAGTCACCTTACAAACCCAATTCACTATCCCTCTCCACATCCCACCATTGGGATTCCAAATGGTGTTGGTGTCCTCGTGACATCACACAGTTTGGCCTCTCTTACCCCCAACTATCTCCCTTGATAATGTCCTTTGCACTCCCTCTTTCAAATACAACTTATTATCAATCTCCAAGCTTACTCAAACTTTAAATTGCTCAGTCACATTTTTTCCTAATCACTGCCTTTTTCAAGACCTCTTGACGAAGAAGATCATTGGTCAGGGCCATGAGCGTGGTGGTCCCTATTACCTGGAGATTCCTTTCGGACCCGCCTTCCTCTCTACTGCAGCCTCTTCACCTCATCTTTGGCACACCCGCTTAGGACATCCATCTGAGTCAGTTTTATTTACTTTGCAACAAACTTTATGTTTTAATCTAGCAAAACAATTGAGTCCATGTAATGGTTATCATTTATCCAAGCAAACGCGTCTATCTTTTGCTTCTAGCACTATTACTACTTTACATCCCTTTGAGCTTATTCGTGTTGATATTTGGGGACCTTATTCTCATTTTACACATCAAACATATTGTTATTTTTTTTATCTATTGTTGATGACTATCTATGCTATACTTGGATTTTTTTGCTTACTTTTAAGTCTAATGCAATTGATTCTCTGATTCACTCTTTTGCTTTTGTTGAGACTCAATTTCAAACCAAAGTCCAAAATGTTCAATCTGATAACGGGACCGAATTCCTTTCCTCTCGATTACAAGAGTTTTTTCTCGCCCATGGTAATCACCACCAGCGTAGTTGCCCTTACACTCCTCAACAAAATGGAGTTGTTGAGCGCAAGCATCATCACCTGCTCAATGTTGCTCATGCGTTACGTTTTCATTCTTGCATGCCTCTTCATTTTTGGGGTGATTGTGTCTTAACTGTTACTCATATGATTAATAGACAATCTTGTCCACTCCTGCACAATAAAATCCCATGTGACATTCTCTATGGCAAACCACCTTCCTATTCTCATCTTCGTGTCTTTGGCCCAATATGTTATGCTTCTACCGGCCATCTTGACTCCGATATACTTGGCCCCCGTTCTCACTGATGTGTTCTGATTGATTATAACACAAACCATAGAGGTTACCATCTCTATGATCTCCAAGACCAAACAACTTTTACCAGTCACGACGTTGTTTTCTATGAACAAGATTTTCCTCTCCATCAAACAATTGAACATACCACAACCGAACAGACTCCATTAATTCCATTAACCATACCCAACCTTGGTAAAACCTCCCCTCCTCCCTCCACCCCGGTACTTGCACCGACCTCACCTCCTCAACCTCCAGCACCCACGACCGCACCATCACCCATTGAACACAAAGTCATGCCTCTGCCATCTCAACCACGCTGTCCACCCGGATATCTTCGAGATTACCGCCGCGCTATTGTGGCCTTCGATCAATCCTCTTCAAACTCTAAGGTAACTGAATCAGGTACTCCTTATCCCTTATTTAACTGTTTATCGTACTAGCGTTTTTTACCCACTCACCGCGTTTTTTTAGCCTCCATATCCTTAAACCAGGAACCTGAAACTTATGATGTTGCGTGTCAATCTCCCAAGTGGCGGGAAGCGATGTCTTCTAAGATACAGGACCTCGAACAGAATGACACTTGGGAAATTGTTCCTCTTCCTCCTAACAAACACTCCATTGGATGTAAATGAGTTTACAGAATCAAATACAATTCTGATGGCACCATTGAGCGCTACAAAGCTCGTCTCATTGCAAAAGGTTACACTCAAACAGATTGATTACAATGACAACTTTGCGGCTGTTGCTAAAATGGTAATCGTTCACACTTTATTAGCTCTTGCTTCGATTCATCATTGGCCTCTCTACCAATTAGATGTGAATAACGCTTTTCTGCACAATGATCTTGATGAAGAGGTCTACATGAGGTTTCCACCAGGTTTTCATACTAAAGGGGAGAATTTAGTCTGTCGGCTTAAGAAATCACTCTATGGCCTTAAACAAATATCAAGGCAATGGTTTGCTAAATTCTCTTATGCACCGCTTGATGTTGGTTTTCAACGGTCCAAGGTGGACTGTTCACTTTTTACATTGGTCCGTGGCTCTCTCTTGACCATTGTCCTTGTTTATGTTGATGATTTGGTTATCACGGGTGATGATGAAGTTATGATTCAACTTCTCAAACGATTCCTTAACACACAATTTCGCATTAAGGACTTGGGTACTCTCAAATACTTCTTTGGCATTGAAGTTTCTCATTCCAAGTCTGGAATTTTCTTGTCACAAAGGAAATACACTCTTGATATTTTGTCTGACGTTGGTCTTCTTGGAGGATGTCCTATTGATACTCCGATGGAGCCCAATATACAATTTTTGGATTCCTCCCCAACTCTTAAGGATCCATATTCATATCGACGACTTATTGATAGATTATTATATATTATAGTAACTCATCCAGATTTACGCTTTGCAGTGCAACATCTTAGTCAATTTATGCACTCTCCTAATGAAGACCATTGAAATGCCACACTTCAGATTGCGCAATATCTCAAGCATGATCCCAGCACTGATTTGTTTTTCTCATACGATTCTACTCTCCAACTTAATGGTTATACAGATTTTGATTTGGCATCCCGTTCTACATGCCGACGATTTGTTTCTGGCTATTGCATTTTTCTTGGTTCTTGTCCTATCTCACGGCGTTCCAAGAAACAAACCACCGTTGCTCGTTTCTCAGCAGAAGCTGAATACCGTGCTATGGCGTCGGCCGCTTGCGAAATCACATGGTTTCACATGCTTCTCTCAAATCTCCATGTCAACACTACCACTGCTGATCTTTGTTGTGATAATAAAGAGGCCATCCACATTGCCACTAATCCCGTCTTCCACAAACACACCAAACACATCAAGATTGACCGTCACTTGGTTTGTGAAAAAATTCAAGATGGCACTTTGCGCACTCTTCATATTCCTAGTCACTCCCAACTCGTAGACTTGTTCATGAAACCGGTCACATGCGATTTATTTTGTACTTTTAAGAACAAGTTGTTGACATGATTACATTCACCAACTTGAGAGGGAGTATTGGTAGATTAGGTTTATACTAAAGAGCATAATTGTCATTGTATTATTTTAGCCCTAAATCCTATGTATATATATTGTAAATTGTTTCATCAATAGAAAAAACGTTTGCCCAAACTCCATATACCATTGGATTCTACAAATCACCGTTTGCTCCACAACATCCAGAAACTCAAGACCATAACTCCTCGACCATGATCTCTTTTTGCAAGATTACATCTTCCAGCACTAGACATATGCATATACTCTAAATTTACTGAAGAAAGCACCTTAAATCCGCACTTGCACTATCATCAAGAAAATTGTATAGTACGTATAAGTCATACTCTCAATCCCCTCATTCAGCTGGAAAATTATCCTAGGACTTGAGAAACATCATCAACAGAACGGTAAAATTATCTCTCAGGCATTAAAATATGTCAACTTGATACAGGGAACTATAAAGTGAAGTTAAGAAAATCCTCAGCTACCTCGTCAGATCTTTCCATGACCCAACATATAGCCGGTGAAAACGTCCTTAAATTAAGCAAGGAGACCAGAGACACCCCGGAGAACAGAGCATCGTTGATGGGTGAGAGAAGCTTGGGGCGACACCAAGTCACACGATGAGAAGGAGTTATGATACGTGGAGAGCAGATAGTTTGTGCCTCCATGATCGAACCAGTGACGCACATGCAAGAAAAAAGAAAAAGAAGCCTGACCGAGAATCAACAACTGAAACAACCTATGACTGATGCGAATGGGTATAAGAAAAACGATCACTTTCCAGAATCAAGCGCTTCGTTTGGTTTTACTATTATCTCTCTTGAGACATGTGATGCAAGAACAAGAATCGGGAGGAACCAAAAGTTTTGGAGATTGGGACGTGTTTGGCTTGGCGTGGAGGTGGTGAAGGGACTTGTGTGGTGAGCAGTGAGTGATGGTACCATCCATCGTCCATCCGGACAGGTCCCTGTGCCATCATCGACTGTGCCCTCCAAATGATTTGGGGCCGTTCTTGAAAGGAGACCAACCAATTTCCTTCACATGCATTATTCTATCCTTGTACTATCTAGGTAATTTTACAGATTTTTCGCAGGGTCGTATACGATTCTAATCATTGAATCTCTTGCTTTTAACCATTCTGATGACCAGTATTGAATCTGTCTTCTCTTTAGAGGAAGAACCCACAACCAAATACCGTCAGTGCTATTCCAGTGGCGGACCTAAGGACAATAAACAAAGTCAAATAGATTATGTTTTTGCTACGACAAAACTTCAATGTCTCACACGGATTGCTTTGTCACCGAACATATTAATATCAAACCTGATTATCAGGTACACGTGCTGTAGTTAAGCCTCGACCATAGAAATTAGTTGTGGAAGTTCCCCGACCAGAGTCCAGTTGATTGATGCCTCTATTCATCTCTATCCGCACAGGTGCATTTCTCATTTTGGGGAAACATGCCGAGAAAGGGGGATCAAATATCATGACACATGTTTAAATTCTGATTGCTTTTTTGCGAGAAAGGGTACCACCCTCAAAGCCTTAGTATTCCTCAATGATCAATGGAGTACGAGTACCGGAAGGAAAAGGTGAAAAGAACCCTATTTACGGAGTGCAATAGAGAACCAGAGATCCGATTCAAACTATCAGTCAAAGAAGCGGAGCTTAGAACCTTTACTATATTCTATTACTAAAGCGCACTCACTCTAACAGCGTACCTTTTGTATGGTGGGTCAGCAAGAAACTGGGAACCTCGGCTTAAGCCATTGGGTGTAGGCGCTTTCAGTGGTGGATCTTCTAGTTCTTCCTATGTGATCCAAAGCCGATCAATCTAGTCATGAGCAGGTTGAAGACAGCTCTAACAAGCTTTGGAGGACCGAACCCACATATATGGCAATTACGGGGATGACCTGTGGCCAAGGATGAAAGGGCAACCAATATCGAATATGTATGGTTTTCTGCAAAATATATGTTAGTAGAGCGTATGATGTTGATGGCCCAATGTAGAGCACTCACTAGGCTAGGGTGGCCCATTTCGCCTTACCAACGCCAGGGAAACTCTGAATTCAAGCCTAGATAGTCTGTACAGACAAACATTTTGGGTGCTAAGATCCAAAGTTGAGAGGGACACAGCCCAGATCGTACACTAAGGTCCCTAACATAATGGAAAAGGAAATGATCAAGCAATGACAATCAAGAGGTCGCTAAAAAAAACAAGGATTTAACCACGGAAATTAGCGACGAATAATTTTTCGTCGCTAATTTGCAACGGAATTACCAACAAATAATTTTTTGTCGCTAATTTCCGACGAAAAAAAAATTCGTTGCAAATTTGCGACGAATTTTGAAATGGAAAAAAATCCATCGCTAATTTGCGACAGAATTTGCCACAAAAAAAATTCATGGCTAATTTGTGACGGAATTAGCAACGAATTTTTTTTCCGTTGCTAATTTGCGACGAAAAAAAATGTCGTCGCTAATATTGCCATGAAAAAACATTCATCGCTAATTTGCAACGGAATTAGCGATGAATTTTTTTTCTGTTGCTAATTTGCAATGGAAAAAATGTCGTCGCTAATTTGCGACGGATTTTGCTACAAAAAAAATTCATTGCTAATTTGCGACGAAAAAAATCCGTTACTAATTTGCAACGAAATTTGCGACGAAAAAGTATTCGTTGCTAATTTGCGACGGAGTTAGTGACTTATTTTTTTCATCACTAATTTTGCGACATAATTTGCAACGAAAAATAAATTCGTCTCTAATTTACGACGGAAAATAAATTCGTCGCTAATTGTCCCCCTTGCTACTTGTAATATAGCCATACCCCCCAATTTCTCTCTCCCTGCTGATTCCTCGTATCCCTCTTCGTTGTTCTCCCTCCCTCTCCCTCTTTCATTTCTCTCGATAAACCTCTCTGTGCGGGTGCAAATCGATCCCGATAAAGTTTTTCTATCAGTAAGTGGCGTGGCTAATTTTGTGGCTAATTTGCGACGAAGACGGTTCGTTGCAAACTATTCATTGCTAGATTCGAATTTTTCTATTTTATTGACCTTTTTTTCTCTCTTTTTTTTTCCTAACTTCTAACTTCGTCGCCAGCCATGGGCAAGGCCGCTAGACCTTGCCATGGCCGCCACCGCTGGACCTCGCCGTCGCGGCGAGGTCCAGCGGCCTCACCCGTGGCTACCGCTCGACCTCGCCGCAAATCTGTGTAGCGAGGTCGAGCGGTGGCCATGGTCGACGCCGCTGGACCTCGACCAGATTTGAGCGAGGCCGAGCAGCCTTGCCATGGCCGCCGCTCAACCTCACCGCAGATGTCCAACGACGCCCAGATCTAGGTGGTGAGGTCAAGCGGCGGCCTCGCCATGGCCGCCGTTGGACCTTGCGAAGAGGTCCAACGGCACCCAAATCTGGGCAACAAGGTCGAGCGGCGACCTCGCCATGGCAGCCGTTGGACCTCGCCGTCACGGCAAGGTCCAACAGCGCCTAGATCTAGGCGACGAGGTCCAACAGCGGCCATGGCGAGGCCGCCGCTCGACCTCGCCCATGGCCTGCAAGGTTCAACTCGTCAACCTCAACTGGTCACCGGACCGGCGACAGGCAAAAAATATCTAGAAAAAAAAATTGAAAAAAAATTCGAAAAAAAATTATTTTAAAAAAAATTTGAAGTCATTTTTTTAAGTGCGTGTCCATTTGAAAGTCTCACAGATGAAGTGAATATTGCAATTATCATCAAATTGAACACTTTCTACTACAAATATTTCAGTCAAATACTTGGGTAAGTCTTCTTGACATGGTAATTGTTTTATTTTTTCAATTTCAAAGGAATTGTTTCTTCAAAAACAAAATTTTAATTTTTAGAATTTTATGGTTTTAATTAAGAAAATTTTATGGTTTTAATATTTTACAAGATTTTGTTATTTTTATATAGACACAATGCAAAGACACAAGGCTTGGATGTATAATAAGAACTTACCTGGACGTCAAGGATTGACCGATGAGTTTCATACAGGATTGAAACTATTTTTAGACTTTGCTAATAGTAAATATGAGTTGATGGATGGAAATAAATTACGGTGTCCGTGTAACAAGTGCAGTAATGGTAAACTTCATGTGTGTGATAAAGTTAGAGAACATCTTTATAGATTTGGATTTACTCCGAACTACTATAATTGGACTTGCCATGGTGAACCATTTATATCTGATGAAAGATATCGAATAAGTGACCAATTTTAGTTAGGGAAGAATGTAGCTATTATGACCAATTGAACCCATACTGTCCTTCCCCTGTTCGCCCCTATTCTAACCGCAGGGTGATGCACGATGGTGCCGCTTCGTGACATCCCTATTTGGCCAAAGCGGGGCCGAAGAGGCACGCTGACGAGATTGGCATTAATTGCTAGTCCCGTCCTCCCCGAAAAATCGAACCATCTCTCTTCCCTTCTTCCTCTCTTCCCGGCTCTCTGCACCCTCACCGAGCTGGCCCCCCAACACTAGCATGCAAAGGGCCACAAAAGTCGTGGGGCAAGTAGGCCGGTGCAAGCCGTCATCACGCGGACGTCACGGAGCAGAGAGGTTCCGTCATTCGGCTATAAAAACGAGAGAGAGAGAGAGACTGAGAGGGGGTCGGCCATTTTTGAAGAAACAGAGCAGAGAGAGAGAAAAGAGAACAGAGAGAGAATTAGAGAGAAAAGAGAGAGAAAGAGAGGAGATTAGGCTTCTACAGGTTCCCAGCAACGTCGCCGCTGCCCCCCGATTAGCCGGAAGCCCCCACACGTGCCATCGACGATGAGATTCCCCCCCGGATCCCGACTGCCCTGTTTTGCTCTGTTTTTATGTACGGTTTGGCCAGGACCTGTGCCGGCTGTTTCGTGCGAGTCCCAGCCCATACCGCCGTATCCCGCCATCCGTGCGTCGTCGCTAAAGGTAAAAACGGGCATCCTGAGGATGGCAAGGCCTCAAAACAGGTCGGGATCCCTTTTTTTTTTTGCGCTACTCCCCATCTGTTTGATAAAATGCCTCAAAGAGGCTATTTTTTTAACTGCCTCGCCGGCCAGCAAGCAACGGTCGGACGTCAACCCAGGTGGCCGGCGAGGCTCGGTGGTGTTCCCAGAAGCCGAATTGGGGGCGGTGCCGGTATGGATCGACCGGCGAAAGGCCAATTTCGGCTCCGCCAGCATCCCCCGCGTGTTTGTACACGTCGGGGTGACCCGACTCGGATCAATCAACCCGACCCGAGTCAACGCCCTGGGTCGGGTTTGTTGACCCGGGTCGGCTCTGACCCGACTCGGACCAATGCCCCGGGTCAGATCCGTTGACCTGGGTCGGTCCGACCGACTCGGTTCAACTGATTCGACCCGGGTCAACGCCCCGGATCGGATCCGTTGACCCGGGTCGGTTCTAACCCTATTCGGATCCGCCGACCCGGTCTTTTTTTATTTATTTTATTTTATTTATTTTATTTTAAAAAAAATTTTAAAAATTTTTTCTTCTTCTTTTTCTCTTTCCATATTTATTTATTTATTTTCTTTATTTTTAAATAAAAATAAAAAATATATGTATATATTTTTTCATATTATTATATATATTTTTTAAAAAAAGTTTCCAATTTTTTTTAAAAATTTTTTTCTTTTCTTTTCTAAATTATGTGATATATCTAAGTGTTTTAATATGTTATGGTATTATTATGCAAGTTTTTTGTCTTGTTTAAATTAGACAAGCCTGAGGTTGTACGGTAGTACTTTGCATGTTATTTTATTATCGTTGTATTGTTATGCATGTTTTTAATATAATTGCATGAATTGTTGTGTTTTTTAATGTCATCTGACTTAGTTAGGATTAGAACTTTAGGTTGCATATCTATCCTAACTGCTGATCGTTTATGATTATACACTCGCTTGATCACTTTACATGTTAGAAGAAACATCCTAAAATCAATCTAAATTGCCTGACAAATATTTTCAAAAATGAACAGGGTAAAAAGGTACCGAAAAGACATTAGTTATTCAACTAGTGTAACCAAGTCCCCCAACTCAGTTAATCTCTAATTCGTAGGAATATGGTGATTCTCCCATCACCTCATTTGGGTTTCTAATTGACCTACCCCAAATCAATTAGTGGTGACTCCTTGGTATAAACCACTTACATGTTAAAAATTTAAACCCTAAGTCGTGATATGGTATGAGCTTGGGAGAGCCCGAGTTAAGTCCTGAATCTAGACTTAGCACGTACCAGGCGAGCTCCCCTTCTTTTTGCATGTTGCTTGATAAAAAAGGGGGCGGGATTTCGGTCGTGACAGCATGCAAATTACGAAACAGAAGAGGGTCTAATATGTCATCCTTCAAATGCAGAAGTATGGAAACATTTTGATAAAATATACCCTGAGTTTGCGATACAGTCTCAAAACACCATATTAGGTTTCTGTGTTGATGGATTTGCCCCATTTGGGAAATCAGAAAAAAGTTATTCATGTTGGCCAGTTATCTTAACTCCGTACAATCTTCCACCCGGTATGTGCATAAAGACACCTTATATATTTTTGACATTGATCGTGACTAGCCCGCAAAATCCGAAGAAGTTGATAGATGTTTATATGCAACCATTGATTGAAGAGTTACAACAGCTATGGGATAAAGGTGTCGTTACGTATGATGTTTATACTGATCAAATATTTATAATGAAAGTTGTTTTTCTTTGGACGATAAACGACTTTCCAGCTTATGGAATGTTATCTGGATGGAGTACAGCTGGGATCTTAGGATGTCCGATATGTTTGGAGAGATCGAAGTCATTCAGATTAAGACATGGTAAGAAACCCAGCTATTTTGACAATCACAAATAATTTTTGCCAACGAATCATACATTGAGAAGGAATAAAAAAGAGTTCATCAAAAATAGGATTGAAAGAATACCTCCACCATTAAGATTGACCAGTGATCAAATTTGGGAGTGAGTGCAGAATTTTTCAACTGTTGTTGAAAACCCTCATGGCACAACTATTGCGTGCGGAAGTGTACATAAATGGACTAAACACAGTATGTTTTGAGATCTATCATATTAGAAGGCCCATCTTATTCATCATAATCTTGACGTCATGCACATTGAAAGAATATTTTCGACAATGTCATAAATACTGTGATGAATGTCACTGGAAAAATAAAAGATAACTTGAATGCAAGAAAAGATATGAGAGATATTTATGATCGGCCAACACTAAATGTGGATGCAAGTAGTAGGGGACCAAAACCAAAAGCAGTTTATACATTGGATAAGGAGCAGAGACGAGTCGTTTTTCAATGGTTGAAATCGGTGCGGTTTCCTGATAAATATGCTTCGACCATCGGGAGATGTGTTGATTTGAACGAATGCAAGTTGACAGGATTAAAGAGTCATGATTGTCACATATTTATGGAAAGACTAATTTCAATAGTTTTCAAGGAACTTCTACCAAACTTTGTATGAGGCGTCATTACAGAGTTAAGTAATTTTCTTTATGATATTTGCTCAACAGTGTTAAAAGTATCATATATGGAGAAACTAGAGAGAGACATTTCAATTATTCTGTGCAACTTAGAAATGATATTTCCTCTATCGTTTTTTGATTCAATGGAGCATCTCTTAGTTCATTTGCCTTATGAGGTTGTCGCGACCTAAAAAAATCGGGTTTTCGATCTTAGGCTAATGGATTACTAGATCAATTAAATTAACTAACCTAGCTCGAGTTCTTCCAAACTCTACCAATTCGCAACTTAGGTCCAGTTATGAGCATGTAAATATTTTCAATGGGAGTCGCCACTAATCATTTAAGGTAGGTTGATTAGAAACCTAAATAAAATAGCGGGAGTACTATTTTATTTCTGAGAACCAAAAATTATAAATTCGGGGACTTGGTTACGCTAGATTACCCTAACGCCCTTTCGGTACCAATCTCGAGAAAAACACTCAATTTGGCAATTTTGATAAATCCTGACTTAGAGTTCAAAGGTGCAAAAACTTTCTTTTTTAATTAAATTTGTTTATATTTTAGAATTTAAATTCAAATTGCAAAATTTTGGTAAAAAAAAATATAACCGCTAAATCTTTCGAATTAAGTTTCGATCTGAAACCTGACAGATCGATCCTAAAATTCGAAATACCCGCTATGAAAATAATTCTATCTAAAGCCTAATAGATAGACTTATTTTCATGTGTGTGGTTGCGGATTAGGAAATTTTCCTAATCGATCACATCTTGAAAAAATTTTGATATCTTAAATATCTTGGATATATTCAAAAGATTTTGAAAATTTTAAATTCTATCCAAATTTAACGAATAATAGATATCCAAAATTTCAAAAAATAAATAAATCCTAATTGAAATAATGCCTATTGTTCAAATATGCAAAGTTAGATATCAATAAGCACGAATTAGGCAACAAAATATTCAAATCAAATCAGGATAAGATAATTACCTGATTTGCAGATTTCTTTCTAAATTTGAATTTACAGCAGATCGGGATTGTGGATTGGGATGGTGACCGGCGGTGCGTCGAGAGCGGCGGCGTGACGTCGGGAGTGGCGACGGCTTATGGTGGTAGAGATAGTAGCGACGAGCAGTCTTCGGAAGTCGTGAAACAGCAGCAGCTCACCACAGGAGGGCGACGAACGTCGAGGATGGCAGCAACTTCGGAGGATGTTGGCGTTGTGGTGGGGCAGGCCTCGCACGGAACACAACCAGAGGAACAGCCGGCGTGGGGGTTGGCCTGGTACGGAACGGCGACCAGAGGAGCAGCTGGCGTCGGGGCACTCCGTGAGACTCGCGTGGTGGAGAATTGGATGGTAAAGAGGACCGTTGCTCGCTGGACTTTTAGTGAAACTCGCAAAAGGAAGAATCCTTTTGGTTGTGTTTGGTTGAATTCCTCTACTCAAGATCACGTGGCTATGACTTTCTTTGACTAAATATTCTTGACCTAAGTTGGCAGGATGTAATCAAAAGGTGACAAAGTCAACCTCTTGGACTCACGGGTTTCAACCTTCAACTTGGACAAGTCTTCAACTGGGCGGGGGAAGCGACTGGTCTGATGCTACGTGAAGGTGCTTCGCTGCAATTGCAGGTTCAGCGATGAAGGCTCGCTGGTGTTGCTCACGGTGGCCGGTTGGAGCAAGAAGTTATCCTACGGCGTTCAAGGTGACAACGACGAAGAGCAACATCGCCGGGGATAAACTGCAGAGTCCTTTAGGCGCTGCAGAAGAGCAATGGCAGCAACTCGGGCACGGCGGAGGGGCAGCGCGGACGCGGCGGATGCACCCGTGCGCAACCGACTCTCTCTCTTGCTCTTTAATTTCGCTCACGTGTGTCTCTCCTGCTCTCCAGAATTGTATTTTTGGGAATTATGAGAGTCCCCCCCTTTCGCGATTTCTTATTGATTGTATTTATAGGCAAAGTTTAGGGTTTTGCTTGCAATTACTTCCTATTTTGATTCAAAGAGAATATTGTAATATCTCTGTGATAATATCAATTCATTCAATTTGAATCGTGATAATATCAAGATTGACAAACCAATATTTTCCAACTCATCATTTTCCAATGAAAATTTTAGCTCTTATAATGTTCATGGGCTTGGCGAAGAATTTTCTTGAACGCGAGCTTAGTACAATTTCATTAAGTTCAGAGCCGTTCACTCGAGTCCATCCGCCGCTGGTCCAATGCAAATGCAACTAACCTATATGAACCTAAACTATATGCTATGCGATTTTAATATTTTTGTTTATGGGTTAAAATTTAATCCCTAATTTTCTATGTAATTAACCACTAAATGATGCGCCAAAATTTAGGTGTCAACAGCTGCCCCTCTTTGAGTGGAGGCTCGCAGAGGTTTCGCTCAAAGACTGAGACTTAAATTTAAACTATGCAAAATGATGAATGATTTGATTTTTTTTTTAAATGCAATGATGCGTGATATGCAAACAATAAGGAACGTATGCTAAGGTTTCTCACTGCGGTAAAAGAGCCTTACATACGGATCGCACAAAAAGCGTCCAAGTGAGGGAAAGCTTTATAATGCTGTGAACTCCCTCGATCTCCAAACTTCTAGTCCACTGGAAGTAAGGTTCTCAAGGTATTGGATTGCCTATCCGTTACCTGTAGTTTTCCACAGATGCGAAATAGCGCATGATATGAAGAAAGAATGAGGACGTGTTGCCTATACCACTGGGCAATCACGAAAAGGATCATGTCGCCTCTTCCATTGGGTGAGCCTGAGGTTGGTTGTGCCACCATTCCACTGGGTGAACACAGAATGAAAAATTATGCTGCATGTTCTACTAGGCAAATATTTAAATGGGGTGTGTTGTCTATTCCATTAAGCAATATAAAATGAGAAATTATGCCGCATGTTCTACTGGACAAACATTAAATGGGATATGTTGTCTATTCCACTGGACAAAATGAAATAAGAAACTATGCTGCCTGTTCTATTGGGCAAACATGAAATGGGGTGTGTTGTCTATTCCACTGGACAACACAAAATGAGAAACCATGCCGCCTGTTCTACTGGGCAAACACAAAGAAATATGCCACTTGTTTCACTTGGTGAACATATGAGAGAGATCATGTCTCCTATTTCGAAGAGAGAAACAATGAAAAATAATTAGCAGACGTACCTGAATTCACTTACCTTGTAGGAGTGGTAAAGTAAATCGATGCATGATTTTGATTCTGTACCATCTAACAATCACTTGGGCTTTATTCCAAAGATGTTGCTTGATGAACGTTGATGGACTTCAGTGGCCCTCCTCATAGACGTGTCATGGGGGAATCTTCTGGATATAGTCTTGGACACTTAACAATTGGGTGAACCAGGGGCTATCCTGAATGCTCATGGGTTTTTTAACAAAGTACCTGGATATTATCAGAGGTACCTGAAAAGGCTTGATCAATAGATGCCTAGATATCGCTAGAGGCATCTAGAGATAATCAAATATAGGACCTGACAATTGCTCGAATAGGTTAGGGATACCTAGATAGTCACAGACATCCAAGGGATAGAAATATACTTACCTGATGATATCTCTGACTCTTGAGGGCGTGTCTCCTACTAGACACGGTTATGGACAACAAGTAATATGCATTCATGGGCAATCAAGGATGCATATATTCATGCATTATAAATTCGACTGGTTTTCATGCATGATGATTTTATCAAGGCGGTATTACAAAATTTCACTGGGGAGAATCATGACAAGACAATCTGGATTCACAAGCAGATATCTTGAAAATGTCGAATGAGGGACTTCCGGTCCGGAAGGGCTTTCTCTCAACCTCATCGAAAAGTGACTATTATATGAGAATCACTCTATCTCACATTCATCCTATGGACAAAGGTCCGAGTATTCTCGCAAACGGTACAACCTTACCAATCTAAGAGGTCTTTGTCAGGACTATAACGTGGGCTTGGTCAATGGCTTAGGAAAAGGGACTCTTCGAGTCGGGGCTATTGAAAGAAAATACTCCGCAATTGTCTCTGGGTTTACAAATCAAGAACCCTGCAAAATAAGATAGAAATGGACTTGCTCGCACTTCTTCGAGCTAAGCTTATAAACATCCGAAACTCTACGTTAGTTCAAGTGCCATAATTTGAAGAGACTTTGCAAGGGACGTAATGTAGGCTAGGCTCATGGGTTGAGAAATGAATGGATCATTAGGCTCAAAATGTGTATAATTGGGGCGAATAAGTTGGTGATCATCTTGGCATTATCACCGGTCTTCTCCTTCACCAGGGATTGTCTTCTCGGTAGATGCTCCATTGGTTTCAAGAATTCGTCACTTGATTCCTTTAAGACTTGTAGAACTACTGCTCCACTGGGATTTATGACTTTGACATGCCATATCTTGACATTTTTTCTCTAAAGATCTCCCCATTTTTTGTTGATTTTTTTTAGGGGCATTGGCCTTGCTTTCACCAGACACACTACTTTTTCTTGCCCTTCCTCTTTTTTTTTTTTAACTTTTGACACACACTGTCTATAATGCATATATTGGCCAACCACACTTTGGCTTGTTTTTACCAAATTACCCGACATTTGGACTCTCAAGGGTCTTCATCTTTTATCGGCGCTCCAAATATGCTGTTTGAACAATGATGACTTTTACCTTGCCCCGGCGTAGGGGATGATCATCAACTGGGTTCAAGAAACGAATTTGCAGGCCCAATTGGGCTTAGCAAAGGATAAAGTGTGTATAGGATGGAGAAAGAAATGCTCTTCGTCATCCTAAGGCACTCAAACTTCGTGTGAATTCATTTGAAAAAGCAACACTCAAAGATTGATGCAAGTGAGAGCAAGAAAATTTCTACTCATTTTTCATCTTATGATGCTGACTTACCTCCAGTTTGCCCCGATGTAGGGTAGTTCTTGACAGGGGTAATTTGAAAGGATTTCTCCAAGCGTTTAGGCTCAAAGTGGTGAAATAATGGACAACTTGTAGTGTTTAAGGTAGAGAAATGAAATGCCTCTTGTCATCTCGATCGTCGTACCTTTTGCGAGATAACTCTTTACTTTGCAGACATGGAATTTTTCCACTCAACTCATTAAGGATTAGTCCATGGGACTGTGTATAGGATAGGGCTTGCCTTTCATCATCCCAATATACCTCATTCAACACATTCAATTCATTCTACATGAGTTATAAGATTGTTCAAATAGATTTCCCTTTTGAAGTCGATGATGCAGACCGACAAAATAACCATGCAGAATTTACAGCCAAAGCAAACATCTTAACTTGAAATTGATTGATACCATTTATTCATCAATGAAATGTTTGCAACTCAGAATATAAAACTAAACACTTGAAAGCTTTTGCTGCAAAATGTTGGATTTTATCAGGAGTAATACATTTTCACAGCAGCAGAATTAACAAGAGTGAAAAACTCACAACCATGCACTTCTGTCAGAATTAGGGCACCTCCGGAAAGCACCTTTTTAACCACATATGGACCGATGTAGTTTGAGGCGAATTTGCCTCCGGGAATAGGAAAGTTCGAGAGTACATTCCTCAAGGCTAGATCATTTACCTTGAAGTGTTGTTGATGCACTTTTTGGTTGAAAGACTTACCTACTCATGCGGCAACTGGATCAGGCATTTCGTCTCACTCTCAGGGGGATTTGCCTTTCTCTTCACTTCTCTGGGTTCTTCGGAATTATTCAGGTTAACGATGATAGTTTTGTCTGATGTGAGGACTTTGGGCCTTTCATGCCGCTCTAGATCACACTGAATGTCTGAGGGATTGTCGAGTTCGTCGGTGTCATTGGGATCAAGCTCGGCTGTACATAATTCATCAGATTGGATAGTTCCCATAACCTCATGTGTCACAAGATTGTCCTCTCGCGGGCCAGTGCCCATTTCATCTAACGGTCTTTCCTCGATAGCTCCAATGAGCATGTTATTGAACAAAGCAGTGATTCCCTCCATCGCATCATCAGGATCTTCTGTCACTAGAGGTGTTTGGTTGAATTCCTCTACTCAAGATCACGTGGCTATGACTTTCTTTGACTAAACATTCTTGACCTAAGTTGGCAAGATGTAATCAAAAGGTGACAAAGTCAACCTCTTGGACTCACGGGTTTCAACCTTCAACTTGGACAAGTCTTCAACTGGGCGGGGGAAGCGACTGGTCTGATGCTGCATGAAGGTGCTCCGCTGCAATTGCAGGTTCAGCGATGAAGGCTCGCTAGTGTTGCTCACGGTAGCCGGTTAGAGCAAGAAGTTATCCTACGGCGTTCAAGGTGACAACAAGGAAGAGCAGCACCGCCGAGGATAAACTGAAGAGTCCTTTGGGCGCTGCGAAACAGTAGTGGCAGCGATTCGGGCACGGCGGAGGGGCAACGTAGATGCTGCGGATGCACCCATGCGCAACCGACTCTCTCTCTTGCTCTTTACTTTCGCTCACGTGTGTCTCTCCTGCTTTCAAGAATTGTGTTTTTGGGAATTATGAGAGTCCCCCCCCCTTTCGCGATTTCTTATTGATTGTATTTATAGGTAAAGTTTAGGGTTTTGCTTGCAATTACTTCCTATTTTGATTCAAAAAGAATATTGTAATATCTATGTGCTAATATCAATTCATTCAATTTGAATCGTGATAATATCAAGATTGACAAACCATTTTCCAACTCGACATTTTCCAATGAAAATTTTAGCTCTTATAATGTTCATGGGCTTGGCGAAGAATTTTCTTGAACACGAGCTTAGTCCAATTTCATTAAGTTCAGAGCCGTTCACTCGAGTCCATCCACCGCTGGTCCAATGCAAATGCAACTAACCTATATGAACCTAAATTATATGCTATGCGATTTTAATATTTTTGTTTAGGGGTTAAAATTTAATCCCTAATTTTCTATGCAATTAACCACTAAATGATGCGTCAAAATTTAGGTGTCAACAGAGGTTAAAGTTGCAGGTCTCGTCCAATTTTGATGGATGTATCCATTTGAGAGGTAAAAAAATTTTCAAAATAAATTTCAAAATACTTTATTATATATTATGTTATGATAAATTTCTTTCTATTGGAACTAGGTTTTTATATTATTTGAAGAAAAAAGTGAAGAATAAGGCATGTGTTGAAGCTTCAATTTGTAATGCATATATTGTAAAAGAAGTGACAACATTTGCATTATACTATTTTGAGCCGCATGTGCAGTGTAAGAGGCGGAGAGCAGGAAGAAATGATGAAGGTTCCATTGATCACAATTGCAAATCATTCTCCATTTTCAATTGTCTTGGTCAACCAAGCGGCACATGTAAGTTTCGTTGCTTAACAAGCGAAGAACGGTAGGCAACCCATACTTATATTTTACTGAACTATCCAGAAGTGGAGCCATACTTCGAGTAAGTGTATATTTGCAAATATATGTATTGTGTGTCAAATATTTACTAATATATAAATATAAATTGTTAATAGGATTTTTCAAACTTCAATGTATGGACTATCACCAAATGAGTTTGACCGTTTGTGCGATGAACAATTTGCAGCATGGTTCAAAACATATGCAAGTTGCCTATGGACCAAAATTAAGTTATTAATATTTTATACATCATTTAAATATATATTATTGACTTTGCGTGTGTGACCTTAGATTCACAATAATCATGATCAAGTTGAAGAGCAAAGATTGCTATGTCATCTGTCATGGGGTCTAAAGTCAATAGTACGAACTTGGCCAGCATATTTCATAAACGGGTATAATTTTCACACTCAAGAATATGAAATGGGAAAAGCCACAATGAATAGTGGTGTGTGTTCGGTCATCCAATGGTGGCAGTTCAAAAGATGATTTTTATGGCTTGTTGGATGAAATCATGGAGATAGAGTACCCCGGACTATTAATGCGGGTTATGTTATTTAAGTGCATGTGGTTCGACCCCGTCAAAGGAATGAAGGTGCATACGAAGTTTAATTTGGTTGAAATAAATCACAAGAAAAGGTATATGAAATATGAACCATTTGTGTTAACACAATAAGCAATTCAAATATATTATGTATCATATTCTAGTTTGAAAAGTGACAAAACTAATTGGTGGGCTATATATAAAATTAAAGCACGAAGGAAAATCGAGGAACACTGGAAGGATACAGTATATCAATAAGAGGAAGTTTGTAACACGATTCAAACTAAGGAATATAACATTCTAACTCTACGAGATCCATGTGGAGCAATGATAGATATAGATCTAACTGAAATTCGCGAATCAAATTTAGAAGGTGTTGCAGAATCTGATTTTGAGACAGAAGATGATGAGGATGATGATGATGATGATGATGATGACAACGATGATGCTCATGAAGAAAATGAAGATCACGATGAAGACGAAGGTGAAGATGAAGATTTAGATTTTTGAGACTTTTTACTATTTATGTCATAATTATTATTATTATTATCATGATAAGAGTTTATTGTTGTTGTCATATATTATTGTTGTTGTCGTAATTATTAGTATTGTTGCTGTTGTTATTGTTATTGTTGTTGTTGTTGTTATTGTTGTTGTTATTGATTATTATTATTACTATTATTGTTACTGAAACATTATTGATTTCAAAAAAATGAATTAGGCGTATGTGGGCTAGTAGAAATGAAATTCATGACTAAATCAGTGGCAAAGTTGCCATGGATTTAGCCACGAATTTAAAAAAAATGCCCACACACACCTAATTCATTTTTTTGAAATTCGTGGCTAAATCCGTGGCAAATTTACCGTGGATTTAGCCACGAATTTGAAAAAAAAGCCCAGACACGCCTAAGTCATTTTTTTATGAATGCCACGGATTTAGTCACGAATTTCATTTTTACTAGCCTTTAACGAAATTCATGGCTAAATCTGTGGCAAATTTGCCATGGATTTAGCCACGAATTTCATTTTTACTAGCCTATTTTTGAAATTTGTGGCTAAATCCGTGGTAAATTTGCCACGGATTTAGCCACGAATTTTAAAAAAAAAATGCCCACACACTCCTAAGTCATTTTTTTATGAAATTCGAGGCTAAATCCATGGCAAATTTGTCACGGATTTAGCCATGAATTTCATTTTGTCACGAATTTAGTCACGAATGAATTTAGCCACGAATTTCAAAAAAAAATGCCCACACACTCCTAATTCACTTTTTTTCAAATTCGTGGCTAAATCCGTGACAAATTTTCCACGGATTTAGCCACGAGTTTCTTAAAAAAAATGCCCACACAATTTTAATTCATTTTTTTTCAAATTCATGACTAAATCCGTGGCAAATTTCCACGGATTTAACCACGAATTTCATTTCTACTCTCTTATTTATGAAATTCGTGGCTAAATCCGTGGCAAATTTGCCACGGATTTAGCCATGGAAAAAATATTAGAGTTTGCCGCGACAAATTAGCCACGAATTTGAATTCGTGGCTAATTTCGGCGGAAATTAGCAAAATAGTGTCGTCTTCATTTTCGGGTAGAATTTAGGGTTTCTTCTTTGTCTCGATCGACCTATTTAGGGTTTTCGCCCCTTCATCTTCTCCCTCTTCTCTGTCTCTGTCTCTCTCTCTCGAGCAAACGATTCTCGGCGACCTTCGACATTCTTCGACGTGATTCTCGACGTTCTTCGGCGGCGGACGCTGGGAAGCGCAAGGACACCCAGCACGAGTATCGTCGTCCGAGAGTTTTAGAGGTATGTTCTCTAAATTTTTTAGCCACGAATTGCTTCTACTTCTGCTTCTGCTGTTTGTGCTTCTGTTGGACAACTTAGCTTGGGTTTGCTGTTGGACATTGGGTCTGCTATTGGACAACAGAACCATTGTGTTGGGTTTGCTGTTGGATGTTGTTGGACGTTGGGTCTGCTATTGGACAATAGAACCATTGTGTTGGGATTGCTGTTGGATGTTGGGCGAAATAGATTGGGTCTGTTTCGCCCACGAATTTCATTCCGTTCGTGGGCGAAACAAAATGGTCCTGTTTCGCCCACAAATTTCATTCTGTTCGTGGTCGAGTGGAAACGAGCTGAAATTTGGTTGGATTTATGTTGAAATTTGATCGAATTTGGGGTGAAATTTAGTTGAAATTTGTTTGAAATTTGGTCGAAATGAGGTGAAATGCGGTCGGAATGACTTGAAATTTGGTCGGTCAAGTGGAAACGGCCCGCTAATCCAAACTCATAGCCTTAGGCTATGGTGCAAGTCGTTTTTTGGTGTTTCGGAGTCATTTAGATGGGTTTTTGAGCAAAAAACTATTATGGATGAACAGTATTTTCCACTTGATTTTAGTTTTTTTTTACATTTCAAAGTCGTTTCATTATTATTTTATTTATATCTAGGTTTGAATATTGAAACCAATAAAAAATAGGCTATAATGTTTTAATAAAATATTTATTATGCTCCTTTGATTTCTTGCGAACTATGTAATGCAAGTCTATGGGGTTTGTTTACAAATTACAGTGTTCCAAATGGAAATTTTAGGGTTAACTTTTCCCTAGCTTTCCTCTTCAGGGACCATGTTCTCCTCGAACCACTCATTTGGACATCAAGATAGATTGGGTTAACTAGAATAGTTGGAATTAAGTGGAGCAGCAGTTAGATTGGGTTTTGCAACAAGTAAAATTTTGATCAGGCTTCTTTATCACCTGGAAGTGTCTTTTTTAATACATCTTCATGGACTATAGACACATGCAATTTCAGTTAGTAAACACACATTTGGAATCTAGTTCATCCTAGATGAGTCTCTACCTATTGGTTCAATCAATTCTATTGAATACATGTAGGGGAGTCTTGTCAAGTCATTTCATGGTTGAATGTACCCACTACTTTTGTGCATTCTGGGCATTTATATGTGGTTATAAACGTGGAATGGTGTATATGGTTGGGGACTTTGTTCTATTGATGTTTCTTTTGGTGTGTTGTAAGTGTGCTTAGTTGTTGCTTATCGATTTTAGATTGATTTCTTCGTTTTAGTGAAAAAATTTGTAAATATAAAAAAAGAAACTGGAATAGCATATAAGTGATATCGTATCTACATAATAAGCTTCCTATTTGTTGAGTTGCCTATTTTGACTGTCAGCATCATTGATCATTTTGCGCTTGGTATTCAACAAATTATTCATCATTGTTAGGTGTTTGGTGAAGTTACGAAAGAAATTGAGACATTGACTAGGATTAACGAAGCCTATGTAGATGAGAAGGGGAGACCCTATAAAAACATCATGTTCGTTCTCATTCCGCTCTCTTGCTCATTGAATTACTGCGTGTCACTCTTTTGTTTATTTGCAGTATGGTTCCTTTTGTTTTGAGCAGGATCATGCACACATATATACTGGATGATCCTTTTGATGACCCTCCCCAGCTAGCTGACTTGTTCTAGTGATTTTACTGTTGTATGACCAGAAATTAAGCTCGTAGACATTTCCATATAGCTTGCTTTTTATCAGGGGCCAAGTTTCTCTTTTGCTCTCAAAAACAAAATGATAAGCTTCACGACGTACATCATTATGTGTCCCTAATACATGTTCATATTTTTTAACATTTTTGTCTAACCTTCCAACTTGTTAATATAAACGTGAAGGTCACATGCGTCATGTTGTAACTTCACAAAGAAGACCAGGCCCTTCCCCTTCCTCGTCCTCGTCCCCGTCCCTGTCCTCTTCCCCTACCCTTTCATCTAACCCTCAACCAGTACATACTGATGGACACATTGGCCCTTCCTCCGACCCTCAAATACAAACTGAATCTACTTTAGTTCCATCGCCTTCGGTTCCACCTTCTTCTTCAATGCAACACTCGAATAATGAAAAAGATAGCCGATTCATGATATCCCTATTTGGATATTCGTAAGTACTTCATTTTTTTAAGTATATGTAAATTATTATGGATGTTAACTAAATTGTCCGTATGCTTCACGGATGTTACGTACGTTGACATCGTTATAATCCGTTTGCAGATTCACGGATGCTACGTATGTTGTGAGGAAACTTAATAAAATAATCAATAACTGTTGAATGGGGCAATATAGTAGTTGGACCACCACTCCAAAAGAAGTAAAGGAATTGTGGTGGAATGAGTTCAAAGTAAGTTTTGTCCTTCTATTTTCTCACAAACTAAGTTCGATTTAGCATACTAAGTGTACAATTGTTTTTCTATTGATTGCTTGCAGCGGAAGTTCAGGTGGGATAAAGCGGAAGAGAAAAAAGTTAAAAGAATTTTTAAGAAGAAAGCCGGTGATCACATACGAAATGTGATGAATAGAACAAAGAGAAGTCATGAAAAGCCAGATTTTATTACAGCTGAAATTGGGCGAAAATTAAGAGAACTTGGGACACCGAAAAGCATAAGCAAATCAGTGAAATAAATAAGAAGAATCGAGCTTCTAGTTCTAGTGAAGGGTCTGCCACATATGCTGGGGCTCTATCAACATCGGGAAGCATAGAAAAAGAATGGTAAATCTATTAAACATGTTGTAAGTTAATTCAATGATTATTTATTTATGTTTATATTTTGTAGACAGATGAATTGGGGACGGAACCGACATTTATAGCTACATTTGAACACACATTTCAGAAAAAAGATAAGACATGGACTCGCAATCAAGCAAAAGTTATTAAGGTATGTAAGGTTATATTTTTTTTTTTGATAACCCAGGAACCCCCCGCACGGCCGACAGCCGGAGAGGTAAACCTAGGGTGACGCTAGCGCATGACCCACCACCACAGCGCCACGCTTAAGAATCCCTAACGACTACGCTCGGGTTCGAACTCCGATCTCTTCGTGGGAGAATGAGAGCGCAAGCCAACGCAGCCGCTACGGGTGGTGGTATGTAAGGTTATATTTTGTATTTATTTGTATAAAGTTTTTTTTTATTTTCATCTATATTATTAATGTAGGACAAATATGATGAACTTGGAATAAGCATTGCTGCTGCTAGTGGTGATGGTGATGGTGATGGTGATGGTGTTGTTGCGTCCGAGCCATCGGTTGACAATATGGCATTATGGGTGGAGGCATCGGGTGGAATGAGAAAAGGTCAAATATTTTGGATGGGATCCTTGTCAAGGATATACACAACGTCGGCTGCTACAACTTCGTCCTCCAATGCATCTTTTTTAAGGAGGACACAACACGAGGAACAAATGATCCAAGAATTGAACCAACTGAAACATTTACTTGTACAGAAGGACGAAGAAATAAGAGGAGTGAAACAACATTTGCAATTGATCATGCAACACCTCAACCTCGATCACGATGACGTTCCTCCTATACCTCTCACTAATGAGATTGCTGATTATGATGCTGATGATGATGATGATGATCCTTGCTAGTTAAAATTTCCAAACTCGAGGGTAAGCAAGCATTATCTATTATAGGACAAGTTATTAGTTGTTGCATTTGTTCAATGCACATGTGTCAATTCTATTAAAAGTTCAACAATTGTTATAAGTTCAACAACTATTTTTGCATATGTACACGAGAGACAATGGACTAATCAAGCTGATACTCGGCTATCTCTCTCCCTTGTTCACGCACGCACGTGCATTCTACGAACAGAGTTGCTGGGATCCGAATTACTTGGCACTGATTCTTTGAAGAATCTTTTGAATGATCATGATGCCATATTGTGTTGTTATTTGTTATTTGTATTACTCGAAATTGTTAAAAGTGAATTTTTCCATGTATGTAATTAGGAATGATTAATGACGGTCTTCCTAAGGATTGGCAATCTATTCCAGTTTTCGTCTTTGCAAACTAGGCATGACTTGACATATTAGAGACCACTTTTGGTGGCTTTACAAGATATCACTTTGTATTAGATATTTGACGAGTCAATTCACAGAGAATTGTGCCCTGGGTTCACTAAGTAATGCAAGAGGTACTTCTATCATTCTTTATGCTTCTGCTGTTGAATAGATGTGAAAAAATTAAGAGGGGTTAGGAGTTTGGTATTGTGATGTTTGCGCTGCAGATGGACAGGACTTCGATTCTTGGAAAACACTATAGACTACGTGACTACATGAAAGAACTTCTTGGCAAGATTAACAGTTTGCAACAACAAAGCGAACTGGATTTGAAGCAGTTGAATTTGTTGGATCCTCTCAAGGATTATTCCATGCAAATTTGCAACTTTGTTCCATTTCTTTCTTTTTTGTGTTTGTTCTTGTCTTGACTATGATTCTATTAATTTTAAATATAAATTCTATAATTGCTATTAATTAGATTTCAAATCGAAATTGTCCCTAAACAACATTCGTCGCAGACTTCGTCACTAAATTATTCATTAAAATTCGTCGTCAAATTCATTTCGGAACAATGTTCGTGGCAAAAGTCAAAATTTTTCGGGGCAAATTAGTGATGAATTTTGCCGCGAATAAGTTCGTCGCAAAATACTGACCAAAAAAAAAAATTGGTGGCAAATTAGCCACGAATTTTTCCACGAATAAGTTCGTCGCAAAAAAACGACAAAAAAAAACATGGTTGCAAATTAGCCACGAACTGTGTTCGTGAAAAATTAGCCACGAATTTTGCCACGAATAAGTTTGTCGCAAAAAACTGAAAACAAAAAATTTTGGTGGCAAATTAGCCACGAATTTTGCCACGAAATGTGCTCGTGGCAAATTACCCATGAATTTGCCACGAATAAGTTCGTCGCAAAAAACTGAAAAAAAAAAATTGGTTACAAATTAACCACAAATTTTGCCACGAAATGTGTTCGTTGTAAATTAGTGATAAATTTTGCCACGAATAATTAGCAATGATTTTTGCTACAAAAATATTTCATCGCAATTTCGCGACCAACAAAAAAAAATTTGAAAAAAATAGCGACGAATTTTGCCACGAATACAGTTCGTGGCAAATTAGCGATGAATTTTGCCACAAATATTTAGCGACGGATTTTGCCACGAATAATTAGCGATAAATTTTTTTTCATCGCAAATTAGCCACGAATAATTAGCGACGAATTTTTTTTCGTCGCAAACTACCAACGAAAATTGAAAATTTCCGTCACAAAATTTTGCGATAGCCTATTAGACACGAATTTTTTTCCATCGCAAATTCGTTTAGCGATGAATTTTGTCAAATTTTTCATGGTAAAATTCATCGCTAAAATCAACTTTTTTTGTAGTGAGTGGGCTTCGAAGCGGCCATCCTTTGAAGAAAGCGTAATACCTCGCTAGTCTAGCTCCATGGCACCGAAAATGTATCCAAGCTTAAGTGATTTGCCCCCGAATCCTCAACGGGTTTAGGCTGGCTCGTATGGTGCGAAATTAAGAGATTTCATATAGGTTTAGGCTTTGGGCTCGTTTGGGACATATATATATTTTGCTCATTTTTCTGATCATTGTAACAAGTTGAGTGGCTGTAAAACGAAAATATAGTTAAATCTCTTTGTAGGACGTAGCCCTATTCGAGGGTGAACCTGGGTAAATTCGTGCATCGTCTATTTTCTCTGTTTTCTGCGTGATCGTTCTATTTCGGTTCTCGATACATCCCTTCATGTTGGAGTGAATTGGATGATCGGGCCGAAGGATGCCCCCTCTTCTCCTCACTCTTCTTTCCCTAAGATGAACCTTTAATCATCAAAGCTTTTGTGACTCGGCCTGGCACAATCACCCTTCGCAACTAGTCCTTCGAAAGTTGAAATTCTCGTCGCAGTTTCATGACCTAAGGGGCAGACTTATTGTTATCTAAAGGCCAAGACCCTGAAATGGGCAAACACTCGACCTAGTGAATGAGGAGTGATTGAAGGACTGAAGGAAGGACTTTCTATCACTATATTGCCATATCGCCTATGCCTTTATCGGGTGGGATTGAACGACTTACAGGAACATAACAGCCGCACTAATTGGCTTGCTTGCTAGAACTATACTTTTCTTAATATTTATTGCAACCACCGTACCATATACAACCCCCCACCCCCAGCATAACCATATTTATACCGTTCCAACCCCGAAAGAAGAAAGAGCAAGCACTTGTCATATCCTTCGCTTTTTACGGCCAATAAACCCTTCATTGACTTGCTTAGCTCGGCTTGGACCCTTTCTCTTGCTAAGTAGCAATGGTAGCAGTCTCAATTCTTTCTTTGCAAGAATAGGGCGCGAAATAGGAATTGCACCAATAGGTTGTTACCGGTCGATATCTCGCTTCTCTTGGAGGAAGGATGAAGTCATTTCTTATATAAAGAAAGATGTGGAATGGAGAGTTCGGATTGAGGTCAATATGTTTAACACTTTGTAGTTGGACAGCAACTCTAAGGGAGGAGGAAAAGTCTCTTAGGTGTCGGCATCAGATAAATAGCATGTGTGCCATAAGTGAGAGGTCAATCACTCTCAGCTCTTGTTTTAAAATCCTTGGACATGATGAAGAGCTCTTATCAGCTTGAGGCATCTTTTCAAGCTAAGAAAAAAATTCTAGCTCCTTTTATTTCGCAAAAAATGAATAATTTAAAAAATATTTTCTAAAAAATGATTATTTGTATCACTTGAGATAATTAATCAATGAAAAATGTGTTCGCTATCGGCAACATTTGCATAGACAATTAAAATATCTTTTGTTCATTCATTTTCGTAAGTGATCGGAAAATATTTTTCAAATCATTTATTTTTTATGAAATAAACAAATTTTTCATAAAAGAAGAAAGATCTTTGCATAGAAAAAAAAAGTTGAAATCGTTTTGATTTGAGGCGGATCCCTTTTTTGTTTGTTGGTGATCACACTCTAAAAGTCGGGCATTCACTTCACGGTCCAAAGGAGATGATCGCTTTTACGCGAGAAAGGGGGACCAAAATGGAAATTAACTTGTCTTTTCGGGAACATCTGATAAAATTGAGGGTTGCCGAGATTGACATCAATACCACAGTAACTGGTTACGTTGCTCATTGTCTGTCAACATCGAACCAGCTCAAGTGCAAATGGAATCGCATGAACAACCCCTTTCGGAATAAGAACACTAACACGACATGACTTTTCTATAGCGCTCACTCTAATGTCGTAACTTTTAAATGATTATTGAAATGCTCTTAAAAGCTAATCACTTAGGTGACGTAGATGGTTTTTTTTTTTCCGAAAAATCTTACATGGCAATTCCCTAATAGTTACATGATTTTACGTCAAGTACTTTTCCGTTGATGACACGAATCGATATGAATAACTTCACCGGTGTAATGACTCGATGCAAACTGGGAATCGGATCGGCTCCCAATCCTAGGGTTATATATAGTGGGTTCCAGGTTTCAAAAGTTAGGGAACCTGTTCCGACGGGTAAATTCTAGGTTCTCGGAACGTGGAAGAAGTCCTTATTTTTTTTCTTATTCCCTATCTTCGCACGTTTCTGCGGCATTCCATGATGTCCAATGATGAGTATATAATTTAAAACACTAGTATGAAATTCCATTTCCGGCAATATCCATTGCTGAGACATTTACTTTATTAATGTTTCATATTTCTCATGTGTCTAAATATGAGTTGTAATCAGTGAATTGTAGCAAATGATAGTCATTAAAGGTAATGATTCACTACAATTGTTCGATTAAGAGTACAGATAAAACCTGGATAGACCCTAGACCTATGACAGGCTAGGTTCTAAGTACCTGATTTGCAGGTTAGGTTGCAGGTTCCAAAAATTACAAAACCTATTTTGACAGTTAGATTTCAGGTTCTAAGTGGAACCTAATCAGAACTTGAAACCGTTGATCCCAAACTATGTCGATGATAGCATGGCTAGTAGACCGGGCATTTTTTAATGGCGTAAGGTTCTTCTCACATGGTTCCAAATTTGGAGCAATTATCTTGTTGGATTGGATTCAATCAGAAGTCAAATTTTGGCCCATTACTAGTCTAATAAATGGCCCATGGCCTTAAGTCTCAAACCCATCATCCAAATGCCCCAAGTTTGCCGGGAGATCCGTGCAGTCCTATAACTTAAATCTTTCTTCTTTTCCCAAAATAGCGAAAGGGTTCTATATTTTTTTTCGTATAAAAGCGACTCTAGTATTTATTTGAGGCTTGATTACCTTAAAAAAAAAATACCCAATTTTCATTCAAATCTCAATTCTGCCTCGAACTTTTTTTCTTGTCTAAAAATAAATCACAGACTTTCACTACAATCCGAAATGTGCCCCACATCAGAGAATCGCCATTATTTCTTTAGAATTATCAACATCAAGGTTAGTTATAGGTTCATTATCTTCACCTACACCCTCACCTTCGTATGTTAACAACAATAGCCTCTCAATATTGATAATTTTGAAGAAACCGGTGATGATATTTTTAGAAACAAGTGATGATTTTTTTAATGCGGGGCAAATTTGGAACTAGAGCAAAAGTTGTTGATTTTTTTAAATCAAAAAAAAGTTCGGTACGAATTTGAGTTTTGATCCAAAGTTGGGAGGGTTTTTTTTGCCTTCTTTTGTCTCACTACAAAAAAAACGGATTTTTGCCACGAAAATTTTCCAACGAAAAATTTTCGTCGCAAATTTGCGACAAATTTTCCAACGAATTTAAAAATTCGTTGGAAAATTCGTTGGAAATTTCCAACGAAAATGTTTTCGTTGGAAATTTCCAACGAATTTTCCAACGATTTAAAAAAACATTAATTTTATTCGACATTTTTTATATTCGTTGGAAAATTCGTTGGAAATTTCCAACGAAATTTCCAACGAATTTCAATTTTCGGCAATTTTTTCGTAGTTTACAATTTTCGTCGCAAAATTCGTTGGAAATTTCCAACGAAATTTCCAACGATTTAAAAAAAATTAATTTTATTCGGCATTTTTTATTTTCGTTGGAAAATTCGTTGGAAATTTCCAACGAAATTTCCAACGAATTTTAATTTTCGGCAATTTTTTCGTAGTTTAGAATTTTCGTTGGAAATTTCCAACGAATTTTCCAACGATTTAAAAAAACATTAATTTTATTCGATATTTTTTATATTCGTTGGAAAATTCGTTGGAAATTTCCAACGAAATTTCCAACGAATTTCAATTTTCGGCAATTTTTTCGTAGTTTACAATTTTCGTTGAAAAATTCGTTGGAAATTTCCAATGAAAAATTTTTCGTTGGAAATTTCCAACGAATTTTCCAACGAATTCAAAAAAACCCGGTACTATTGAGCATTTTTTATATTCGTGGGAAAATTCATTGGAAAATTCTAACGAATTATCCAACGAATTTTAATTTCCCGGGCAATTATTTCAGTGTGTACAATTTTCGTTGAAAAATTCGTGGGAAATTTCCAACGAATTTTCCAACGAATTTTAATTTTCCGGAAATTATTTTAGTGTGTACAATTTTCCAACGAATTTTGCAACGAAAAACCTTACTACATTTTCGCGCTCGTTCAATTTCAAAATTCATTCTCTCTCTCACACACACACACACACTCTCTCTCTCTCTCTCTCTCTCTTTGACATGAACCCTCTTCTTCGTCTTCCTCTTCTTCGTCTTTCAAAATTCATCCTCGAGCTTCATCGTCGTCTCCCTCTTCTTCGTCTTCCTCGCCTCCACCTGCAACCACTGCCGCAAGCGCAACCGTGGCCGCGAGGTCCGAGTTCAAACCCGCTAGATCTCGAACCCGGAGGAGTTCGCATCCATCGCCATATCCATCTCCCTCTATCTCCCCCTCCGCCTCCTCCCCCGCTGCCCCCCCTCCTCCTCCGGCTCCGGCTCCAGCTCCGGCTCCGGCTCCAGCTCCGGCTCCGGCGCCATGGACACCAAGACTCCACCGCCCCCCCTCCTCCGCGACGTCAGCTCCCTCCCCAAAGGCGCCGCCGCGGCCATCCAGGATCGCCCCCGACGCCCCCGACGCCCCCAACGCCCCCGACGACCCCGAGGCCACCATGGGCCGCCCCCGACGCCACCAAGCCTCGTCGCTGGCGAGGGTCGAGCTTGCCCAGATCTGGGCGAGCTCGAGCTCGTCGCCGGCGCGGGCCGAGCTCGCCCAGATCTGGGTGAGCTCGGCCATCGCCAGCGACGAGGCTGGCCCTCGCCGGCGACGAGGCGCCGGCGAGGGCGATTTTTCGAAATAAAATTTCCGAAAACAAAAATTCAAAAAAAAATTCAAAAAAAAATCCAAAAAAAAATTTCGAAAAAAAAAATTTCGTTGGAAAAAAATTTTCACGATATTTCAAACAAAAAACAATTTTGTAATTTTTCCAACGAAAAATTTTTCGTTGGAAAAAAAATTTCCACGATTTTTCGACAAAAAAAATTTTTTTTGTAATTTTTCCAACGAAAAAGTTTTTGTTGGAAAAAAAATGTCAACGATTTTTCGACCAAAAAAATTTTTTTTGTAATTTTTCCAACGAATTTCGCCACGAGTTTTCCAACGAATTTTCAAACGAAATAAAATTCGTCGCAAATTTCCAACGAAAATTGAAATTTTTCGTTGGAAAAATTTCCAACGACTTATTACCAACGAATTTTTTTTCGTTGAAAATTCCTTTTCCAACGAATTTTTTTAAATTTTTCGTTGGAAATTTCGTCGGAAAAAAGCAGTTTTTTTGTAGTGTCTTAAGAAGGTTGTGATGAGAATGAGGATCACTTTGGAACTCTAGGAGAATGGGCATTTTAGGGCAGGATCTAAAAGCTCTCTATCGTGTTGCAGAGCTTTCAAACATGAGACGAGAGGGTCTTTTGGCTTTCTCAAGGCCGTATGAAGCTTAGCTTGCTTTAACCAACACATGATGATTCAAGTTCGGGGTAGGCGTAGGAGCCAGGCAAAGCGGTAGCGAACACACCTTTAAGCAAACATGGAATTTGTAAGAGTATACTTTTCCGTGTAAATTTAACCAATAAAGTAAGCCATTCTTACTCATCACATTACATGAATTTTTTTTACTTAAACCAATCAATTAAGTTGTGCATAGTTAGTGATTATCGAACACACCTTTAAGCAATCTAAGGCGCTCACAATATCTCAGGTACAAAGAGAATAAACATATCTTTCTAGAAGAAAGATGCAAGAGATGTGCGCATCACTATTACGTGCTTTATAAACACAATATTAGTGCTGAAAGTGCTTTATATCTATAAATACAATAACTTAGAAATCACGTGAAAACTCATTGGTGTAATTTTGTGTTTATTTTTCTTTTTTTTTTGGAGAAAAACGTGACTTTAACTTGCAATAGACTTCTAGGGTTTAATAATGTCTCCGTCGAGACAAACATAAGATACATATTTAGTCACCTCGTAGTTTATGATGCAAGCGAAGGTAGGCCTCTGCACAACAAAGTTGACTATCCCACTACAAGATTTTAACCCTCGAATGAATAGTGAAATTAGAGAATAAGAGGTAAACTTCTAGATACACAGCTTATGTACTTATCTTTTGTACATAACTCACGTTCATCGCCGTCGATTTGGATGGTTGGTCGACTTTTCGAATTACAAAGACCCAATTAACGGTGGTGAAGGCAGGTAGTCTATAAAAAGAGCACACAAGTTGCGCACCACATAACAGCTAGTTATCAAATTAGGACCAGATCAAACCGTCATTAAATGCATAAAGTAGTTAACTCCGTCATTACTATCCTTTGATCTTTGAAATATGTGAGAGATGTCATTTTACCCTCAATCTACCAGGATCTTAGTCCCGGAAAATAAATGCCACAAAGAGACTATGTATTTCCTTTTATGAATGATACAATCAAACGTTATATCGTGAATTAGTTTTTTACTATGTCAAGTTCGATTTCTGGGTTGCGTCAAAGATGGATTGCTATTGTGTAAATTTAACAAAAAGAAAAACTTGCGAAAAGTTACTTTGTCGTGAAATGACGTCAACGGACCAAGCAGAAGTATTTGGCATGTGTAACTTGACATTTCACTTGGTGAAATGTAAAATGGGAAGTGTTCAATCACCTGGGTGAATTCTCGGATGAGACTTGACCGAGTCACATAGAGGTCGAATCCTTTCTCCACGCAAAGCTTTCATGTAGTGCGTTGGAACTTCTTTGGAATGAGGATCACCACATTTTAAATTCCAGTCCTCGTTTGGGTCAAAATCACTATGCAATTGGCATATTGGACTCAGGGGGTGATTGCCGATTGGACCTTGTTGGACCCTTGTGCGGTCCATTTGATTTAGTGGTCCAATTTCACCATCTCTCGGTTTAAAATTAGGTTAAGATAGAGAGGATTACCGAGAAAAAAAAAGGTCGGAAGATTCCTACGAGGTGCTCTATAATGATCGATGTGAAACATTTTCATACGATCATAATGACGTTATGATTCTTAAACACGCAATCCGTACCTAAAATGAATGGTAAGGCATTTTCTATTCTTAGTATGTATGATTTCTATCGCGAGAGCGTGTCGTGAACGGGAGATTTTTGAAAGGCCTTCCTTCCACACGATAGAATTAATGCGTCGATATTACATGTTCAAAATGGAACTCCACGTAGAAGTAGAGAGATAACCAAGCAAAAACCGCCAATCCATAAGCTCCTCTCGCAAGATAAAGCCATTTGCGTGCCGGCAAGGTCCCGGCAATATCGGGCTTCTAAGAATATAAATGATTGCAAATCGATTCCAAAAATTAAATGCGATGGGGACCATTCATCTCATCGCTCCTGGATATTCATTTCTTTTCTCCATTTTATGCGGTCCTGGAAAAAATAAAAATCGTGGCCCCCTTTTTCCCAATAAATGCAGGGGCACGAGCGCACGCAGGGTCTCGCCCATCAAAAGGTCATAAAAACACTCAGCAAACCCTAGGACCCGATTAAGTTCAAACCCCGGCCCCCATGCGGGCGGCCCTAATCCAGATCACTCTGCATGCGGACCGCCTTCTACCTGCCGCCCGCCGGGGTCAGCGGTCCTTACTTCCCCCGGACCCTCGAACCGTTTACTTGGAAAAAAAAAAAAGAAGAAGAAGAAGAACAAACATAAAACACTGCCGCCCGATTCCATACGCATGTATTGCAACGCAATGATGGATCCAAAACGGCGAAAAACCAGCAACAGGACTCCTCCATGACCCGATGCGCGGAGCAAAGACGAAACACGACCGGAAGAAAGTCTTTTAAGAAAGAAAACCCGCGATGACTCTCGAGTTCGGACCCTCTGGATTTGCGTAATGGTTCGGTCGTGTTCCACCCACCCACCACCATCTGCGAAACCCGTCAACCCCTCGAACTGCCATTGGAGATCGACACAGCGATAGAGAGAGATAGAGAGAGAGAGAGAGAGGGAGACTCGAGTCAACGTCAAGCGATGCTGCAGCAACCCAGGAAAAATGGAAAAGCGGTCAGCTTCGTCGGGGGGAGGGGAATCGACGTTCAACGAGCAGCACCGTGGGAAAAATGTCGTCAATTTTTACCTAAATTACCTACCGTGCGAATCCCAGTTAACCACATCACTCCCGCCAATCAAGACAAAAAAAAAAACAAAAGCTATATCACTTGTGACGTCAGCGTGACCGCTTGCTGAGGTGTGCCCAGAGCTCGATCCGCGGCTGCGATCAATGTGAAAAGGTCAGCCGGGGCTCGCGTGGGCTTTCATATGCAATTATAGTAAAAATAGACTTTTCGAGCCTCTTCTAATTGAAATAGCAAATTTTATAAATTCTGTCTTGATTGAAATTGTTCGGCATCTCGGGGTGCGTTCGTTTCGCGAAGAATGAATAATTTAGAAAATATTTCTCAAAAAATAATCTCTTCTATCGCTTATAAAAATAACCGAATGGAAATTTTTTTCATCACCCACAAAAATAATTAAGCATAGATTATTATTGATAATAAAAACATTTTCTGCTGACTAATTTTTCTAAACGATATAAGCCATTATTTTTAATCACTCATTTTTCACAAAACGAGCGCACTCTTATTGTACATTCAAAATACTAGCTACATGTACAATAGCTGTTATGTAGAGAGAAATATTCTAAAATGTCTTGGGATTATACATCATAGAGTTAGCTCGGCTGAGCAAACACAGTAGTAACCATTATCGTAAGGATATATGCCAAGTCTGATATTGGCGTTCAGAAAAAATTACCCGTTCGTCATTGGGTGGTGGACGCCTAGAGGAAACTACAGACACACATGTCACTCATTCGATGGTGAATGTGCAAAAATACTTCGAGGTTGGTGCTGAACCAAATAACGATGCTCACCGTGATCATAGAATCATAATGTATAAAAGTGTAATATGAATTTTTTAGTAATTGACGAAAATTAAAAATTATTTAGGGATGAAAACCCTTGCCGAACACCGGCAAGAGCACTAATTTTCTCAATTAGTCTCCCTTCGTATTTATTTTGCAAATACTAACATCGTGTGATTTCTCGTTTCTAGCAAAAGGGCCACTCGAGTCTTCGGGCTTGCGTGTGCACTCCGATAGAAGAAAAACTTATTCAAGCGTATAATAAGTTGGGTTGCCGATAAATTTCGCCACTAATTAAGTTAGCAGACGTAATCGAACGATACGGAAAGTTTCGCGCGGCGACAAAAAAAAAAGACATTTCTATTAATATATGGACCCAACGAACCAGAAGATCAGAGGTCGATGACAGGGTCATTTCTTCTTGCTGCATTAGTCCAACAAAACCAAGAAAACGAAGGCACGTGCTAGCGGAAGTGCAATTTGGAATCGACCCTCTTCTTATAACTTTTTGGGGGATTTTTCCTAATCGATTCATCTTTGATCTATTTAGATTGCTGCCCTTTAAACTTGACCGCTACAGGTATAATCATTCGAGCAGGTGGGTTTCTTTTCAGGGGTTGGTCTTGATCCTAGAATTAGTGGCAAAAAAAATAATTATGACATGATCAAGGGCCCCTTTTTCTTGGTTAAATTTTTTTAAGAAAATTAATAGATGAAGTTGGTCAGGATCACCAGATGATAATGGCAAAAATAAACCCAAAAATTTGATTAAATTGCCAGATCCTAAAATTGCCAAAAAGTGGAATTATATACGTTCAAAAGTTGTTTAATGTTTGTGGAATTAGCATATGTGTCTCCTGGATTAGCATCTTCTCTTTTTCCATTTTTTCTTTCCATTCGATTGCGATGCAAGGCTTTAGTAAAGATAGATTGTATTGGACACCATTCCCTTAAGCAAATTACTCCCTAGAACGATTACAAAAGGTTTGCGTACCGATCGTTCATCTATTTTCTATTCGAGGTTTATGACCTTGTACAATTAGATTGAACGGGTCTCCCTAAACATTATTCGTGCAAAGACATCTTAGAGGTATTCGGCATTCTAAAAAAAATTCGAGAATTATTTGCTTTTCTTTTGATAATGGAGCGTCCAAGACTCTTAGAACATCTAATCAGTTCTCGCTAAAAGTATGATAACGCATTGGCATACACGGTAGATGATTATTGGGGTGCAAGGGTTCATGTAAGATGCAAATGACCCTAAGAAAAAGCGCAAAAGTTTTTTTGCAAATCAAATTATTTGAAGCGAGGAAGATGAATATCTAGATCACCAGCCGACGACGAAACAAACCCAAGTTGATTACGTAAGCCGTTTAATTTCTCCTTATTGCCCGGAGGAAAAGTAGGTCTTGATTTTTAATTTAGGCGACATTTTCCCATGTTTTTCTCCCTAACCAGCAATTAAAAAAAGTTATGCACCTTTACCAAAAAAAAAAAAAGTTATGCATCGTACGGTACGATCAATTGAAAATTATAAGCTCCGGCCAGAAAGAAAATTAATAAAATTATTAAGCATGACCAGTTCGATTGACCCACAGATTTGCTCTTTAATCCTCACCTTGATGATAAGGCATAATACATAAATAGCGGGTTCAAAATTCATGCGGTGAAACCCAAACGCGATATGTTCATCAATCTCAATTTCAATCGTATGTTTGCGCGTCTAATGATGTCGAATCAACTTTTGGATGCCTTAAAACAATGATATTGAAATTTTCCTAACTCGTATTTACCTAAACAAATCCTAAGTTTCTTTTTTCGGCCGCCATAATTAACCTTCAGGAGTTCACATCCAAGAAATTGTGCAGAAGAACACGAACATATGACATTTATGAGCAAAGAATGTCAAAAGAAAACAAAACATGAATGGACAGTCCAAACTGAAAGAACCTCACGGTAATTGGGAGCCTTAAATGAGAGAAGAAGCGATGAATGTGGTGGCGACCGATTTTTTAGTCAAGAAAAAACATCTGGGTCTCGTCTTCAAAGCGACCATGGAAAAACAGAACACTTACAAAATTCGCAATGATGTCATAGTTGAATCGAATGAGCATGACCAAAGTTCAATAATCAACATCTGGGAAATTTCAATATTCCACCATTTCGGCCAGATCAACCATTGGTAACCTCGAAATGGTATTTCACTGTTTCAGTTGAAAGACCTAGCAAAAGGTTGACCCCAACTTGATCATGAACAAGGCCGGAGGTAGAAATGAAGACTACTATCGACATGATGTGCTGTCGTCGGCTGTTTGAACGCGGTCCACCAGTAATTTAGCACATCATTTCTTATGTTGCGTGGAAACACTGATCGAAGTTGCTGTGTCAAGCTCGGTTGTGTCCTAGCACAAATCCATACCGATTAATAAGGAGAATGGAACTAAATTTTTTTGGCAAATTTAGAGGACGAATTCAAATGTGGTAAGAGAGAGAGCAAAGGGCGGACATCAATAATTGCTAAAGAAAGTGAACTTTTTGAGAAATGAATTTAAAAGTTAGTAAAGTTAGCCTGTAAGGCCATTATATCTATCCTTCACTAATTAGGCTAGAATAAACAAAGGTTGCAACTGCAGATAGTACACTTTATATCATGAAAGCTTGGACCACGAAATGTCTACTTAATTAAAATGGATGAATCGAGTAATAAGAGACATGATCACAACCTTGATTGGTGGCCTTAACGTGAAATGAAATTGTCTGTAGATAACAGTAAAAGGAACCAAACTAGGGTTTGTGCATCTAAACAACTACACATTCAGATCAATTCCTTAACTATGGTTCCGGGTAATTAAAATCAGGAGATTACTTAGCTAATAAGCCTCCCAATTATTAGCACCAACGGTCCAAGACGATGCCAAAAAGTAACCCTAGACACTTTCTCGTGTTATCAAAAGCAAACTTCTCACCGACCACCGGATGAATTGGAAAGATCTGTATGGATGGCTGCGATCAATTTGGTCCATCAAAGTATGCCAAAAATTTAACAAAATGAGGGCCAATAGCTTCTAGAATTTAGGGCACGGTGAGAGTATATGTACTAGAAAAGGTGGAAAGAGGAAAGGGGAGGGTGTGTGCCTGGGAAGAGAATAAAGAGTAGTGGGGATAGAAAACAAGAGGAAAGGGCTAAAAAGAGAGACTGTGGCTTTGTCTCCTGAAAATCCGGTGATTATATCTTGTCGGCTGTTTGCTATGGATTTGGCTTGCTTCCTTCATGTGTTCACGTTCATGAGATGAATCTATCTTATACCGAAATGTACCAAGTAAAGATGGACGACAGATAACCTGGATCGCATAATTTTGGCCACGTGGGGCCTCTTTTCTTTTGTGTGGTGTTGTTGGAGACAAGAAAGTTGAACTGTACACACCCCAAAATAGAGAGAGAGAGAGATTTGAACCTGTACAATGTAATTGCAGCTCATGCCAAAGCATTGCCTTGCCTTTGTCATTTTCCCAATCTCGCGGTGATTCCATTTTCCAATCGCTAAAGATCCCTCTCTTTTCACACGGGTTTCACTCTCGTGATGCGTATTCAAACACGGTTTAGAAGGGCATAACCCAATGAATGTGCTTTCACGCACAAACGCGTTGTCGCTGTTATGGTTCAAGGACAACATTCCTCTCAAATTCATCATATGAACCCCGTCGCATATGTGATGCAGTGAGGGAACAGTGTATGCCATATGGAGTTGAGGAATGTACCGTGGCATGTTTGCCAATGGAAATACAGAAAACTAATCTAACCTTTTGGTTTTTCTCTTTTACTACTTTAAATGGACAATATAATATTCATCGTGTCGGAAGACTCATTCTTGATTATGCAATACGTTACTTATAGTTTATGAAAATGGTCACACGCTTTAGCAGTTTATGTTGAAAAAGATAAGCTTGAAGGCCTCCATTTCTATATCACCACAGACTCAAGAAATACGGTATGTTTTATATAATATGAGAGCTAGCGGGAGTTAAAGTTCATCTAACCTCACTTTTCTCAGTACTTAAATTCCTTCTGAGGTCCATGATGTAATTTTGTCAAATTATTTTATTGTTTCTCCTTTCTTTTAGGTATTGACCAAATTGCTCTCTCTCACCTTTTTCTCTTTTCCACTCTCTATACCCAGTCATCATCCCACATTGTCATGGTTTTAGGAGAAACAATGCATCAAGGGTCAAATTCCATTATATCCTCCAATAAAAAAAAAAAGGAATAGGAAAGAGTAATCTTCAATGCCCTTTCATCTATGTAGACTTTGTAATATACACACACGGTTGAGACTATTCTAGGATTCTCTCTTTCATCAATGAGTCTCATTTTCGCATGTCATTATCCCTAACCCCACTCCCCACTAATCTCTCTCTCTCTCTCTCTCTCTCTCTCTCTCTAGAGGAAAAAGGAAGAAGGGAAAAAAAAGTTCCTAAAAGACAAACCAAACCACACCTTTCATAAATCAACCCCAAGTGCAAGGCCTTTCCCACTACATAAAGTCAGGTTATAAACCATCCAAGGGTAGTTTCAGTGATCTCTCTCTCCCTTCCTCCCTTCTCCCTCTCTCTCTCTCTCTCTCTCTCTCTCTCTCTCTCTCTGAGTGAAAGATGGGGTTCAGGGACTACCTTGCCAATGGCAAGGAAGAGCCATGTCATCAACCTCCAACTTTCATTGAGTGGCTCAAACCATCCATCTCAACCTCTTCTTCATCCTCTTCCTCTTCCTCTTGTCTGACCGAACCCGCTCATCTCGCGAAACCCGCGATTTTCCCGGACTTGCCCAACTTATCGCACCAGCAACAGCAGCAAGAACGGCGCTTCCTCCATGAGACCATCCGGTGCTTGCCTCTCCTGAGCAAGCTCTCTGACACAAAGCCACCGAAGCAAGAGGAAGAAGAGCAAAAAGAGGTCACGGTTGTGGGAGAGGGTAGAGAGAGACAGCACGGGGTCAGAGAGTCGAGAGCGGAGAATGTCACCGTGGGGTTGCACATTGGATTGCCACTCGGTGGCATGGATGGCGGCCACGGCGACAATCTTGAGAAGAGCAAGCATGGCTGCGATGAGCTCCTGATCAAGGAAGGGGTTCACAAGAGGAACCTGTTTCATGGATACTCCAGCTTCAATGCGGAAAGCAGGTTTTGGATCCCAACGCCAGCTCAGATCCTCGTGGGGCCCATGCAGTTCGCTTGTGCCATCTGCAGCAAGACCTTCAATAGATACAACAACATGCAGGTAATTAACTTGCTCGTTCATCAATTGGTATACAGTAATTTCTTATATGGTTTTCTCGTGGAAGAGTTTAGCATTTGTTCTCGAACAATCTTTCAACAGATTTTTGCCCAGTTTTATGTTTTGAAAATTTAACACAGTCTCCGCGCACACCCCTTTATACTTTTCCCACAAAAATGATTATAATTCAGACGACGATGGAAATTCGAAAATCTTATGATGACACATGATTATTTCATTTTCTGTATCTTTTCGTTTTCTTTTCCTTTTTGTGGAAGCGGTTCGAGGGGGAGAGCGAGGTGAGACAATTCAGTCGAACATGCCTATTCGTTATAAATTCATGAACTGATGCAATGTACTTACGAAGCCCAGCTTACAATTTCTGAGACTGGTAAATGAAATCTGCAAGGCTCTTCATCCAGAAATCTCACTAACAAGAAAGCTATAAAAATGAGATAGGAAAGAGAGACTAGGTGGGAGCAGGTACTCGTGCATGGATAATGTGTTGTGGGAGTTGGATGGACTAACAAATCTTCATCACCTTTTTTAAAGATCACAATCCTGAGCATCATCCAGAATCTTTGCCTTTCTTTTCCCCTTCTCTTTTTAGCTTTTGTTGTTTTATATTCATCCCCTTTTGAATGCAATACACCGATGAGATGATTGCGTTAGACTTTCACGCCTGTGTCTTCAGTTAAACGATTCTAGCTGTTAATCCTCGAGTCCACCCAAAAGGATCTTTATGTTCATCTCCAAATGAATTCCGAGCGAAACGCTAACTGATATTATTATAGTAATTAATTCTTTCTTAGTTTTTTTCAAAACTTTCCTCCAGTCCATGTGTTTTTCTTTTTTTGTTACATTTTCATTCCATCCGATCTAGCCAATCACTTAATTGGGATTTTAAGTTCACTCTCGAGTCAATTTCATCCACCAGCACCGGCATTCATCGCCCGCAGGCTGGTTAATAAAGTCATCTCATCTCATCTCATTTTTCGCTACTTATTACAAGAGAAAGTGTGTGCAGCCTTGAAGCATCTCGTGTTTATACCATCTCCTTAGCCTGTCGATTTACCTTCTCGATTTCAGACAACTCTCTTGTGGCTTGTGAAGTAGCCAGATTATCTATCTCTCTCCTCCTTCTCTCCAGAAGATATTCATGTTAAGAGAGAAAAATGGGAGGGCCAACTGCAATTTGAATATTGAAAGCTTCTCTTTTCATCTTATAATGAATTATATCATTATAATCAAAATCTCCTCCCTTTTAATCGTCCTTTATTATGCGAGGCGGCATACAAATCAATGTATGAACGCATCAAGCCTTAGTTAGGAAATTTTTTGGAAGACCATGAGATTTGGGTAATGCCAAATTTAATATAAACCTTCTTTTTCTTAAGTTATCAGCATAAATGCCTCAACCCTTCATATAACCAGTGCACAAGGTGAAGTTTTTACTTTGAAAATCCTTGATTTTTAACTATCCTTTGCCAATTTCAGAAACTTAAATCTCATGTTTCAATATCATGAATCCACAGTAAATAGATTGCTTTCTTTGAGTCATTGAAACACCCCTTTAACCACAGATGCATATGTGGGGACATGGATCGGAGTATCGAAAGGGCCCGGACTCACTGAAGGGCACACAACCGGCAGCGATGCTGAGGCTGCCGTGCTACTGCTGTGCGCAAGGCTGCAAGAACAACATCAACCACCCAAGAGCCAAGCCGCTCAAAGATTTTAGGACCCTCCAAACCCACTACAAGCGGAAGCATGGCGTCAAGCCGTTCATGTGCCGGAAGTGTGGGAAGGCCTTCGCCGTCAAAGGCGACTGGCGGACCCATGAGAAGAACTGCGGGAAATTATGGTACTGCACCTGTGGTTCCGACTTCAAGCACAAGAGATCGCTCAAAGACCACATCAGGTCATTTGGGAGGGGTCACTCTCCGCACCCTTCTCTCGAGGGTTTTGAGGATGAGAAGGAGTGTGTCACTACTGGATCCGAGGATGAACTTGCTCGCTCGTGATTAACTATAAGTGGTGTTTTTTTTTTTGTCGTTACGTCTTTTGGGTACTTATCGCTTGCTTGAAGAGGGTTAAGTAAACGACACTAGACGGACTTATCTGATGAGCTCGTGCTCAGTAACAAAAAATTCTCGACGACTTGCTTGAGAGGCAAGTTAGGGTTAGGGATTGGTTTGTTACGGAGCACTTGCCAAGCGATAAGCTCGTAAAAATGTTAGAGAGGGTGGGAGTAGCATGATTGCTACTAATAAGCTGATTGCCTTGGTTGTGAAGCAGATGAATTTTCTTCACTAGATTAGCAGCTCAAAGAGAGGGAGAGGCTTTTGTTGTACCTCAACAAGGAGAAAATTTGTCAGCTTCATCGCCAACCGGTAATCTTACTTTGTATGAGAATTGTGGTGTTGTTCCACGGATTAATTGCATGGTCTTTTTTCTCTGTCTATTCACATATTGTTCCTCTCTTTAATGCTTCTGAGTAGTAACTAATTCCTTATGTGGAGTGCATGATCACTTCCACATGATAATCTCATTTCAAACTTCAAATCTTACAAGGATCATTACAATAGACTGGATTCTAGGACAGTTAACATTTTTCAAATTTAGTAATGTTCGTAGGAGTTCCAATGATCAAAAGCTTGTGCCGGAGATATTGGCATCTTAGATGGATAAAAAAAATTCTACCAGATGAAACATAATTGACCTATTCATATTTCTGACATTTCATAGTTATCTGAAATAAGTTTCAAGGGAGGCCTTCATCTACTAGCCACAGGAACATGAGACCATTAGCTTGGACGTTGGTGGGGTTGTTCCTCAGATCTTTATACCTCTTTTTTGCTGGCTCCTCATGAGCCCCACAATGAATCCATCGACGCTCCATCCAGGAACGCGTTCGGTCAAATAAATCTTATGTTGAAGGTGGAATTCTATGGAGTCATAGGCACACGTATGGTAGCCCAGCAGTTAGCTTTTTGTGCCGCGTAGATTGGTGGGTGGAAAATGGTGAACCAGATGGAAAGGATGAACAGGAAAAAGCTTCAGCCAAGGGAGTCAACTTTTTCTGAAGTCGTGTCCACACTACATAGCTACAAACCTTTCCACATTTCTTCTTCTCTTATTTTCCGATTCCGCTGGGGCGGGTTTTTGCACGGCGATCTTCGTGCAAACTCCGATGGAGAAGTGATTTGTCCGTCGACGATTTTAATGGTGCATCTCTTTCATTCGACATATAGACTGGAGACAACAATCTTGTCGTGTAAAGGTTTGCGGCATCATCGTCCTCAAAGAGCCTCTTATTCTGTTCCCTTGACTCCCTCGCCATGCTTCCGCTCCGTGTTTCGACAACGTATCGTGTGATACCGATAATGTTCGATTGACAA
Organism: Syzygium syzygioides; assembly: GCA_031216285.1. Taxonomy (NCBI): domain Eukaryota; kingdom Viridiplantae; phylum Streptophyta; class Magnoliopsida; order Myrtales; family Myrtaceae; genus Syzygium; species Syzygium syzygioides. The sequence continues at coordinate 30,614,055 of CM062243.1, read as the reverse complement.
AGAGAGAATTCTCTACCGTAGTTCTGTCATGGATCGCTAAGTTAGAAGTGCAGTTCATTAACCTAAATCTTACAAGGCGGGCTAGGCAGCTGTTGCTAAATGAGAACTCTTGAAAGTTGAAAGCGGTGGGCTCTCTTCGTGTGTGTGAAATGATGCCCACAAAAGCACTTCTTTTCAAAAAGAAGATGGGAAGGGCAATCATGATTTATCATCCCGAATGGATTCAAAAATTTATAAAATATTAAGAGGCAGGAAGAGGAACAGTGAAAAACTAGTGAGATGACGGGTTTGCTTCCTCAATTAGTAGGCTTGACCGACTTGTGAAGCAAGCGGGGAAAACTAACAGTAGTCGTGCAAATTGTTTAATGTAGTACCAGCCACCATCCTTTGTCGGGAGAGAATTCGAAGCCTGAGATTGGGGAAGGATCAGAAAGAAAGAAATGCCATGTGGTGCTAAGGTTTAGACTAGAGCTTAATTTGTTTGTAATTTACACGGAAAACCCTCTTAGCAACAATGTCATTCGATGACGAAGCGCCTGAATTCCATGGTTAAATCTGGAGGCGGGAAAGTAATCTTGCTGCTTAAACTATATGCTGTTGAAAATTCGTGCCTGATGTGTGGAACGGTGAATGAGTGGATATGTTCATTGTTATAGCCTCAAATGAAGAGGAAGAACTCTCTACGGTTCGCGACTTAGCAACAGAGATTTTATCTAGCGATTATCGAGAAAACATAGATCTTGGTTCAATTGTGCCGTGCCTATATCTTTTACAATATGAAGCCTTGCTTGAAAAAGGGGGAAGAAATAATAATTCACTGACTCTATGCCAAAACAAATAGTCAAGGACATGAGAGATAGGGGTGAGTACGGTTCCAAAATAGAACCGGGAACCGAAGAATCTAACTGTAGGAATATATCCAATTCTAGGTTCCAATATATGCAGGGTAGATTCCAAGTTCCAAGTAGACCTAAAACATAAAACCTGAACACAATATTGTGTTTTTCTTGTTCTATGTCTTCGTGCAACCTTGCGATATTCCGTAAAGTCCGATGATGAGCATGTAATGTAGAATCGCTAGTTTGAGTTTCCATTCTCAACGATATTCATAATTGGGACTTTTACTTTATTAACGTTTTATATTATTTATGTGTCTAAATATGAGTCATAGTCAGTGGATTATAGAAGTAAGTAGCTATCATTAGAGGTGATGATTCATTGCAATCGTTCAATTAAATATATAAGTAGAACCTGGATAGAGCTTGGAACTGATTCTGGAACCTATGAACGGGTATATTCCAGATTCTAAAATATGCAGGGTAGCTTCCAAGTTTCAAAAATTAGGAAACAGATTCCGACGGGTAGATTTCAGGTTTCAGGTGGAATCTGGACCGACCTGAAACTGCCCACCCTAACGAGAGAGAGAGGATGAGGTGAGTCAAGGTTCTATATTGATTATTTCCGGGAGATTTTGTCCATTGATTATTGAATGGGTCAAGGTTCAACATTGAGCAACCCGTAGAGGATGAGGTCAGTCAAGGACGGCCCGTGTCATCAAGAGGAAAAGGGCAATTAAGAGAGAGGTCCATGTTCGTAGGGGAGACTGAAAATCCTTGTCCAAGTCTGGACTCGTCAGGTCCGAGACTCAGAGAATGGGAGCAGATTGCCCCGAAACCCCTCGCATTCCGATGGCCCCGAATTTGTAGTCCAAGCCGGCCTTGGGCCAGCTCGGGTATGGACCAGGGATAGGTGCCGGATACAAACAGAGATAGGTGAGACCTCGAGTCGAGAGAGATGGTGATTCGGATGGAACATTGTGCGCTCCAAGTCGAATCCCAGCTGGGGCGACTTTGCGTAGTCAAAAGGAGATACAACAATTTGAACGAACTAATTAGACAGCACAATACCAACTTTCAAAAGTTCCATGAGAATCGAGAACAACAGCCAAAGCCGCTCAATCGTCATGGTGCCTCGGCGCAATCTCTTCATCCAACGGGCGAACCAAACTCGCAAATCTCAAAACACACGACGCACGTAAGAGGCAAATGTCATTGTTCTTTTAAGAGGCACACGGTGGGGTTTGACAGGGAGAGGCATCCTTCGGAGAGAGACATGATCTGAAAATTTCTGCAAGGCATACGCAGATGAATGACTAAGGACAAAGCATTCGATCCGTGATTCCTAGGTAATTTCGGGGGAGATTACTTCGAATAATTACGCATCTCATGACAATCATGGATACGAAACTCTTTCTGGATGAGAACATATTCATTTTAATTCGAGGAATACCTAGTAAAATCTCCCACGTGACGTTCAAATCTCGCTTCTCTTTGTCCTCGACGGAAGAGGGAATATGCCCGGCAAATGCATCCTACCTGCTCTCCCCAGTAAGTACGTGAAAGTAATTTTCTTTTGAAGTTACCGGACCCCGACCCACAGATGACTTTAATCCCACATTTTCTAACCCTTTGATCGGTTATGTCCAAAGTTTTAAGGAGAAAAAAAAAAGGGAAATCGCTAGAGATCAAAAGGCTACGTTCGTTTAAATGATGGGAATAAACCGAATGGGATCTTAAATTACGATTGCACGTCATGAGCAAAAACCCTAGATTTGGAGCTAATATTACACGAACCAAAATTATATACTAAATTGAATATAGACCATCAAATCTGGTGAGATTGGGGAAAAGTGCTAAATAAGTCCTAAATCTTTTGGGGTGGTGCCAATTTAGCTCTAAACCTATTTTTTGTGCTAATTGAATCCTAAACCCTTTGATATAGTGTCGATTCAATCCTTTTGGCCGGATTTTGCTGACGTGGATGTCAGCCGACCAATGACCGGTCACCGGCGTTGACCTCGCCGGCCTCTGGCCTCCGGCCAGTTGCCGCTCTGGCAAGCAGCTAAAGGAAGAGGAAGAGGAAGAAGAAAAAAAAATTCAAAAAAATAATAAAATATTATTAAATTTTATCCACGTCAGCGCCGGTGACCAGTCGCCGGTCGACCGACGTCCACATCAGCAAAATCCGGCCAAAAGGACTAAATTGACACTATATCAAAAGATTTAGGATTAAATCGGTACCACCCCAAAAGGTTTAGGATTTATTCAGTACTTTTCCCGATGAGATTGTGCAGTAGGACCACTTCAGATTGCGTATTATCTGGTTAAGGCCCACCAAGGACATATGATATTTAAAGCCACATCAGATCGTTTTCGAAAGAGGCAAGCCGGAGTTTTGCAGCCACATTATTTGCTGACGGACTCTAACAATTGTCTTTCTTTGATCTTTGAAATCCCCAACCCTCAGTCCTGTCAGTGGAGCGATGGGTGCAACAACAATGTGAATTGAATACGGTGACCGCTGATTGACCTGCTTGAGTCCGCAACTGCTGGTCAATCTTTTGCCATAGAGAGAGAGAGAGAGAGAGAGAGAGAGAGAGAGAGAGCGCGCGAGAAGAACGGCAAGAGTTAACGAAGCGACCCTATGATTCAAGGGAAAGACAGAGCAACACCTACTGGTTGAACCGACAGAGAGAAGCAAATAACGTTTAGGAACAGCTAAAAACCAATGGAATTAGGTAAGTGGCTATTGCTTCAGTGGCATATCCCTTCCAAAGAAGAGGATAAGTCAGAGATTTGGAATTGGAACCTCGGTTCTTGAGGATGGGGTGAGAACAGGCGATATTCGTGTCGGAATCACTGGTGCGTCGTCTTACTTAGCCGAAAAGAGCACACTGAAATCAAACCTCGCCCCAAAACAAAATCTGAAGTACACTCTTCCGCCGGAAGCCTCGCACTACTGATCCTCACTGCTGGTCTCAAAATTCACTCTAATCCTCACTTTATGCTATGCATTACCAGATGGCAGGCAATAGAAGGTACTCTGCCGGTTGGAATTTAACGACAATTTGTCCATGAGATATGAAATCGATTTTAGTAATGACATCCCCACTGATCTGTCGTGTCCATAAACATGACCAATCAATGTCAGCGAAATAAACAAACGAGGATGAGGAGATAATGGAGAATACCGAGTCAGGACTAAATGAAGGCATTAGATGCTAGGAAGACGGGGAAAGAAGAATATCCAACACGTAGCCCATGTTATCGAGCACTTGAACAGGAATCAAAAAAGAAAAATATGAGGCAGGCATTCTTGCAAGAGATGCTTCTCTTTTCCCAGCACCTAGCTTCAAGAAACTGGTTGCTTCCAACAATAGTATCACATGCTTATACCGAATTGAGTATGTACGTCCTCGATCAGGCGACTTCGAACAACACAAGTCGGGTCTTTATAAATCTAATTTTTCTGGTCCTATGAATGGACGGTCTCAGCCATCCCTATTGTGCTCAGTTTCTATTGCAGAGATCAGCAAACAAAACTCCAATAGGAAGGCAGACCAAAACTTTCAACACCCGCTATTTGAAAGTGAACATCTAGACTACTTTTTAGACGGAACCGATCCCACTGTTCATATTAAAGAATATTCAACAAAAGAAACTTTTAAGTCATATTAATCTCCTGACTTTTCACATCGCTCCTGCTGATGCAATCAGTATATCTTCACATCATTGGAGAGATGTATATATATATATCAATTCCATGGGATTACCTCTCCAAATTTAGCAATCCAGCCGATGTGCCATGGGTAACACGACCAAAATGAGCAAACCAACTTCCATTCATCTAAGACAATCTTGAAAGAAGTAACAGGCTAACATCCAAACAATCTGTGTTTTGCATACTCTGACGTTCAATTCCATGAATATCCCGTGGAAGATTACAGTTAACAACACGAGCACGTTATTTCAATCTTGACACATTGAATACTAAACTACTTCCTCAAAGACCAATTGAAACCAAATACAAGCCAACCAGTGCAATTTCACTGATAGATAGTCACGGGAGGAAATTTGAACTTATCCGAAATAAAGGGTATTGCTTGGGGCCGCTCGACCAAATCGCGATAGAGATCGTACTCCGCCCGGTAATCATGCAAAGTCAGCTCGCCCTTTTGATTGGTATAGTAATGATGCTTGGCCGACTCCGATTTCCCGAAGCCGAAAACACTAACTCTGTCGCAAATTCCCAAAGCCAGCATTATGGCTTGCATCCCCGAGGAATAGTGGAAATACACCTTATCGTGCGCAGCATCCCATGCTTCCAAAGGTTTCCCCGTCTCCTCGGCAAACCGCCGCACCGAATAGTACTTAACGATCCGTGCGCACAGCATATCGAAGCTCGGATCAGTGAGGAGCAAAGGCGCCTTGTGAGACGAGTTGCACATCGTATAATCGAGCAAGTGCACTGGCTGGCAGATATACATGACGATCGGAACATCCGCTCCGTACGGGTGGCAAAAGCACCGCTCCCTCCGCGCACAGAGGTGCAAAATGTTGCTATTTACAAAGGAGACGGTGGTCTTGGACCCGACATTGCGCTCGAAGCCCTTGGTTTTCGCGTTGTTCAGCCGAATCACCGCCTCGTGGCTATCGATCAGCTCCCCGTGCTCGCCCTGCAGCAAAATCCCGCTGTTCCCAACAACGGCACAAGACGCGTACCTCCTATCCGAGACCACCGAACCGCCGCGCCTGTCGAGCGGATGCTTCACCAGCCTAATCAAGTCGTTCATCACATCCGGCTGGAACCGCTTGTTCCTAGACCAATCCTGCAAATTCCTCCTAAAATCCTGCACGTACCTCTGATACCTCGGCGCCAGCGACACCTGGAAAACCATGTTGATCTTCCCGTTGGGCTCGTAGGTGGTGAACCTCCTCCGAGACGCGAACCTCCTGAACTGCGGGTGACCCAAGAACTTCCCTTCCAGCAGCTGCTGGGTCTCCCGCTTGAACTTCTCCTCCGCGCCGTCGATCTCCGCGTACCTGAGCACGGAGGTGTTGAAGACGGCCGCCGGCGCCTCCCCCCGCCGCCGCCGCCCCCCCGCCGCCTCGAGCCCGTACTTCTCGAGCTCGAGGGGCCCGACGAAGCCGCGCCGGAGCACGGCCCGGAACGAGAGGGCGACGGCGAGGAGCGCGAGCAGCAGGACGGTGCAGAGGCGCCGCGCCGGCCGCTTCATCGGCTGCTCCCCTGGGGGTCGCCCCGCGGCGCCGCTAGCGGCGCGACGCCATCCGAGAGGCGAAGCGAATTTGGGGTTTCGAGAATCGAGACGAACCCTAGCGAAGAGATTTTGGGGGAGGAAGAAGAAGCACTGTTCAGTGTCCGTGTGGTGGGGGGGGGGAGTGGAAGATGGACGGAACGAGGAGAAGGGAAGGTGCATATAATAAATTTTGATAATTCGACGCGGCATTTTCCACGACCTTTTTTACTCCTCCTCCTCCCTTTTTTTTTTTTTTTGGCGGTTTTGGGTGCTTTCCACATTTTCCCCGTTTTTGTTATTGTTGTTGTTGTTATAATTATTTGATTTCTCGTTTTGGCAGGGCAGGGCACGAGAAACGAATGGGGGAAAGCGATGCTTTTTGTCCCACCGGCCCCCGGGGCCCCACGGAAATGGCGTGCGGGTGAATTTCGGATTTGGGCCGGACGCTGCGCGATCTGAACGGCCGTTGGGCGGCGGTTCGGTCTTTCGTTTTGCTCGGGGCGTTGCCGGAGCGAAGGTAGTTAAGGGATGGGGAGTTAGCAAAGTACGCGCATCCGAAGGTCCGAGCGATGTTTATCGGGAATGGCGAAGATCGTGCTCCGGGGGGGGGACTATCTAATCACCCTATCATTCGATCGCTCCGTTCGCAATTAGCACTTTTCCGAGAGAACGACGGTAACTTGCATCCCGCTCCGAATTGGGTTTCGATGAGTAGCGTCCGTACACGATGCACCGGTGATCCGAAGCTCTTGTATTCCGCCATCTTGTGATAGGACTTTTGAGAGTTTGTACGTTTGTGACCGTAAAGATCTTTTTATATGGGCAGTTTTTATCGTCGGGATGAATCCAAAAGACGAGGTTTGATTTTGGTCACGAGTCGATTGAGGATCGAAGGGTTTACTTCGGTTGGTTGAAGACTCAATATCTTTAAAAAAAAAATCATAATCATGTCTCGAGCTTGTCGTCGATGGAATTTAGGTTACTGACAACGAGCTCGAGACTCGATTGGAGCTTTTCTTTAGATTATGAAGTTACCAATCAATAGCTTGAGCTAATAGGAGGAATGAAATAACATATGTATAGAAAGAGCATTTAAATGTGATAGCCAAGCAATGTGAGCACCTCAATTGACTACTAGCAAAAACCTTAAGACTCTAGCTCGACACTTATCCCACCTCGAACTTCCGCTTACATTTGCGATGCTCAAAAGTGAAGAGTGGGGTTATTGCAGTTTTGCACTCCATAGCTTTTTAAGTTTATGAAAGAACATAGCCTCTCTTTCGAAAGAAATGCACCAAAACGCCCTAACCCCATCGTAAATGTATAATAGAGTTCAAAAAACGCAATCTAAATCTTAAAACCCTTGTCCGAAAAGTGAAATCGAGTACCAAATTCGTAATCAAGACAAGACTATTTGAATGACTTCGAAGAAGGGGCTCTAAAAGCTTAGCTGAGCTCTAACTCCGACCTTGCGGTGATGCGATGCGCTCACAGCCTCGGCGCCGGCCGCCGGCAGCACATCCTCCTCGGGACTTCCAAGTTAAAACCTAACCGTCGTGTTCTCTTCCGTCGTTCTTAAGAAACAAAGCGGAAAATGCTAGTGAAGGCCACGGCCCATTGGGCCCATCAAACCCATTGGGCCCACTAAGCCCTAACGGGAACAGCCACCTAAAACGACGGGGAAGTCCGCCGTCTGCTTACGTCGATTATGTACAGAAATGGCAAAGGCAATCATCCCCCTCCCCTGTTCCTCCAAACTCAATTCCTACAAATGTGCTTTCCAAGGTCATTCGCGTTGACCACCAGTAAGTATCGCGTGCGCTCGATGCATGCGAATCATGTGAGCCTCACGTGAGGTCCATATAATTCAATAACTGAAACCAAGCAAGTTCACGCGTCTCGATTGCCTTTATCAGCCTAGGGACTCGGCTAAGCAGCTGAGGTTGTGTTCGATACGGCGGAACGAAAGAAAAGGAGTCAGAGTCGGGTCGGAACGGGAGAAGAAGAAGAACCTTATCGCTTTGGTATCTCTAACAGTGCCAACAAGGAAGAAGAATCAAATGATGTATGTGTTGACCGTAGTCGGATTGCGCAGAACGTTTCTTCTTTTGGACAAAGCCAGTGGAAAATTACTGTCTTAACAGGAGCAACCTATGTATCAATTTGTGTGACGAGTCGAAGGAGGCAAAACAAAATCTACCCCAAGATCCCGAAAAAAAAAGTGTAAAAAAAAAGGGGCAGCAAAAATAAATCAAATTTCATTGGTAAATAACCACGGGAGGGAACCTGAACTCGTCTGAGATGAACGGGATCGCCTCGGGACGCCTTGCCAGGTCCTGGTAAAGATCGTACTCCGCCTCGTAATGGTGCAGCCCCAGCTCGCTCTTCTGGTTCGTGTGGTAATGGTGCTTCGCCGACCCGGATTTCCCGAACCCGAATATGCTGACCCGGTCGCAGATCCCCAGGGCGAGCATCACCGCCTGCATCCCCGAGGAGTAGTGGAAGTTGGCGCCGTCGTGCGCCGCGTCCCATGCCTCCAGCGGCCTCCCCGTCTCCGCCGCGAACCGCTGGAGCGAGTAGGACTTCACTATCCGCGTGCACAGCACGTCGAACCGCGGGTCGGTCACGATCAGCGGGGCCTTGTGGGACGAGTTGCACATCGTGTAGTCAAGGAAGTGCGCCGGCTGGCAAATGTACATCGCTATCGGGACGCCCGGGCCGTACGGGTGGCAGTAGCAGCCTTCCCGCCGCGCGCAGTAGTGCAGGATGTTGCTGTTCACGAAGGAGATGGTGGTCTTCGACCCGACATCGCCCGCGAAATTCTCGATCCTCGCGTTGTTCAATCGGATCACCGCCTCGTGGCTGTCGATCAGCTTGCCATGGCCGCTCTGCAATAGGATCCCGCTGTTTCCCACCACCGCGCAGGAGGCGTACCGGCGGCCCGAGGCCGGCATGCCCTTGTGCCTATCGAGCGGATCCTTCACTAGCCGAATCAGATCGTCCATCACATCCGGCTGAAACCGCCTGTTCCGCACCCAATCGCGCAGGTTCCTCCTGAAATCGAGCCAGAACCGGTAGAACGCCGGCGAGCGTAGCGTCGCGGGCATGCCTCGGGTGGCCCTCGCGTTCAGGTCGCGGTGGTTGAAGCTCCTCCAAGTGCCGTAGCTCCGGTATCGGCCGCGGCTCTCGAGGCCGTCTTCCAGCAGCTGCTCCGTCTCCTTCTTGAACCACTCCTCCGAGACGTCGATCTCGGCGTACCGAAGCACGGACGAGCTGAGCTCCGGCAGCGGCACTCGCCGCAGCACCGGTCGGGGCGCGCCCTCGAGCTCGGAAGAGCCGAGGACGACGCCGCCGCCGCCGCGGTGCAGCACGGTGCGGCAGGTGAGGGCGACGGCGAGCAGGGCGAGGAGCAGAATGCTGCACAGGGGGCGGGCCGGCCGCTTCATCGTTCCCGGCGGAGCGGGCGAGGAGCGGCGGCGGCGGGGGGTTGCCGCCGACGCTATAGGCGGTGGCGGCGGCGGCGGAGGAGGAGGAGGGGAAGCCGCGCGGTTGAGTCCGGACATGGGGGTCTCAGATCCATGCGAGGGACGGTCAAGAAGCTGGCGAAGAAACCCAAGAACGAAAAATGCAGAGCGGAGGAAGAACGGTGAGGAATTTAAAGAGGAAGGATGATGAACCCTAATCGAAAGTACTTGGGGGAGAACGTTAATGGAGAATGATAGCGGGAACTGGTGGAGGCTGGATTGTATAAAGATGAAAATAGCGAAAGCTGGCGACACGGCAAGAACGACGTTGACACTTCTTGTTCGAATCGAAGTTGGGTTTTTGTTTGAACGATTCGTGTTTTGTCGATTTTGAGATTGATTGATGAGGATGAGGAGGATGACGAGCAATGCTGGGCGGGTAAGTTAGTTATTTTGATTGGGCAAGAAGAAGACCCAAATGGACACGGTCTCCTCGTGCCCAAAAGTACTATTGATTCGCCTCCTCGCCACGGCTGCCGCCGTCGAATTTGAGGACGTGATCGAGCCGGGTTCGTTTTGTGAGGGAACTTCAAGATGAGGCGTCTTATGGCGTCGGGTGAAATTCGGCGTGGGATTTCATCGGATACAATTAAGGTGACGAGGTGATTGGATCGCTAAGAAAAGCGTGATGTCTCGTGTTCGATTAAAAGAAATGGTTTGATAGCTCAGATCAGGAGCGATTCCTCCCCCAATGATGCTCCTAGTGTAGATTGATATGAGTTGCTTTGTGATTGGGTCGAATAGTTAATAAGTTTGCTAATTCGAAAATTTATATGGCTTGATTATTAGGGGTTGTATAAGGTAAGTTGGCGAAGAACCTCAAGGTACATATTTGTTAATATAATACATGAATTGGTTAATTGTCAAAATAGATCTAAATTTATTATACGGCGGCTAATTCAATCTTAAATGTGCATTTATTTTAAACGTATCAATTTAGTTATAAACCTATTGATAATTAGCTAATTTCGGAAATTATTGACGTGGACGCCAAGCATCCTAAGTGGTATAGCCGGTGCTAACATAGAAAATTTATGCAATTTTTAAAAAATTTTCTAAATTCTTTATTGATTTATTTCTTTTATTTTTTTTCTTTTTTCCACTCCCGCAGGCCATTGGTCTGTGGCTAAAAAGGGCTCATATGTGGGCGAAGACCATCACCTATAGTCACCGGTGGAGGGAAATAGGAAAAATGATAAACGAAAGAAAAGAAAATGAAAAAAGAAAATAAAAAATTTAGAATAACTAAAAAAATTTGCAAATATTGTTCACGTCAACGCCGGCCATGCCACTCACTTCAGGGATTTTTTGCCGGAAGAGTTACATTGACAAATCGTTAAAATGTGTAAGACCAAATTGGTACAATCAAAATAATTAAGATTGATCGCCGTGCAATATATTTATGATTTTTTTGATAAATTTCTCATAAATGAACAGGACGAGCAAACCGTGAAACATTGCATTTTTTCCAATTTTGAAGATGATAGAAAAGTTCGGACTCACAAAGGAAACGATGTGCGACTAACTTTCGAGCATCGATAATTTACCATCTTTCTCGTCTTTAGGATCTTTTACGTGCTTTGAGAGTTTCAAGGTCTAATATACCCAAATCAATTATCGTGTGCAAAGCACTGAAAAGAAGATCAGCATTGAAATCACCTATATTTTGTTTGATATGACTTTGTTTAAGTACCCTTTCGCACCATTTGACTCTTATTTAATGTAAAATACTCAAAACCTTTATATAGACATAGGTATGTGATTTGTAATATAATTTTATAAATTTAAAATTGAACCGTGTTGTTTCCTAATTTGTTTTTTTCTTTTTCAGAAATTCTAGTGACATCATTTTAGACCCAAGAACCTCGTTTTGCTCTTAATTTTTTTTTATTATTTTTGGGCAGATGTTGTGGTCTTAGTTGTCACCACACATTCTATTCCACGTGATTGGATCGATTCCTTTTCTGTGAGGTTTTTTTAGTGTCATCTTGCATTTTTACCTAATAAAAAAAAAGGGCAACTCTTGAAGGGTTCTTACCAACTTCCACAACGATCGATTCGCATGTATCGCCGATTGAGACGTGCAAGCGATTTTCTTATTATTTTTTTCATTTTTTTTTAGCCATGGACCTACCGAACGAGTTCAATCATTTGTTATCTCGTGCACATAACTCCTCGCTTTTATCCAAATGCAGCCTGTCGTCGGCCAGTTTGGGCAGAGTTATGGAAGAAACAAGAATTATGTAATTCACGAATAATCAACTTAGGAGCCAAAACAAGACGAGCAAGCCCGAAAAAAAAAATTAGCAAAATTGGAAAGCGGGCGACCTCGTGCGGACCCATCTAGGGCAGAAGATGACTAGACAGTGACCGTATGCCTAATTAATTTATTCAGGTCGATTATATCGAGGGTGACCTTTACTTGGCTAGGTAGCTATACTTTATAGCAATAATTCCATTAAAATAAATGAATAAAAAGCAGAGACGATGATGATTCCTTCACTAGATCTAGAATAATACCTTGGATTCGAGTCCAACTTTGGAATCTTTAAACAATAATTTGGACTGACACTTTTGATTGGAAAGACCTAGGTCCCTTCATCTATGGGTTGGTTGTTTTTTTTTTTTGAAATTTATTACATAATTTGAATTTTGAAAATCAAGAATTCTCCTGGTGCGGGTCAAAAAATTGTTGATGTCCTTGTTAAATTGTCTTAAGATGGTTTAAATTTTATTAATTAAACCACCGGAAGGAATTGACTTCCAATAATTTCCTCTTTGTCCGGCTTCCGAAAACTTGGCAGTAAATTGGAAAGGGATAACTAAAACGACACAAAATTGTATCACGTACGTGCCGGACATTAAAATCAATTATGCCCATTTGATGACAAGATCGCCTATTTTCAATGTCGAGCAAAGACGATCGATGTTGATTGTATTAGTAGCTATTCAAAAGATGGATTTGGGGTTCATCATTTGTCTAAACTCCCGTCTTCTTCGTCAGCTTTTTGTACATTAAATAATGCTGAGTATTGATTATATCGTCACTTGAATGTTTTTTTTTTTTGGTAACCCAGGAACCCCCCGCACGGCCGACAGCCGGAGGAGTAAACCTGGGGTGACGCTAGCGCAGGACCCACCACCACGGCGCCACACTTAAGAATCCCTAACGACTACGCTGGGGTTTGAACTCTGGTCCCTTCGTGGGGGGACCAGAGCGCAAGCCAACGCAGCCGCTGCGGGCGGTGGTATCGTCACTTGAATGTTATGGCTTGTTGATTTTGTAAAGTCAAACGAGATTTGATTTGACAAAGTCGAGATTCCCTAAGTTTGGAGACAATGAAGAATTGATTGAGTAGCACGTATTTACAAGGAAAGCGTAGGTAAATCTCAAGACGTCCATTTGCCGCACAAGTTACTCTCGATAACATGTTGCGATGCAAACACCCTTTTGTAATAGTGAATCGTACAATATTCACTCACGAGTTTTATGCGACCGTGTACATAAAATGAAATTCTTGCTCTTCAATTCATTTGAATTGGGAATTAAACTTGGAAGGGAAAACAATATTTGAAATTTCGAAATCAAATCACAATTCTTGCTCTTCGATTCATTTCATATGATATTAAATCAAACCGCAAGCCTTTGATAATGCGAGCAATGCAATCCCAAAACTTTTTAAGAAGGAATGCAATAAAATTCATTCGATCATGTCTCCGCTACATGTTGCAACGTCGACAATAAAACACCAGAAGACCATAAGAACGATATTGCAGGCAGCATAGGGGTTTAGAACTACATCATGCCAATTGGGAAATATTTAAGATATATTTAAATTTCAAGAAAAAAAACCAAAATTTTCCCAAATTTTCCCGTTTTCTGAAATTACCACTATTGTCAACGCATAAAACAATGAGATCTAATTGGCTTTCATAGCCGGTAATGCAACCATATAGTTCCAACTTTATAATTGAAAAAATAAAAAAATATATTTTTCTGACCAATATAATATCTTTCCCTAGGACGTGAAGTAATTGCGATTTCGACAATGTGGTGGTTACATCAGACCCCAAAAAAAGAAAAGGAGAAGAAAATAAAAGACGTGGTGATTACATTCTAGGAATTATCATCTAAAAATTTGAATATTCGTGGTCAACCTTTCGTTCGTGCTAATGGACGTCAGTTCCCCTTTTCCTTACGATTTCGGGAGATCCCTCTTCGAGAAATTTGCCCAAGTTCGCGCCTCGTGATACACCTGATCTCTAAATTGAAAATCAAAGCTTTGTTTATTCGATGAAAAATAAATAATTTAAAAAATATTTTTTTCCAAAAAGTCGACCGCTTATTTTGCTTGAAATGATTAATCAATAAAAAATATTATTATTATTGATAATAATTTGTGTCCAAACATTAAACGATCGCTTTTTTGGAAAACGATTTCTACATCATTTATTTTTCGCAAAAGAAACCAAGCACTGGCCATAAAATTTGTTCCACATGGGAAAATGAAACGATAAATTAATAACAGTCATAAGCATTACTCAATATTCTCCAAATTTCTGGCTGTAAAATGATATTAATCCATGTTGGTTATTTGAGAACTCGTCCCTTGATTCTCTCTAATTAAAATATTAGAAATTTCCTAAATATTGGAGCTGATGGGTTGTGGAATCTGGGGAAGGTTTTTTTCCAGATAATGATGCTTAAAGGAAGATGAATGAAAAGCGTACCTTCGAGATGACGCCCTTGCTTACGACATTTTTGGATTAGTATATAGTTTGTCAAAAGTGCGCCGTGTGAAATGATCGACGATTTATCGTGAAAAATTTAGTACGATGTCAATGTCGGAATATAATCCACCCACGTTTATCATCTAATTAAAATTATTCAGTTTCAAATGTGAATTACCCCAGATGAGCACGCAGATCACGTTGATTACAAGTTACAACTCCTTTGCGATATTTTGTGAATTTTGTGCAAAAAATTGTCAAGTCAATTTCTCTAGTGGCTTCCTGAGAGGAGTTAAAGGAAAATAATATATATATATATATATATATATATATATATCTCGAGTTACGGATATATATCCAATATAACATTTACATGAAATTCTAATATAGTTTTTTTGGCCATTTACCATAAGTAATCAATGAGGAAGCGCCTAGTTATCGTCAGTTGTCCTACGTGGCACGCTGACGTGGACAACTTGTAGATCGCGAAGTTAGTGATTTCCGGCAATAATTGGTCGGAAGAACTATATCCGAATTTCGCACAAAGATTTAGTATTTAATTGGCCATATTGGAAAGTTTTATGACTAAATTGGTAACCGTACAACAGGTTTAAGACCGATTGGATAATTTTCCTCCTTGGTTAGGGTGTAAGGGCTCATTTAGTTAGGCTTTGGGGGAATGTCATTGGGAAAATGCAAAGGCCTTCGGGTTAAAGTGGTTTTCTGAAATGCAAGTAATATTTGGTAAAGTGTATTTTAAAAACACATTGATATGTAACTTTGACTTAAATGCTCTTTGGTAAAAACTACATTTTGTAATGGACTTTAATAATTTTTTTTAAAAAAATAAGTCTTAAACTATTTCTAGTTGAGCTTAGCTGCCGGCGCGCCAAAACGGCCATTGGCCAGCCTCACCTGGGGTCGCCCTACCTTAGGTGGCGTCGCTTAGGATCACATGACCTAGGTCAACGGTTACCTGTGTCACACGACCCAAGCGATGCATGAGGTCTCGCAATCACAAGTGACGGTGGCCGAGGTCACACGACCCCTCCGACGATTGTTGCTGACTTCTGTCCAACTCTAGTCATGCGAACCATGAGGAAGATGAACAATACCAATGATCAGTGAACGGTGTCAGTAGCATTCCAAGAATGCTATTTTTCAAAGGACCTTTGGATTTGCCTTGCACTAAAGCCCCAGTTGGTTCAGCATTCTCAATTGATCTTGACCTTGAAAACCCCTTGGGGAAATGCTAGGACATTTGGTAAGCATTTCCAATAGGCTTTCGGCCGAAAGCGAGCATTGGGAATGCTCAAACCTCAAAATTGGTCCGAACCAGCTTTGGGCTTCTAGCATTTGCCAAATGATGAAACCACTTTTTTTCTTCCAAAACTACCTTCGCTAATTCTTTAATATTCCGATTTTTCCCCTCGTTGTTACTGTTCATCTTCTTTGCAAGAGCGCGGTCGACTAGAGCCAACGATGCCAGATGGGGATGGCAAAGGGCTGACGAGGTCGCCCAACCCCGGCGATGGCCGCCTGAGGTTGCACGATTGCCCAGGTGATGGCGACCTGGGTCGCACGACCTCAGGCAACCGTTGCCTAAGTCGCGCGACCCTTGCCGGGGTTCGCTCGACCTCGAGCGACGGTCGCCAGTGCCAAATATGGCTTGCCAGTGGCCGTCGCCCTTCTTCGGCTCCGGCAAAGGGTAAGCTTTTTTTAATAACAAAAAAATCCCAAAGCCCTTTGTGAAATAAGATTTACCAAACATTACTTGGCCCAAAGTAACTTCACAATGGATTTTTTACTAAATGCAATTTGCATTTTCCCAAATCTAAAGGTATTTGTATTTCCCCAAGGCTCATTTGCAAAGTTAAATCAAAAGGACCCTAAAGGCCTTTAGAGGACTTTGGAAATGCAATACCATTTTCCCAAAGTTAAGCAAAAGACGAATCAAATGCATTTTCATTTGGCCAAGAGATTTTAGAATCCCAATGTCAATTTGCAATGCTGAACCAAACAAGGCCTAAGAGTAATTATTAGATATTAGTTTCGCAATCTTAATATTACACTTCAATTCAACTTGAAAAAAAAGCATCGATGATTGGTTCGCATGTGTGTTGCCGATTATCATCCTAACCAATTTATTTAGTTAATATTAATCAAAGGATAGGCGATACTAATAATCATAACTATTCATACTGAAAATTAAGTGTTTGCACAACAAAATGACTAAGTTTTAGTTATCATGGACAAGTGATAGATTTAGTCAGTAAGAGCAGAAATTATCGATGAAAAGAATTGTTGACAACTTGATGAGTAGAGATGTTTTTGGATATTTAAGCTCTTTTATATAAAGGGATAAGTGCAATAGAAGTAGAGACAAGCATGGTTTTAGGGTAGAACCAAGAACCGGAGAATCGGACCGGTCCCTACCGAACAATAACCTAGAAAACCCTAAAACACAATGGAGGAAGGCCTAGATCTGAGTTAGCTTTTCCTCCTTAATGTTTCAAATTACAGCTTATCGTTTATCTATTTTGTCGTTGGAACACTTCATGGTTCAGTTGCTGGTAAACAAAACTCAAAAGTGCTGTCCAATTGCCAGATTTGTTAGATGCAACAAGGACGCTGGCTCTGAACACCAAGTATCACTTTTAAGGATGGTTCTCATGTTTGGAAGATTCAAGTGTGGAAGTTGTCTGTTTTTTCCCTTTTGAGGAGGATACTTTACAGACTCCTCTCATAAATAAGTGAGAAAAACTAGTGACCTTGCTCACAAATATGGCCGACATATTAAAGGACCAAGCATGAGAGTGGGTTCATAGCAACCATTTTCTAATGTTGGTGTTGTTCTGGTCCTTACTGATTATGGTGGAAGTATAATTGCAGCTTTGTTTTTTAGTATTATTTGGGCTCTAGCTTTTCTGTTGTCATTCTTTTGGGTCTTTTTTCTTGACTAAAAATGAAACAAAACAAAAAGGAAACTAGCCGATTCCCAAGAAGACCATGAAATCGACCTTGAAATCTACGATAGGTTTCAAGGTAAGTAGCGTAAGTTTCAAGTTTCGAAAAATGAAGAACCAAATCTGACAAGTAGGTTCCGAATTCCAAGTGGAATCAGGAATCAGGAACCGCTCACCCCTAGGTGGAAGTCCTAAAATTTATCATGAAAGTGTAATTGAATGCTAAAACTTATCAAAATTACACTTAAGTTCTAAAAATTATCAAATTAGTGCAATCAAATATTTTTATTAACTCTGTCCAACTTGATTAATAGAAAAAGTTGATGTGGTATTTTTAATTATTTTCTCTAATTTACATGGCGATGAAGTGGCCAAACGACGTCGTTTTGGTCCAAATTTAATTATTTAATAGAGATTTTATTTAAACTATATTAAAAATAAGTTAAATTTTAAAAAAAAAGAACAAAAAAATAGGGGAAAAGCCGGGCGAGGGCTGCAAGCCCTCACCTTCTTTTAAAATGTTAAATCTAGCTAAATTTTTAATCTAATAATTTATATAAAATTTAGATAAAAAGTCAAACTTGGACCAAAACGACATTGTTTTAACATTATACTTTTTTTTTACCAAAAAAACATTATACTTCATGTTTTGGCCATGTCATTAGGGACAAAGATAGAGGATTGTATGAAAGCTTTACACAGAATGTGTCTTTTGTGAAAAAATATTAGACATATGATGAATTTGACCAAGATAAAATTTGGCAAACAAAAATTAAATTTATCAATAACAAGAAAACACATAATGACTCTTGATTATTTAATTTTAAAAAATTGAACGATCTATGAATCATTCAAATCTTTTAAAAGGGGGCATTTGTTTACACACAGAACATGACAAACTTTTGTTATTATGGACAAGTGATAGATCTAGTCGATAAGAGCAAAGTTTAGTGAATAACATAAGTCATCGATGAAAAGAACGATCGACAGTTTGATAAGTAGCGATATTTTCGGATATTTAAGCTCTTCTGGATAAATGTTGACAACTTGAAGAGCGTTGACAACCAAGGCAATTACAACAACATCAATTATCTAAGGTGGAGTTATCGACATCAACATTGATGTATAAATAAAAAAGTTATTCATCCAAGTTCAGTAATCACCTGTAAATGAAAAGTTGTGGCAATGTGAAGATATGGAACTGGAAGCTCTGGAGATGTGAAGGCATGGTTAAAGTTGCTGAAGAACTGCTTACAGGCAATTATGTTGTGAAGACTATAAATGCTAGTGTTTGTGTACTGTAGAAGCCCCTGTAACAAACAAACAAATCATGTTATCTTTCAATTCTTGTGTAATCGTAGTTTCCAAATATTTTATCGTCGATTAAATTCCGGCATATATTTTAGTGGTAGTTTCCATATACTTCATCGTCAATTAAATTTCGGCATATATATTTACTGTAGTTTCAAGGTGCTTCGTCGTCAATTTAATTTCGATGTTATAACTCTATCTTGTGTACCTTAACGTTGATTAAATTCTGTTATAACAAATCTATCAGTTTCCTTATGTACCCGTGATATTTCTTGTCCGAAGTCGCCACAGAACTTATTCATTTACTAAAAACCGACGAATTGTTCTTCAGGGATTAAGATTAGACATTAAGAATGAGGAATGCACGGTGGAGCTTAGATATGTGAATTGAAGCCATTGTTTGCAGTATCCCAAGATTTTACAAATTCCAGTGCCCCTGTCTTCTTTCTTTCTTTTGAACTACATCGCGCGAATTAACATGTAATATCCAACGCCAATGCATTTTATCTGCAAAGATATATTATTTTTAACTGGTTATCCCGCTTAATCTCAAGTAAAATTTCAAAGCTGACTTGACTAGCAGGGCAACTCAAGCTGAGCAAGTAAAAATGGATAGGGCCCGATGGTCGTCGGGTCTTGGCAGCGTTAGGTTCAGTACGAGGCCGAAGAAGCATTGCCCAGCCCACTTGTGCTCAAAATGTTGAAGAAATTCTCTATCATGGTGGGGCTTGCAAGTGAATTGGTGGGGGGATCTCATCGACGAAAGGGGTTCGTGTCGAGGGCCCAGTGGCAGGTTCTGGCTTGGCGAAGGTGGGGATGTCAATTGGGAAGCTCCGGTGGGGGAATACGCCGCCGAAGAGCCATGAGGTGGTGGTCCTTGCATGATAGTAGGAGTCAGCGGTGATCGGCTGTTGCGATGGTGGTTCTTCTGCAGCAGCCGGTGATGCTATCATTGGAGGAGGCGAGGCGACACTAATCTCGGTTGTTCAGCATTCGGATACATCCAGATTAGGTTTGATCCCATCGGCGAGATTATCTTATATGGACATTATCTGGACATATTCGGACATTATGTCGCCAAAATGTCGAAACATCGAGTGGGACAAGAGTTATCCTGCCCACCAAACTATTAGCAATATGACGCACGGGCTATAGGCCATATGATCAATATCGGTAACGCTTTGTCTTGTCGACTAAGAAAGCTATCCGTGGCATTTCCTCTTCCATTATACTTGTTGGGCCATCGGTCCGCGATTTTACTTGCTAAGCCTAAACCGGAAAACGATCGTCCCCCCCACCCCCCAAGAAAAGAAAATTTTCCATGCATAATACAAAATAGTTTTTTGTCGCAACAAGCAATACAGATAGGTACGATCTATATTAAATCGTGTATATACCACATGTCATCTATTAATGTACCAAACTCTTTTGTCTTCCCATCCCCGTCCAATTAAATTACTCAACGCAGAAGCTTTCGGCGAGCGATCACCGAATTCTCTTATCTTCCCATATCCGTCCAATTGAATTACTTAATGTAGAGGTGTCCAATTAAATTACTTAACGCGGAAGCTTCCGGCACGAGACCAAGGCTACTCGCGTCGCAAGCCGGAGATTATTAGTCTGCTAATTCATACTTATCCCCGCCCTCGTCCTTTGGATTTCGTTATATCTTCCCGCACCTACCATTCCCAAATCGTCCGAACGAATGATTTTACGCAAAAAGACCGCATTTTGGAGAAAACTGATGGAGCGAATCATCGGGAATTCTCAGCACCGTTCGTTCTTATTAAAGAACAATTTGCTCGTCGTTTGGTCGATTTAAGGACATTTTTAAATATCCGGACAGATGATTCTTCGTATTATCCGCACCTACCGCTCATAATTTGTCGGAACGGACGATTCGGTAAAAAGACAACGTCGATCGAAAGAGCAAATGACGTCAATTTACTAGAGCATCATCGAATTTACATGCACCACCAATCGTACCAACACGTCTCGACCAGCCAGCCCGCCCGCCGGCAGCCGGCCGAAGGCGGCTCCACCGCCGGGCCGCCGTGGCCACCGGATCCCCAAATTTCCAAATCAACACAGATGCAATTCCAGTTTTTTTTTTTTTTTTTTCGGTACTGGGACAATAATGGGTAAAAGGAGGGGGGGGGGTTTCGCATATCACATCAGATCTTATCCAGCTTCTCCGCCTTGACGAGCGGGTTGGCCTTGGAGATCTGCTCCCTCCCCAGGCCCTTGTAGTCGAACCCGCAGTCGTGCTGCTCCGGGTACCGGTGCGACCCGCAGAAGGTCATCCCGCACCTGCACTTGAACCCCGTCAGCCCCACGCGCCTCCTGCACGTCGAGCACCGGTTCGACGCCGCCGGCGGCACCATCGGCGCCCCCACCGCCGCCGCCGCCGCCTCCTCGTCCTCCTCCTGCTTCGCCTCGAGGGCCGCGGCGGCGGCGGCCCGGGGCGGGGCCGACGAGGACGATTCGGCGGACGGCTCGAGGATCGAGGACGGCGAGGGCGGCGAGGAGGAGGAGGTCAGGGTCTGGTTGAAAGCGAGCTTGGCGGTGGAGGACTGCTGCTCCTTGAGCTGCAGGTCGCGGTAGCACTTGGAGCAGAGATCCTGCGTAGCGGGGCTCCCGAAGAAGCCGCAGTTGTTCGCGCAGAGGCGCGGGGCCTGGCACCGGTGCTCTTCCGCCATGATTCTTCCTTCCTCTCCCGAACCTGCCAAGCACCACAAACCACACAACCCCGAACGGAGACCCCGGTTTTCAGAACACCGACCGCAACCCACCACCAACAACCAATAAACCAACACCAAAACCAAAACCAAAACCAAAACCAAACAGATCCAGATCTACCGATTCATCCTAAAGGCTCCTTTTGCCTCAAAACACACACAAAACGGAAAATCGCCGGCATCGGCGCGCTTACCTCTCGGTGTTGATCCGCGGGGGAGGTATGAATTCGAGGGGCCGGAGCAGGGGAGGAGATCGGAGAGGGAGGGGGGGTTTGCCGTCCGGCGAGGGAGAGGGAGACGACGCAAAGACGGAATCTTTGGGGAGCGGTGATGTGAAGGAGGTGGTGGTGGTGGTGGTGGAGGTGGAGGTGGGCTAAAAAGAAGCGAAGCAAGGCACCTCCTCCACACAAAGGCGGTTTTCGGGATACCTGGTCCCTCGTTCGCTCTGCAGATTCCAGACGCCTTCTCTCTCTCTCCCTCTCCCTCTCTCTTATCTTTGAATTTCTCCCCCTTTTTTTTTTTTTCCTTTTTTCTTTCTCTCGTTTCGTTTCTTTTCCTTCTTTTCCTTCTTTTCCTACCGAACAAATAAAGAATGTGCTCCGTGCCTTGTCTTCCTCCCTCCACTTATCTCCGCGTTAAGCAATCATGCCGTCGTCCCTTGGCCTCGCCCGTACGGCGTCGCTTTCGGGCGGCGGGTGGGGGCCGGGCGCGCCGGCGTCTTCTCGAAGCCGCAGCCCGGGCCACGCCGACGCCGACGCCAATTGGCCCCCACGACGAATCGAAATGCGGGGGTGGTTACGTGTACGACCGCCCAACCGGGGGTCGTCGTATCAGAAGGACACGTGGATTTCGGAAATCAACGAATTTTTCTCCTCCCCCCCACAAAAAAAAAAAAAGAATCGATCCATTTTTTCGTATAACCATTGACGGGTTTTGCGGATGGAAGAAATTGGCGGTCGTAAAATACCGACTTCGCGAAGTCTGTGGGCTTCGTGCGGGCGGTGTCAAGGTTCGTGAGGAGATTACACGACTTTTCGAAGCTTCAGTGGGGCTCATCGCGCAACGATACCGAAATTTTTAGAGGGTTTTGAGCAGTTGTTTTTCCCCAAAAAAAAAAAATCAAAGGAGGGTCCTCTTGATCTATTTTCGAAGGTCGTATCTTGAAAACGCGGCGACCATTGGAATAAAGTGGCAGTAAATGTGACCGCCGAAAGTAAAATCTTTTGGGTTTGTGCGTGTTAGGATGCTTTGGATAAAAGCCCGAGACGAATAAACGGACTTGATTGTGATTGGGTCACGGCGGCAAGTCATCATTTTCGACGGACCATAAAATGGTACGGCTGTTAATAGTAGGGGTGTCAACGGGTCGGGTCGGACTTTCTTAATACCCGACCCGACTCGAAAACTACAGGGTCATGCTTGACCCGCCCAAACCCACCTAAGACCCTGTTCACTGTACACCCCCAAGACCCGGGTCGGGTCGAGTCGGGCCGGGCTGTGGACACACGTCGATGAGCACGGAGGAGCTCACGCGTACCGCTCCCGCACACATACTCACATGGCGCGTCCCTGTCCCCAAGCACCGCCCCCTCTCTCTCTCTCTCTCTCCTCTCTCTGAATCCCCGCTGCCACCCTTTGTCCACTCCTCTGCACAAAACTACACCCTGCTCCTCTCTCTCTCTCTCTCTCTCTCTCTCTCTCTCTCTCTCTCTCTTCGCGTAAAGCAAAGCGGCAACTGGGTTTCGTCCTCCATTGAAGCTGCTTCGCTTGAGCTTCGAATGCGGAGGTAGCGCCCATCGACTCCGAGCTCGGACCGAGGTTTTTTTTTATTCTTTTTTTTTTTCCGGGTGAGCTGTTCTGGAGCCGGAGCTCGCCGGCCAGGGGAAGAGATGGGGTGCGCGCAGTCAAAGATCGACAACGAGGAGTCGGTGTTGCGGTGCAAGGAGCGGAGGAACCTCATGAAGGACGCAGTCGGGTCGAGGAACGCCTTCGCGGTGGGCCACACCGGGTATGCCATGGGCCTGAAGAACACCGGGGCCACGCTCAGCGACTACGGCCTTGGCGAGGCAGAGGAGGGCTTCAACCGCGCCCTCCGCAGCCAGGCGCCGCTGGACGCCGCCCCCCCGCCGCCTCCGCCTCCGCCGCCGCCTCCACCGCCGCCGCCGCCGATGGACAGCCTCGGGTCGCCTCCGCCGCTGCCGGACTTCTCCCCCAGCCCACTCAAGAGGGCCACGAGCTTGCCGGACGACGGAGTCCCGCTGGGTGTTCCAGGACGAGGACGATTTGGAGATCGAGGGCGACGAAGAGGACGACGACGACGACATTAGACCTAGGGTTTTTTCATCTTGCAGTGCTATGCGCGCAGAGAGTGGAGAGAGAATGGGAGAGAGACTGAGAGAGGGAGAGTCAGTGGGTCGGCCCAGAGTGTAAATGGGTGGGCCAATTATACCCCAACCCTAGTGGTACCACAAGTTTTAGGGTCAAATTGACACCCGACCCCAAAATATCCTAAATTTTAGGGCCGAGACGGTTCGGGCCGGGTCAGCCCGGATTTTGTTGACCCCCCTAGTTAATAGGGATCTGATGTGAAAAATGAACATCGGCATGTTTCGGAACCTAGAATTGGGAATCAATGTTGTGATCCTTGGTACCGACAAATCGGAGTCAAGAATCAAACCGATCGGTGCTGGGCTTCTTCCCATTCCAATCGAGACCCGACCTTTTCTTTTTTCTTAATTTTGGGTGAAAAATCATTAAGCGCCGTCTGATTAGAAGCGCACATATTTTCACTTACGTGATTACGCGGTTGTTTCTGCATATTAAATATCAAGGAAGAGGTTCAGATCTCGATGGATTCAAATTAAAAGAAATAATACTTAAAATTCAATTCCAAATTGATTTGATGCAGGAATTGAAATAAATAACGACGGCCTAGAAAATGAATCGAATGGGAGTTGCTTCTCCTAGTAACTGTCCTAACGTGAACAACTAGGCTTGTTTTGTTTGTTATGACCGTCTTTCGACTAGAATTCAACTTGATGCTCCCACCTAGCTTTAATAGATCTAATCTTCCAGTGCATAATCCTCTGGCTCTTTTTTTTCTTTTTAACTCGAAATACCTTTAACCTTGATAACGCATAAATATTGACTCGGAAAGCAAGTCCCAAGCGATATTCGCTCAAAGTCAACGTCATGGGGACACATTACAAACAATCTCAAAATATGGGGGGGGGGGGGAAATTACAAAAAAATCGGGTCATTGAGGGCAAATTCGCCAAAACTCCCAAAGCCTAGTAGGCAAAAAGCAATCTCTTTTCCTTTTTGGACAGGGGGTAAAAAGCGATTCGCCCGCTCCTATTCACGAGAATCGATCTGAAATTCGAGATTGAAATAGTATTTTAAAATCTTCTAAAAAAATCTGTACAATTGAAGATACAATTTCCTGCATTAATATTCATCCTAATATATAAAAAGCCTTAGGTATTTTATATTAAATGAATGTTCCATAATGGTAAGATTATTAGTTTAATGGCGATTAAGCCGCCACCAGTTGACCTCTTTCGTCGGTAAAAATGAATCGCGGAAAAATAAAATAGGAAAGAGGCGCAAAAATAAAAAAAAAATAAAAAAAATAAAAATAAAAATACAAAGACTTTCATCGTGCACGAGAAGAAAGACTGTTCCGTCGCCAATTCCCTGAAGCAACCGATTCACGAACGGGCCAAGCAATCGGAGCTCCGAATTCCACTCCGATCCCGATTCCCTGCAACTTCCGTCCTATCAATCCGTCGCCGCCGCCGTCGCCGCCGCTCTCTGTGCCGCTCCGGCGATCTCGGAATCTCTCCTCCATCCGCGGCCCGTAGGAAAGAAGAGCCGCCGCCTCCGCGATCGAGCCATGTACAGCAACTTCAAGGAGCAGGCGATCGAGTACGCGAAGCAGGCGGTCCAGGAGGACAATGCCGGGAACTACCCCCGGGCGTTCGCGCTCTACATGAACGCGCTGGAGTACTTCAAGACCCACCTGAAGTACGAGAAGAACCCCAAGATCCGCGAGGCCATCACCCAGAAGTTCACCGAGTACCTCCGCCGCGCCGAGGAGATCCGCGCCGTCCTCGACGGCGGCGGCGGCGGCGGCCCCCCCGGCGACGCCGCGGCGGCGGCCTCCCGGCCCAACGCGGCGGCGAAGCAGACACCCAAGGATGGCGGCGAGGGCGGGGACGATGCGGAGAAGGAGAAGCTCCGGGCCGGCTTGAACTCCGCGATCGTGAGGGAGAAGCCGAATGTGAAGTGGGGCGACGTCGCGGGGCTTGAGAGCGCCAAGCAGGCGCTTCAGGAAGCTGTCATATTACCGGTCAAATTCCCTCAGTTCTTCACCGGTAAGTTGGGATTCGTTTTGATCTTGGATTTTTCCTTGTTCTGCAATGATATTTTGCCCACAGATTGTAATGCTAAATACGCGTTTTTCTTCGTTTCGTCGATTGATGATCTTATTGCTGAAGTGTTGCTCCAGAGGCATCATGCTTCAGAATTTAGTACCTGACCGCCTTTGGGAAGTTATCACTTCTCCATCTTAGAATGAAGTTGGTATCTTTGAAATGGCTTTTTTACTGTCCTGGTGTATATTGCAATAAATGGTATCGTTGCAAAATGAATCAGGGTTTGCACATTGCTGTTTTATGAAAGTCAAACCGAGCGGCCGAGGCGTCGGCTAAGTATGTTCAAAATGGCTGTCCCTATCCTTGACATTCAGTCGAGAAGTGCATCCTTGTTCTGGCTGCCGTGCATTGCTTTTTAATGTTCCTGTCTTCAGCAGCATCTGCTCTGCTTGTAAAAGATACAAACCACGGAAGCAAATGGTATTCCTGTCTTTGCTTATGAGGGCTTTTGCAGACTCTTGTTGGGGAAGCAAGTTGCGTCATGCTGCTTCATGAAGGCTGATGATGTTAACTATCAGTTGTTAAAAATGTCTAAGCATGGAGCCCTCTTGTTATAATAGCCGCCTCGTGAGTCACTGCACAAACTCTATGGGAGCAGTCGTGCTTTCTATTCCAGAAGTAAAAAGAGACAAAGAGTGAGAAAGTGTCGTTTGCTTTGTTGCTGGACTTCAGTGGTCATTGAGTTGGTCTCTTAATGGCTTTAAGTAGATCTTAGCGGGACTAGATAGCATAAATTTGTTTTTATAGGTGATTAAGGCACAGAATTTGTTTGTAGTTCAGTACTTCAACTGAGGGAAGGTGTTTGCCTCTTCTTTAGATAAGTACAATTTACCAGTTTCATTTATCTGAAGAAACATTGCCAGCCTCATATTTAGTTTGCTTGCTCTTCTGATAAGCTGTAATATAATTAGTCTTTTCTTTTGATGAGAATCTTTTCATCCGTATTACTACCACAGTTTTAGAATTTTTATTCAACTAGATCCTCTCTCTGTAGATGTTTGTGAAGATTCTTGACATTGTATTATTTCATGTCACAAATCATTGAGTGGGGTATTTAAGCGTTGCTGGTGGTAATAGTTATTGTATTCTTCGACTGTCATTTCAGGGAAGAGGCGGCCGTGGAGGGCATTTCTTTTGTATGGTCCACCAGGAACAGGGAAGTCATATTTGGCAAAAGCTGTGGCAACAGAAGCAGACTCTACCTTTTTCAGGTAGCCATCATCAGGCATTTTGACTATTTTACCTTTCCAAAAGGGACCATTCACTATACTTTTGGGAGATTTTTGGTTGAAATCAAAATTTAGTTAAGGTACATCTTAGTTTTGCATACTATCCTCCAGATATTGACATTTGAGATTCTATACTCGTTTTACAAAGTGGGACTTACGTGAATATATATTATTAGGCATACGCTTATGTCCGTATGATGTTTGATTGGATAACACCATGGTAAGTACGGAATGATACAAGGTTTTGGCTGGTAAAAGTGCGGGTCTATTTTTCCTTTTACTGGAGCTGTTCATACTGGGGTATGTATTAGAGAGGGTCATGTGATGTTTATGCTCTTGTAGAAGTACATTGTTATGCAGCGTGACATAGTGCGGATTGCAAGTTTATCATTTTTTCTGCAAATTTTCTTTTGCCATATTAAGTTGCAAGTAATTAGTTCCGTCAGAAAGGCTTACATTTCCCTAATGCAGTCAGGTCAAGTGATAAATTAATGTTGGAACTTGCAACACTTACTGCAACATGAATGGGCATATGCTATATCATTGCATTCAGGATTTGCAAGAGAAATTGATAGAAACCTCCATCATTATTTTTTCCCTATGTCTTATTTATTTGTTTAGGAAGGATAGTTTTGATGAATTTTCCTTCACTTTTGAAATCCTATTGATTCTCCTTACTTTGAGAATAATTCAGATTGTTTTCCTTCTTTTAGTGGTTGGTAAAGTTAACTTTAGCAGAGTCAAATCTATTCGCATCACTTTGCATGTTGGATATTTCATCATCCCTTGTGAATCCCTTGGACCCCTCCATTAACTCCGCATCCTTAAAAACATCTTTATGGTGGTCCTTTCTCGCAGAGATCACTGGCATAGTGCCTGTGGATTTGTGCTTGATTTTAGTTGCAAGCGCAGATGATATCATTTTATTCTGCTAATTTGAAAAGAGATTGTGAAATGTGCTTCTTTGCAATTAGGAATCTGTTTGAGCTGCACTTGTAGCTTCTCTAATCGCCATGGCAAATTATATTACGGCAAGCTTTTTCATACTAAGCCCGCCCACTTTTTTCAGGTCATATATGCATTTAAATAAGATCAACATATGTCTGGTGATTGTGGGTGCATCTGTGTACGCTTTGAGTCTCTAGTGTCTACGTCACTGATGGAAATTCTGTAGTTTAGGTGATTTTTATGAGTCTTATGCCAAGATTGTGTCATTTATGACCTGACTTTGTGGTGGCTAGTGTTTCTTCTTCAGATCTGGTATCAAAGTGGATGGGTGAAAGTGAGAAGTTAGTTTCCAATCTTTTTCAGATGGCTCGTGAGAGTGCTCCTTCAATTATCTTCATCGATGAAATAGACTCTCTAGGTGGCCAGCGTGGAGAAGGAAATGAGAGTGAAGCTTCTAGACGCATCAAAACAGAAATTCTTGTCCAAATGCAGGTTAGCAGAGATGTCTGTTGCCGCTTGGTTCCTCTCTTTTATATTGTATGGATGCGCCTATTCGTTTAAGATCTTCATATTGCCTTATCTGTTGCTTGTATTATCGAACATTGGTGAACTGAATGGTTACATGATGTGGCAGTTGTTGATGATCTGAAAAGTTGTTTTTCTGATCCTGATAATGAGGAAAAATTTCCAGAACCGGTTACAGAATGAATTAGATTCTCTGCCAGTCTGAGACTTCAAACAGCTTTATTATGTGAATCTTTCTTTCAGGGTGTCGGAAACAATGATGAGAAAGTTCTTGTCCTTGCAGCAACAAATACTCCTTATTCTCTCGATCAGGTAAAATGGATATATGATAAGATATTTGGGTGGTTTTACTGGGTGGCCCCCATCACATGGTTGTTTCTCATGATTATTGACAAACTACAGGCAATTCGGCGTCGCTTTGACAAGCGCATATATATTCCCCTACCAGATCTTAAGGCTCGGCAGCACATGTTTAAGGTATTAAAGTTCTTCTGTAAGTACGTTGTTTTGAAAGTATTCTGCGAACTAAGTAGACTTTTTTCATGTCTCTCCTGAGGCTTTGTAATGTGAATAGGTGCACTTAGGAGATACTCCTCACAATTTATCTGAAAGTGATTTTGAGAGCTTGGCTTCGAGGACAGAGGGATTTTCTGGTTCAGATATATCCGTTTGTGTAAGCACAACTTATAAAATCTTTCCCACCTTATTCAAATTATTAACTTATCTCTTGGCCAATTCCATCTATTTTCACAATGACAGGTCAAGGATGTGCTCTTTGAGCCTGTTCGGAAAACTCAGGATGCCATGTTTTTCATAAAAACTTCAAATGGTATGTGGATGCCATGTGGACCAAAGCAAGAAGGTGCTGTTCAAATTTCCATGCAGGAGCTGGCAGCCGAAGGGCAAGCTGCTAAGGTAGTAGCGATACCTTTGAAAAATGAGAGAATAGATATTATAGCTGATGCTTGGAGCGATATGCAGAATTTTTGGCGATCAAAGTGAGGCTTGATATGAGATCCTCCATGCTCTGTATTTACTAATATATGCCGCATAGGCGTTGCAGATCTGTTATGACTAAGTTATCTTTGATAATATGGTGACTGGTGACACCATCCAAAATTTCTTCGTTTAATGAAATGCATAAGATTATGGTCATTGGAGAGGGCATATATCCTATCGTGTGAACGTGCATTTGTGTCTCAGAAACATTATAAGTAATTGCATGCATTCTCACTATTAAGTTGTTTTTGTGTTCATCAAAATGATGCAGATTATTCCACCACCAATCTCGAGCAGAGATTTTGATAAGGTTCTTGCAAGGCAGAGGCCAACCGTGAGCAAAGCTGACCTCGAGGTTCATGAGAGATTTACGAGGGAGTTTGGTGAAGAAGGTTGATCGGGTTTTGATCGATTTTATACCGAAAGCGAGCTTGATCACCTGGATTTTTATGTAATTGATACCCGTCAATCCACATATCATTCCATTTCATTTTTTGCTTCTGCAATCTGGCCGATGATTTGCTGTTCCCATTTTCTGTATTCACAACCGCAGAGTTTACTTTTTTCAAGTTGCGCTTATCAACTTGCAGAAACAAGTTATTAAAAAAGGTTATAGTCAGAAATACACCCAAGATGTATTTAAATTCTGTGCTGCAAAGTCCATCTTTGTCTTGTAAATCACTATATCTACTCCAGCTGAGAGAAAAAGGCGAGCTTTGACTTCGGTTTGGTTATCAGGCATTTGGAAGCTAGCTGCCCACTCGAAGAGAAGCCTCTTTCTCTACATGCCTCGCTTCTTCCTGCTGCTCTTAGGTAGACCATAGAACCTGCCGCATGTCTCAACAACAATATGATTACAGCAATAGAACGAAATATGTGCTTCACAATTTCAAACCAGTGTGTACAAAGTAAACTAATAGGAGCAATAATAAATTAAGCGTAAATCATATTCCGAAGCAGTTTGCGTAACAAAAAATTACAGAGCCTGTGTGTACCGTATCCCTTCTCGAATATGCTTTTTAAAGTGTCTGGTGGAGCACCTTTCTACTGGTTCTTCAGATATTTACAACCGCACTTACAGGATCCTTCTCGATCTCAGTTCTGGGGTGTCAGTCACCGCTCTTTGGATTTCCACTTGAGCACGACCAGCATGCAGTTGTACTCAGTTGCAATTGATTTTGACAATCTTGAACTCGACTTCGACGAAGTCCGACCAAGAATTTCACCTATTATTCGATAAAATTCGGTACTAACTCTGATAGGTGCTGGATATGTGGAAGCAAGCCTTGTTTGTGCAACAAGCTATGCAGTCCAGGAGAAGATCTCTCTTGTTAAAAAGAAGAGTGATCTAACACGAGAAGGAAGCGAGCATGAAAAGGTAGTCACCAGTAACAATCAGAGAGGAATCATCAGTCATGTAGATCATCAATCACCATACACGGAAGGGTGGAGGATGTCCGAATTTCAGGTGATCAACCTGCCAACTGAACTGAACAATCCTCACATGCCCAAGTAATTGTCGATTCTTCAACTTTGTTTATCCTTCCAGTCGAATAACCACAAAATGAATACTCAAGTTATCTTTTTTCGATTGAGACATTGAGCAGTCAATCTTCGCATGTCTCCCTTAAATTAAGACGTGAAAAGTAAACGGGCCCTGGCTAAACACGAAAGGCCTTATGTCACTTTTCAATGAATCTCTGAAGTATTACCAGTAATCGCCACAAGAGCATGAACCGCTATTAAAGTGATGGAATCGGTTTGAATCCCTAACAATAATCTCTCTCCTTTCGATCATGGACACCAACTTTATGACGTTATGGCAGTCCCCACACACTCTAAGATTCTTCGAAATCTGGATGGGAGTTTCTGGAGATGTAGCAATCAATCCAAAAGCAAGAGCCAGCCTCTCACTGTGCTGAGACAAGATCGCTTCTTTATGTTCCTCTTCAACATCGTGAAGAACGTAGTTTGTATCAGGCCGATAACCATAATCCCTGAGACGAACACCCAACTCTTCGAGTTTTGCATAAATTCTATTCAGCAATGGATGTGAAACATCACCGGCCAAGAAAAAGTAGGTTTTGTTCTTCACCTCAATCCAGCTATACCCAGCTTCCTTTCTTACCTTCCTTTCATCCATCATTTTCCTTACTTCAGCTCTCTCTTTCCATTTGCCTGCAGCCGCATAAATATTGGACAGCAAGACATACGAGGAAGAGTGATCAGGCTGAAGGGAGATGAGCTTCTCAGCTGCCAGTTTCCCAAGCTCCAAATTCCGCTGAACATGACAACCGGCTAAGATAGATCGCCAAACAGGTGCACTTGCTGGGTATGGCATCCCATTTATGGTATCCATGGCTTTCTCTAGCATTCCCGCTCGACTGTACAAGTCAACCATGCAAGAATAGTGCTCCATTGTCGGACTGATTTGGTGATCATTGACCATCATATCATAGTATCTTTCACCTTCCTCCACAAAACCGCCATGAGTACAGGCAGAAATCACACCAATGAATGTGATGCTATCCATTGTTTTCTTCTGCCTTTGCATTTCCTTGAATACCTCTAGAGCCTTCTTTGTGTGACCATGCTGTGCATATCCAGATATCATGGAATTCCAGGATACTAAGTCCCTCTCCCTTTGTCTCTGAAACACTTTGCTTGCGCTCTCAATATTTCCTCTCTTTGCATACATAGTAAGAACCGCACTACTTACACATAAAGCATCACTATATGCTGATTTGATCGAGCATGCATGTAACAGCTTCCCCTGTTCCACTGCTGCTGAAGGAGCTGCACAAGCATTAATTACACTTGAATATGTAAACTCATTTGGTCTGACCCCTTCTTTGCACAACTGAAGGAAAATTTTTACGGCATTTTCTGTGTCCCCTGATAGTGCATAACCAGCCAACATTGCCGACCATGAAACGACATCCTTCTCTTGAACTGATTTAAAAACTCTTGCAGCAGCATCAGTGGACCCTATCTTAACATAAGCATCTAAAAGTGCAGTTCCTACAGTAGACGACGACTGATAATTGGTTTTAATGACTTGTGCATGCACTTCATAAGGAGAAATTAGGGGCTGGGCTCCAAGGATCAGGGAATAAGTAAAATCGTTAGGCTTTACTCCTTCTCTTCTCATTTGACAAAATAAATCAACCGCTTGTGCAGCTTGACTGTTTTGCAAGTACCCAGTAATGATGGCAGTCCATGAGACCACATCTTGAAATCTAGACACTGACGAAAAACTCTTGAAGGCATCATCCATTTCGCAGCACTTACTATAGGCAACAATGAGTGCCTTCCTAACTTTATCGTCGAATTCAAGCCCCATCTTCGTTACCTGGCAATGAAGCTGTCTTGCGAAGCCGATCTCTCGAATATTAGCACATAACTTGATGACATTAGCAAAAGTCAATTGGCTGAGGCTAACTTCAGCATTTCTCATTGAATGAAACATTACAAGAGCTTCCATATCATGTCCATTGGCAACATAGCCAGATATCATGCTATTCCATGAAACTGCATCCTTATTTTCCATCATATCGAAAACAGCTCTAGCATCTCTAACCATCCCAACCTTTGAGTACATATTGATCAAAGAATTCCCCGCATAAGTAGTTGATGCAAAACCGTCCTTAATTACCATAGCATGTAACTGGATCCCCTTTTCAGCTATTCCATCATCCGCTAAAGCTCCAAGAACGGCTGTATAGGTAAATGCATTCGGTTTAATCCCTTCTACTTGCATTCTACGGAACAATTCCACTGCCTCTCCGTTCAAGCTATTTCGTGTGTAGCCAGACAATAGCGAAGTCCAGGACACGACATTTTTGCCCGTCGTCTCCTCAAACGCTCTCCTTCCATCCTCGACACTTTCAGTTTTCATGTACATATCAACGAGAGAAGACCCAACGCTGACATCCTCCAAAAAACCTGACTTTACACATTGACAGTGCACTTGTTTGCCAGCGTTTTGATCGAACGAGTTCGCACAGGCATTGATCACGCACGACAGAGCGGATCCATCCACGGGCAAACCCCACCTGTGGACACTCGCGAAGAGATCGAGGGGACCTTGGTTTGTACAGTAGCGAGAATACTCGGCGAGCGAGCGACCGTACCCTGTTTGCGCTCGTTGGGGACTTCCGTCGAACACATGGCGCGCTCCGGGAGAAATTAAAGTCTCGGGACGTGGCGGTTCGCCAGTGGAATCGGATCGAGCAATTATGGCGCGCCGATGCAAAGTCCGTGATGGGTTTTCCAAGAATAGCGTTCTTTGAGAATTTCCCAGCGTTCTTATGGACGAAGAACTCCCGGTCATGTTCTCGAGGGAGGGGATGGCAGAGGGTACGACCAGGGTCACCAGAGGACCGGAAAAGCTCGCGTTCTCTGAGGAAACAGAGGAGCGAAACGGCGAGAGGATCGCATTGGAGCGTCACCAGCGGCGGACAGAGGACAACGTGATTCCCACGCCTCGCATGCAAGAGAAGGTCGGACAATGTCTGAACACACCTCCCATTGGTGCATGGGAATTTAAGGTTTATTATCCTTCCGTTAGCTCCGTTGGCTATTAAAGAACGGAAAAGTCCGAATACCTTCTTTTTTTATACTCTTTTTCCGTATAGGTATGATAAGCCGATGGAACTCGTTAGAATTTAAATCGACATGATTTAACAAAAAAATGATGCCGGAGAAAAGGGGTGCGGTGGCCGCCCCATTTGTCGCCGGTAGGGCTGGGGATCCTTGTAGCAATTGCGATTAGGGTATACAGCCCTTGTCGGCTCTAGGTGAGAGCCATCGTTAGTGAACGCAAGACGTTAGCTTGCTACTATTGGGCAAGGGTCGGTCGAATCTTGCGACATGTGTCATCGCCACCGTTGAGTGAAGGCCCTCGCCCTCACCAAGATACGGGCTAGGGCAATAGGCCCTCATTGGGTTGACGAGGGTTAGCCATAATTGTGACAACCCTTGCCAGCGACAAAGGTGGGGGCGGTGCCGCCCTCCCTTCTAGCCCTCACCTTTGGACGATCTATCTGTCTTTTGAATTTTAGTCTTTTTAATTATCTTTTTAGCTTTTTTTTTTTAATTTGTTGTCATAGCGCTAGCGTATTTATACGAAAAATAAAAGAAAAATTAATAGAAAAAATGACAAATATATTTATCGTTCATGTATAATTGAATTGTGGAGGACGTCGATAGGATTTAGGATTTAAATGCATAAAATCGGAAGTTTTAAGACTCGGGTTTAGGACCTCGGACACAAGTTTTAGGAATCATGCCATAATTGTTCCAATTATTTTTATTCTTCAAGGTCGTAATGATTAGCCGCTTTGTTTAATAGAAAAGTCATCGCTTAGGTCAAATCATTGCAAGAAATTCTGATCATATCTTTAAACTCTCTTTTTCCGTTGATTAGATCTTTGAATTCCGAACTTTTTTGTCCATGCCGGTCCCTTCAATTAGAATACACCAGTGGATTTCACGTTACCTCTGATCGAGTCATCGGATCCATTGGCTGACGTGGCACTCAGAAAATGCAAGCCCCGGAGGGAGAGGGAGGGGCCTGTTGGTCCGTCAGCAGCCATCGGCGACTCATCCCAAGCTCGGCGGTCCACCGACCCACTTCAAGCTCGAGCAAGGGCAACCGCGCACTTTTTAATGTTTCATGCACGTGCGTACACAAACACGTGATTGCTAGAGCCAATCATATGTTGGATCCCGACCTCGAGATATGCTTGAAACATTGCCTAGGCTCGTCCATCATGAAAAGATTATACAATATAACTATGCGGGCTAGTCGAGCTTGATCAACGTTCAATTGGGCTAGACTTTCTATCTATATAGATCCTCGTTCGAACACGCTCGAAAGTGCCTTTTGACCCTCGGCCCCTTGGACTCGCAATCATATCTAGTTACGGCCCCTCACCACTCTTTATCGAGATGGAAAAGAAACGGGCCGAAATTGGTTTTTTATTGCTCATTTCCGTAACCATTTCCACCATTGATCATCCAATCAATTACTCCCAAAATTCTTTTTCCTTTTCGCCACATAAAAGTATCCCATACTCGATCTAGTATTCATTAATCTCGAGGACGGCAGCACAAAAAAGGAAAAAAATAATTATAATCCACAAACCATACTTTCAAGATTGGATAGGACCATATCCGATACCTTGAGTAACCAGGGTCCTAATCAATTTTGATTTTAATCAATTTCATATAGAATTGGAACCTTGCCTTTTCTATGATAATGGGGGAATTTGATCCGATGGACCCGGTAAAAGCATCCACGCAGCACTTTACCTTAGTCCTT
Organism: Syzygium syzygioides; assembly: GCA_031216285.1. Classification (NCBI taxonomy): domain Eukaryota; kingdom Viridiplantae; phylum Streptophyta; class Magnoliopsida; order Myrtales; family Myrtaceae; genus Syzygium; species Syzygium syzygioides. The sequence goes on along the minus strand of CM062243.1, from coordinate 30,578,226 downwards.
GGCCTTTTCATTTTATCTCATTATTATTACCCTAGTGTTTTTTTCCTCTCACTTTAATACTGACAAAGAATGAAAATATAAAAAGGGAAAATGTTCCCTTCACTTTTTTTTTTAAAATGTTCCCTTCACTTTCTATCGTCGCTAAAAAGCATAAATAAGAACTCCGGGTGATTTGAAAAAAATATAAAAATGTTAAAAAAAAATTAAGAAATGAAAAGAAGAAAACCTAGGTGCACATTCATGTACGAGTACGTTCCGGTGCGAGATTGATTTTCCTCTGGTAAGAGCTTCACCTTCTTCTTCAGTCGTTCTTCTTCTTCTTCTCCTCCTTCTCCTTCGTCGTCGTCCTGATTTCGCCGTTCTTGGGTAAATTTGCTCGCCCACGGTGACTGTAATTGACCAGGAAGAGGAAGGGAGCTTTCAAATTCAAACCGTCTCGGCGAAAAGTCGCACCTGCACGCGCGGAAAAAAGTGGAGTGCTTCAAGCAAGCACAAGGTACGCCCAACGCCCCCCCAAGTTCTCCATCCCCCGCGTCTCTTTCGATCTACCCGTGCGTGCCCATTCGCAATTTGGGCCTCGTCCAATGCCTAAGCCAACTGTTTTGGTGCGCTGCTTGCTTCTTTTTTCTCATTGGGTCGCCTGTCTATAGTGTCCGAGTCTACGACCTCGACAGCTCCCGGTAGTTTGACCGTCACCAGGGAGTCAAAGCCTTCGTCTTTGTGCTTCTTCTTCAATCCTGGATATGACCCATCTAGGGTTTCACGTTTCATTCATTCCCCGACCTGAAGTTCCTTAGGATGGTCTTCCTGGTTGGTAGAATTCCGGGTTTTTCTGCGTCGTTCGAGCACCTCGAATTTGCCCTCTTCAGGAATGACTTCTTCGTTTGTTTTCTCAGCTCGGGATTGGTAATTCTGGTTGTTTTCGCGGGTTCGAGGGAAGAGTGAGATAGTTTGTAGTTTTGTGTTGGTTGAGGAGCTGAATGGGTTCTTAGTAAGGCTAAAAAATGAATGTGTCTGTTTTTTCAGAGACCATCAATGTGCGTGCTTTAGGGGTGGCTGCTCAAGATTATCGGGGGCGAGGGGAAGGTGAATAGGATCAGAAGCGGAGATGATTGCGGAGAAGCCGGGGTGGGTGAGGCATGAGGGAATGCAGATATTCTCAATCGATGTTCAGCCTGGTGGGCTCAGGTTTGCTACTGGAGGTGGTGATCACAAGGTAACGCGATCTGGTCTCGGTCCACTTATTTACTCTGTTTGTGAACGCAAAAAAATAAAATAAAAAATTTAAGGTATCTGTACCAAGTCATATCTCAAGTCTCAGGCATCTCTCACCTACCAGTTTACAATTTGCTTGAATTCCAACTCGGAAGCTTTCCTGTCAAAAGTTTCGACTTGTTTCAGAGCCTTCTTTTTGATAAAAGGTCAAAGGGAAGTCAGATATTTGTCACGACCTCCTGGCAGCGCATTCTAACATTGTGCAGTGCTCAATTGTTTGTTTTCATGGTGGTCAGTAATTCCTTTACAGAATGACGAGAGACGAGTAAAATTGGTCATTATCATTATTCTTTTGTCGGAAAAGTGAGGCCTTTTGGTGTCTTGATCAATGAATGTAGTTATCTATGGTTTTCTGTTAGAATTGTTTTACTTCAAGATGTGAGATGATGCTGTTGCACATAATTGAGAAAGTGTTTTGCATGGGGAAATTGTGTTGTGTTATCATGCACGTCAGCTCGTTTGCTCTTATACAGGACTAAAATTGCTGCAAGCCTCCCAAGTGTTGTGATGTTTATCTTAACAATTGTTTTCCTTTCCCACTGAATGCAGGTCCGGATATGGAACATGAAATCTGTTGGCAAGGATGTTGAACATGATGATGTAACACAGAGGCTCCTTGCTACCCTCCGTGATCACTTTGGGTCTGTGAATTGTGTCAGGTGGGCTAAGCATGGACGATACATAGCATCCGGTTCTGATGATCAAGTAATTTTGATCCATGAGAGAAAGCCTGGTTCAGGAACCACGGAATTTGGTAGCGGAGAACCCCCTGATGTTGAGAATTGGAAAGTTGTCATGACTTTGAGAGGACACACAGCAGATGTGGTAATGGAATTGCTTTTGCATCTGGCCTCACTAATACAGAATTTGACTTTGCTCAATGGATATTGTCAAGATTCTCTTCGACCAGCATATTTAGTATTTTTCTTTCAATTTATTCTGTCTGATGTATGAGTTTATCCTTTGTTTTAGTTAGGACAGCTTGTTTCTTGGAAACGTTGAAGATGCCTCCGGGTCTTGTCTAACTGCGAGTTGTTTCTGTGTGCTTAAAGTAGGTGGATCTCAACTGGTCTCCTGATGATTCAATGTTAGCTAGTGGAAGTTTGGATAACACTGTACATATATGGGAGATGACCAGCGGAATATGCACTGCTGTTCTTAGGGGACATTCTAGTCTGGTAAAAGGCGTTGCTTGGGATCCAATTGGCTCATTCATAGCAAGTCAATCAGATGATAAGACTGTTATTATTTGGCGAACAAGCGATTGGAGTCTTGCTCACAGAACAGATGGCCACTGGACAAAATCTGTATGTATATCAATGTTGTGTTTTTTTTTTTTTTTTTGGTAATCGAGGTGTCCACGCGGCCGGCCAGCGATGACTCAACTAGAAACCGGCAGTGATGCGCGACTAATCCTTGAATGACGCTAGCGCATGACCCACCACCACGGCGCCACACTTAAGAATCCCTAACGCCAGCGCTGGGATTCGAACTCCTACCCTTCGTGAGGGGAAGAGAGCCCCAAGCCAGCGCTGCCGCTGCGGGCGGTGGTTCAATGTTGTGTTTTTATCGTTCTATACTTTCTTTTTAATGGGTTCTGATCGTTTCATTTTTTTTCAGCTTGGTTCAACCTTTTTTAGGCGGCTTGGGTGGTCTCCTTGTGGTCATTTTATAACAACAACCCATGGCTTCCAGAAGCCAAGGCATTCTGCTCCTGTTCTTGAGAGAGGAGAATGGTCTGCTACTTTTGACTTCCTGGGTCACAATGCACCTGTTATTGTTGTGAAGTTCAATCACTCAATGTTCAGAAGAAACTTGTCTAATAACCATGAAATGATCACGGCACCTGTTGCCTGGACCAATGGGAACTCGAATACTGGAGGAAAAGAATCGCAACCATATAATGTCATTGCAATTGGGAGTCAGGATCGCACTATAACTGTATGGACAACAGCGAGCGCTCGCCCTCTCTTTGTGGCTAAGCATTTCTTTAGCCAAAGTGTCGTCGATTTGTCATGGTATGTTACGCTTAAAACATCTTCCCTGTAGCCAGATATGTATGCTACCTAATATCAAAATGCACTGAATTTTTTGCTGTGTGCTTTTCTATTTTAGCTTCTTTGACTTTAATTTTGTGGACAGGAGTCCCGATGGTTATTCTCTTTTTGCCTGTTCTTTGGATGGGACAGTGGCTACGTTCCATTTTGAGGCGAAAGAAATTGGGAACAGACTAAGTGATGAAGAACTGGATGAGTTAAAGAGAAGTCGTTATGGCGATGTTAGAGGTCGGCAGGCCAACCTAGCAGAAAGCCCAGCTCAATTGTTGCTTGAAGCAGCTTCTGCTAAACAAACTGTTAGCAAAAAGGTGGTCTCTGATGTTCAGCAAAAGCAAGCAGCCGTCAAACCTTCTGTTGATTTGGGTGTTAAAACAAAGGCATCTGAACCGCAAGTTGAAGTTGTAAAGAAATCTGGAGCGGCCGATGCTGATGGCTTAAATAAACCCGCAACTTCTGCTCGTATTTCTAGCCCTGTAAAGCAAAGAGAGTACAGACGCCCTGATGGGCGAAAGAGAATAATTCCAGAAGCGGTGGGAGCTCCCAGCCAGCAGCAAAATATCTCTGGTGGAATTCCGTCTCAAGCACTAGATTTCCCTCTTATCTCATCTGAGCAAAAGAAGGATGATAATGTGGTTGTTACAACTGACAATGGCTTCAGGGAAGTTTCTGTTGGGGGCATAGCTGGCAGAAGCTCAAGTATAAAGGATCGCTCCGGAGCAACTGCTAGAGTTACTGTTACTGATAGTCTGGTTATTGAGAAGGTTCCAGTCTCTGCTGGCAGAGAAGGGAGCATTAGTGTGGAGCCAGTGGGAAGTGTAAAATTCTCTCGATCTGCCAACAGTGGTGCTACTCTTATCATCAGGGTTTTTGATAAGAAAGAAGGGGAAGACTCCTCACCTGTGTGCTTGGAATCTCGCCCACGGGAACGTCCTGTAAATGACGTCATTGGAGTGGGGAATCCACTGATGATGAAAGAAACAGAAATTGCTTGCACAAAAGGAGCCCAAACTCTTTGGTCTGATAGGATCTCCGGAAATGTCACTGTTTTAGCTGGAAATGCAAACTTCTGGGCTGTTGGGTGTGAGGATGGATGCTTACAGGTAGCCTGAGAGATGATTTTTTTTGTCTGTTTTCTTTTCCTTGGAGATCTTGTAGCTTAAAGTTGTTTTCCGCCCACTGCATGAATGAAGTTTTGCATATGCAGTAATTGGTATTAACTCTTTTGAGTTGGTTTCTTTACCTTCCTTGCTGAGTATGATCGTTTCCAGTTTGTCCCAATGGCAAGCTAACTTTGATGCAAGATCTGATGCTACTGGAACTATAGTTTCTTGAGTTTTGTTCAGTCCCTTCTAGCTTTGACACCTTGGCATTCCTAGCATCTGTCATGTGAGTTCTCTCATTATTGGGTATGTACTCAGATTGTGCTAGATAGCATTGGCAATGTCATTCAATGCAGAAAATCTAATCTTAGAATTCAGCCTTTTCAAGTTGTTTACTTAAACAAAGATATGCAGAATGTTGAGAAGCCAAATCATCGAAGTAGTTTAAAGAAAAAACAAGGAATTAAGAAGATTACATACGTCTATGAGTAGAGTGATCAATTGGTTGTGATTTAATATATTATCTTATTTTCTCAGGTGTTACCTTTAAGACATGTTGTTTCGTAGTTATTCAGTCCAATAGAATTTCCAATCATAATGCTATCTTCATTTTATCTGAGTTAGTTCAAGTTTAGGATATTGTAGTGAGATTTTCAATTTAGTTTGATGATGGTCCTAATTGTTGCCTTTCCTCTTGAGTTCACCTATTTGAATCTATATGTAATTTCATAAAACTTTCAAAATGGTATATGTATTATGATATTCCCTTTTTTGCTTTGTATAGTTTGTATGGAATGAAAGTCCATTTCTATCATCAGTCACACAATGCTCTTTCAACCTGACTGTAAAATGCTAATGGATGGTGTTGAGAGTCTTGCGTCTTGCGTCTCGCATCCTCTGTGCTTTCGGGTGTGGGCTAACCAGTGCTTCAACTTGATATTTCTAGATTCTTTAACCTCTTGTTAGAATATATGCGCACATTGCTACTTAATAGAAGAATTGAGAATGTTACCCATATATATAGGTGTTTGTTGATCTAGGAATATATCATTGTTAATTTCTGTCTGTCTGTTATGAGAAGGTTTACACAAAATGCGGGAGGCGCGCAATGCCAACAATGATGCTTGGATCTGCACCAACTTTTGTGGACTGTGATGACTGCTGGAAGTTGTTAGTTGTTACAAGGAAGGGGTCGTTATATGTTTGGGATTTGTTCAACCGGAATTGTACTCTTCATGGCTCACTGGAATCTCTCATCACATGTGATCCTAGCTTGTCCAACAAAGGTAAAGGTTAGGCTAAGAAGATTGTCCGTTTTTTAAGTGATTTAGCCTTTTTCATACTTTTATTTTCATATGCCATATGCCTTTGGCTGGTTGTAATTGTTTCCTGAACGCTATCAGGGACAATTAAAGTAATATCTGCAAAGTTATCAAAGTGTGGTTCTCCTCTGGTTGTTCTCGCCACCCGCCATGCATTTCTGTTCGATATGAGTCTTATGTGTTGGTTGAGGGTTGCGGATGATTGCTTCCCTGCATCAAATTTTGCAAGCTCCTGGAGTCTGGGTTCCGTCCAAAATGGTGAGCTTGCTTCGCTGCAGGTGGATGTGAGGAAATACATGGCCAGAAAACCAGGTTGGACCAGGTTTGTGCTCTTTTTGACTTAAGTCATGAAAGGCAGATTTGTATTCCTGATTCGTAAGTGCATGAGGTTTTGATAAAGCCGCTGCAGAGGGAATTTTTTCCAAAATCATTGTTAATTTTGTTCTATGTTTAACACAACTAAGTGGCTCCTAATGAAATTGTCCTCTTATACATGTGTGCTATGATAATCTTAAATGCCTAGAATCTAATTTTGGGGGTTTCTCTTGCAGGTTTACCGATGATGGCGTGCAAACTCGAGCTCATTTGGAAACACAAGTTGCATCTGCACTTGCGCTGGAGTCACCTAATGAGTATCGCCAATGCCTTCTGTCTTACATACGCTTCTTGGCAAGGTAAGGCAGATGGGATCACTTGTTCTGAAGTCCACTAATTATTGCCGTTGGCTTTAAATCGTTAGTAATTAGATCACAATCGAATACCTCTCATGTCCAATACTTCATCAGAGCCATACTCCTATGTGGATGGTGTAAATGTGAGTTTGGTTCATATGTTTTTTCCAAGGCAATTAATAAGCTTCATTTTATGACCTAAGAAGATGGCTAGGCTTCAAAACTTTTCTGGCTGGAGCTGAGTCATTGGGTTTTGTCTGCCTCATGTATCATTTATGGTGGCCCCACCTTAGCATTTCCTAGCTGAGTTTTTTTGCTATTTGATTTGCTCCTGCAAGGAAAACTTTAGTATCTCAGTGGCATGAATTAAGTTCCTTCAGGAAAGAGTTGCAGCTTGGAGAAAAAGCTGATTAGGTTCAGAATTTGAGAACGCTTACTTTTCTCTAACTTTCTTGTGTTTCCCTACCATTAACTCTTGGAGCAGATTGGGTTTCTCCTCTTTCCATAATGCATTCCTAAATAATTACCCTTAAGCTGGTCTTATGGCTATCGTTGATTGTTCAAGTTAGCAGGATCTCTATGTCAAAAACAAAAAAAAGTTTGCAGGATCTCAATTAGTGGGTTATTGCAGTGCTTTCTGTGACATATGTTTATTTCTAGCATCTTAAGGGGTTTTCTGGCCAGTCTGCTTCAGCAATTCCGGCCTGCCTGTACTTATAGACATGGCAGAGCTCTAAAACCGTGTTGACCAGTTCTTATTTGAATCATCAGTGACACAGCTTTTCCTCTTTTTATTATTTGAGGATTTTTTCAACAGGCTGGCATCAAGGAGTTGTACTTTTGTTTATGGGTATAAATGTATTTATAATGTCATGTTTCTAATAACTATAGTTTAGACTTTAAAAACTACAAATTTATTTGCTTCAAGATCCATTTCTTGTTATATGCTTGATCATTCTCATGATGTGTGCTCTTTAGTATGCAGAAATTGTTTGAAGCAGGAAAATAGTATCAATTTTTTATCATATTAGTGAGCATAGTATGTCTCTATTGATTACAGGGAAGCAGATGAATCTAGACTACGAGAAGTTTGTGAAAGTTTTCTTGGACCTCCTACTGGGATGGCTAATGCTACCTCTTCGGATACCAAGACTGTTACTTGGGATCCTTTTGTACTTGTAAGGATTTCTGCACTTTCAGTTTTCTCAATGTAGAGACTAGTAATTCTGATTGTTTGTCCCTTCTTCCAATTACATTGTCTTGGTTTTGGTTTTGAGTTGAAATCCTTTCACCAGTCCCACAAGGACCCTTGTTGGTGAAATTTATGCTGGGAAGTACCGGTAGCCTTTAAGGTCCTCAATTCATTTCGTAATGTGATGTTTGATCAACTTTGCAGTAGTTGCCAGAAACGGCAGTTTTCTTCCTGCTTTAATCTTGCTTTAGATCTTGGCTATGAGATGGCTCCAGCATTTTGTCTTATTATCATATTGCTAACTCAGTTGATTGAACGATGGAATGGCCTTGCCAATTGCATTTACTGAGAACTCCTCCTGGTTTGTGTTGCTCAGAGCAAGGCCATTGACCTCTTCTCATTTTGGATGGGAGTCTGCATTTTCCTCTGAATTATATTGCAGGTTTTTTAGTCTCTGGAAGATAGCAAATGCTTGTTTTCTTCTTTGCAGGGAATTGAGAAGCACAAACTTCTGCGGAATGACATTCTCCCAGCAATGGCATCAAATAGGAAAGTTCAACGATTACTCAACGAGTTTATGGATCTTCTCTCTGAATATGAGAGCATTGAGACTATATTGGATAAAAAAGAAACTGTTTCGGACCGAAAAGATCCTGATTCTCCATCACCTGAGCTTCCGTCAACAAATGAGAAGAACCAAGTGAATCCTCTCTTGCAGGCAAAAGATCAAGTTAATTCAGTCGTTCTGGAGACTTGCCTGCAGGCAAAGGATCGGTTTAATTCCATTGCGCTGGACATAAATCAAGCAGAATCTGCCTCAAAGGCCTCAGAACCAGTTAATTCCCATGTGTTAGCAATGGATCAAGAGATTCCATCTTCAGCAGAAATAGAATTACTAAACAAAGATCCTCCAGCGACCGAACATGTTGAAGAGATCGATCCTCCAAAAGATACAGGTTCTTGACTACCATCTAATCTCAATCTTGACTGAACCCTCTCTTCAATTCCCGAAGAAGAGATGCTTCCCTCACGAGTGGCATGTAGAATATGCTAATGAACCTTGCTCGTCTTTGTACCGGGATGCAGCTTATTAATAAGCTTCAAGTTGTTGGAGTGCTTTGGGGTATCAAACAGGATATCTCATTTTGCTCAATTGCTTTGAGAGATATTAAGCACGGTTGCCTTTAAGATTTTCTTTTCGTCACAGATAGCAATTGGAATTCTTAGCTTGTTGTACATCATTTAGTTTCTTAATCCTTCTCGTTGTCGATTAGATTCAGCATTAGAGATGATTCATGCTTCCCTTGTAACAATTGTAGCAAGCTATTTTGGATGCGAACCCTTCAATTTTTATATAGTTACTGATTGTAGAGTTTTTTTCTTTTGGCCATGTTAGTTCGATCAAAGATCTGATGCTCCTTTGAATCGCATTCCAACTCCCTGGGAATTCTTACCCTTTTTTGAACCTTTGCAGGTGAAAAAAAGAATTGCTTGCTTATTTTCTGGAGAATTACTTCCAGTGTTCGAAATCCAAAACAATAACTAATTCATTTCATCGGATTTTTTTGTCAGGCATGACTTTCCCTAGTCTTTCGTTGATGCACGTACTCTAGAATGCAATTGTTGAACGGTGGTTTCAATGTCCTATCTTTGCATGTTTGAGTAGGAGTTTTGTGCTCTGTTATCTTGGTTTTGTTCGCGTAGTGGGAATTATCTGTGGCATTGGGCAATGATTCTCTTCGAGTCGCTTCCTTTTCGCTTAAGGTTATATTGACTGAACAAGAAAATTTCGAGAGTTTTGAGCAAGAAATAAATAGGCTTGATAGATCATTGAAAATCTTTCCAGAAGTTCATGTGTTGTGCCATTATGTGTATGCGTTATGGCAAAATATATATTCTATTATGACGGGGTCCAACGGTGAATCGGTCTCACGAGGTTGTCGGGGCCGGTGGGGATTAGGAAGAGTACGGCACTCAATGTGCATCTTCTCTGTTCTATTGCGGTGGTAGCCAAGTCGCTGATCTTGAAGGGTTTTTCACTTTTAGCTGGCTTGAAGCTCCATGCACCAATAATTGCAGACAGAAGAATTTTGAATGAGACGAAACGTATCTTTCTTTGACTTGGCCGGACCAAAGTTTGCTTTCGGGGCTAAACACATGGAGTGTCGTCTTTGCGTCTTGCCACTAAGATTATAAGCAAAAATAAAGGGCTGCATTGGACCTGGCATCGGATTGTAATACCAATCCCGGCACGTTAGCGACGGAGTCCTTCTGTCTGACCTGGTTATAGGTTGGCGAATTGACTAAGGTTACAAATCACTAAAGATCAAAGCGGGCTGCATGTGCACCAAGGATTGATCGAGTGATATTTGTTATCAAGCACGCTAACCACTTATGCCAAATTTGAGAGACAGAGGCAAAAAGAAGAGCATAACCATAAGAAAATGCAGAGTTCAGAAGGCGAGAAATGTTAAATGACAACTTTAAAGACCTTTTCGCGAAAAAAGTATGGGTTTCAAGGTGATGATAAATACCGATTAGCATGATACATCGAACGATAAATCTTCCTTGTTATATCAGTCGAGTCTCGATAAATCTCGTGTAGACTCTAACATAGCTTGTATTCTCTTCGTCTTCTGAGAATTTAGCTGCGATTTTTCATTTCGAATTCTGCTAATTGCTCGACTAGATGGGAAAATACGGTTCCTTGCAATTTGGATCACGTGTTCCTTACCCTTTCTCCAACTACTAAACACAGGTCCTTTTCAGGAACCAAGGTTCCTGGGCAAACTTTGAATTGTGTCCGCTACCCTTTCTCCGCAGGCATCTACAAGCCCCTTGATTAGCTCGTACGAGCTTCCCTCAAGCGTGTAATAATGGCACAACTTGGCCTCTTCCCTTCCCCTTAAATGCAGGATTTAATCATACTTTACTAGGCCTCTTATAACAGAAGGAAGTGACCGAAAGGAACTTGCGGAAGGTCCTTTCACAACAGTACAAGAAGAGCTTTGATGCTTCTGCCTAACGTGATCTTTTGGACAGAAAAAAAAGTTTGATATCCACTCGACCAAAAGTCAAAAAAGCAGTGCAGGACACCATATAGTATTAAGATATTTTATGGCCATTGCGAGAAGATATAGATGAATCAAATCATAAGAAGTGTGGTCATGTGGGTGATGTAAAGGGTAAGCACGTGGGGCAGCTATCTCCAACCAAAACCCCAAAAATGACTGGTCACCTAATGCAATTTCCAAACTGTTATTTATGATGAATGTTGTTTTGCACCGAAACTTCTCCAGGGATGAACAAACTGCAATGTCATCCTCACGCCCACGCCCTTTTGGCGACAGCGCATGGTGTTAAAAGACAGGAAAATTATCAAAATAGTCCTAAACCTATTATAATTATGCCAATTCAGTTCTAAACTTTTTTTTGAGCTAATTCAGTCCTAAACCTTTTGTATTTGTATCAACTCAGCCCATCTAGCCAATTCTGGCCGGTCGACGCTGATGTGGACGTCGGCCCTTCGACTAATGTTGACGTGGCAATTTTTAAATTTTTTTCTTCCCTTGGTCGATCCAACGACTGGCGACTAGCTAGGGCCAGTGACATTGGTTGCCGGCCACTAGTGAGGCTCGCCCTCGCTGGCATTGGTGAGGGCGAGCCTCGACCTCGCCGTCACGGGCGAGGTAGGCCGCACAGTGGCCCAGATCTGTGGTGAGGCCGAGCGACCTCGCCATGGTCGACCTCGCACGCGACAGCGAGGTTGAACAACAGCCATGGCGAGATCGCTCGGCCTCCCCTAGATTTGGGTGAGGTTGAGCTGCCTCGCCATAACTGCTCGACCTCACTGTCGCCACATATCTGGGCGATGGTGAGGTGAGTAGCGGCCATGGCGAGGCCTTTGCTCGGCCGACCTCGCCCTTGATGGCGAGGTTGAGGCTCGCCCTCGCCAGTGTCGGCGAGGGCAAGCCTCACTAGTGGTCGGTGACACTAGCCCTTGGCCAGTTGCTGGATTGGTCAGGGGAAGAAGAAAGGGAAAAAAATAAAAAAATAAAACAAATTCGGAAAAATAAAAAAAAATATTAAAAAAATTGCAACGTCAGCGTCGACCGGCATCCACGTTAGCACCGGCAGGCCAAAATTGACCGGATGGACCGAACTGGCATAAATACAAAATGTTTAGGATTAAATTGAATTGGCATAATTGCAACATGTTTAAGGCCGATTTGGTAATTTTTCCGTTAAAAGACATTATCTGGCAGGCACATGCAAGTTGTGCGAGCAGCAACAAAATGATTCATGTATCTATGGTTGCTAGCTGCTATCGGTGTGCTTCTTAATGTGTGGCTGAGGCTTAATCCATCTGTGGCCATCATATGACAGAAGACACCGAAATGGAAATTAAAGTTGTGAAGTGATATATGAGAGCAATCAAGGGCTTTTATATAATAAGAATTGAATACAAACTCTTTACTCAGGTTAGACATTCTACATGGTCACAACGCATGGGCCGGCACTACGTTCCAATCTTTCGAGATTCCTTCTATACTTCTTGAATTAGTTCAAATCTTAGTTTACACTTAAGGATGGTATTCTAGCATATTCTTTCCACGAAATGGCTTCGATTCATGGCACAAGTTCCTACACGCTCTCGTAAGAGAACCAATCTCTATATAATCTTCTACACAGTTCAGTTAACATGTTAATCGCCACTAGTTTCTAGCTTTGAATCTACTGAATCACACAACGGTACGAGAACAAGTATCTGGCAACCTCTTCCATCCAAAATAAAGAGAGACCAAAGCAATGACAACCTATTATTAAAAAAAGTGGATATTCCCTATTATTAAAGAAAAGAAAAGTTTCCCAACTTTTTGAAGTGATAAGAGAGCACTGAACTGCTTCAAAGTATACAATAAAGAGATCGTTTGACCTTCAAGTTAAGGTGATGGAGACGACCACAAGTTTGCCACTATAGACTGAAGTTCAAGAAAAACTTAGGAAAATTAAGTAATAAAACGTTGCCTTCGACCATCCAAAATAAGAGAGACCAAAGCAATGACAACCTTTCATTCGTCATCTTACCAGTCAACATTCTCCTGATCCTTACTCCACAATAATCCCACCGAAAACACCTTTCTGAAGCTTTCTGATATTCAAGAATTATAATTCAAAAATTTAACATCGTTCACAGGGATCAAGCTGGCCAGCATATGCTATTCTGAAACAAGAAATTCTATATTTTTGTAACATAGAGACAAATTTTTCGTCCACACTTTTTAAAGCAAAATCTTATGGGCGTGGATCTTGATCAACCAATATTTTTTAACAGCAAATGCGTCGGCCTCACCCAACTCGATCCTCAATAGCCACGATTAACGACAAACGGTGCACGTCACAAATAAAATACACAACTGTATTGCGTGCATGAAATATTAGCTCCTCATATTATCCATATAATATAGTTCTAATTGTTGATATGCATGCCTAAATTGTGTTAAGGAAGTCCCATACTAAAAAATTGGTATGGTGTGAAACAATTAATATATTTTAGTCATCCTTAACTTAAACTTTTAAGTGATGGTGGGTCCAGCTGAATATGTTGACGGATTCCAACTTTGACTCCCTCTAAGCGATCTCCTTGGGTGAAAGTATCAGATTTCTGCCGCGTGCTCCCAATAAATGGTATCAAAGCTGGTGATAGAATGATGGACCCCCAATTTGTTCCGGTGTTTAGTGAATATCTCAAGGAATCAATCTAATGACCAACATGATTTCCGGGCAGGTGGGCGTTGTGATTTAGCAACGCAATCCCAAATGGCAGCCATGAAGATTGGGGATGAAGGTACTGTTGGTAGCCTTCATGGTTCGGTCCAAAGAAAGAGACCGGGGATGAAGGTGAGTGTTGGAGATTTAACTTGAGATAAGTTAATGCAAAACGATACCCTAATTAAGGGAGAGCAAACCTAACACCGAGCTCACACGTGAGCGGGAGATGCATTATGAGTTGTGTTAGAGAAGTTCCATATTAGAGAATTGGTGTGGTGTGAAACAGTTAATGTTCTAGTTGGCCTATAACTCATTGACTTAAGTTTTTGAGTGAAGGTGAGTCCAATTCGATATGTTAATAGGCTTGCATTTTGGCTCACTCTTGATGATCTTTCCAAGTAAAGATATCGAGTTTCTGCTGCACGCTCCGAACAAAATACATGAATATCACTTACTTGCCATGAGACTCACATATCTTTTGAGTGGTCATAACTTAATTGGGATAAGAACATCACAAGTGTTATAACTTTCGTACAACGTTCACTTGAGAGCTATAACTTTTTTTTTTACCACATAAGTGTCGTAACTTCTAAAAAATATTTACTTAAGTACCATAACTTTCAATTGATTGCTTAAGTGGAATTTTTTTTAAAAAAAGGTCACCAAAGTGCCAGAAATTTGACGCGGCATAACACTCGTGCATATTTTTAAAAAGTTATAGTATGCAAACGATCGATTGAAAAATTATATGTCACTTAAATAATCGGAAAAAAAGTTATGATACTCAAGTGATTGTTGTATTTACATTATGTCACTTAACTGATCGAAAAAAAGTTATGCTACTTAAATGAGTATCGTACGAAAGTTATGACACTTGTAATGTATTTTTACCTAAGTTAATTAGTGTGTTCAACTCCACATCGAAGGGTGGCTGAGAAATTCCTCAGCAAAGGCAGTGGGAAAAGTGGGGCACCCGATTCTTGACTCCATGCTTTAACGTGTCAAGAACACATTTAAAATATATTGTCACTAGAGAATATATAATAAGACTAGCTAACCAATGAACTCCTAACACCTATAACTACTGGTCCAAAAAGGACATAATCTCTTCTTTATTTTATTTCTAGACTAGTCAATGACATTCTCACGAAATCAAAATTCCAAACTGCTCAATTGACTGTGCATCGTGAACCCAATTCAAGAATATATAATAAGATTAGCTGACCAATGAACTCCTAACACCTACAAGTACTCGTACAAAAAAGACACAATCTCTTCTTTGTTTTATCTCCAGATTAATTAATCAATGACATTGTCATGAAATCAATATTCCAAACTGCTAACTTCACTATGCATTTGAACCCATTATTTTTTTTTTCCATTTCTTCATAAAATAGCAGTGTTTTTTAGATCACGTACTAATGTGTGGTTTGGACGATATGGCAGTATCTTAGGTTATGCAGAAATGTGCGGTTGGAAGATTTACTGACTGGGAACGCATTAAAGAAATGCATGCAGTTGAGCAGATATCACCCACACGTGCGAGAACTCCGAGCGCAGCCGATGAACCGTGATGTTTACTCGCCAGGCACCAAGGGAAGTGAAGAACTGACGTTCGATCAGACGAAGAAAGAGAAATCACAGAAAACGAAAATGGAAAACGGATTGCGTGCACTCCAACATCGTTTTCGACCACCCTTTTCTCAACAATATATATGGAGATACAAAGTCATGTTGCTTTGGACCAAACATCTTGTGGGTTGCTTTCTGGTTTCCTCTCGAGCAAAAAGGCTAGGCCAAAACCTTCTCTGTCTCGCATATCTCTCTCTCTCTCTCTCTGACATAAAGCAACACAGTCCACGAATTGATCATCGAAATTACCCGTTCGTCCTCTCTCAACGATGAAGTTGGAGAGCGTGCTTCAGTTTCTTGAAAACAAGACCATCTTGGTCACCGGTGGTGCTGGGTTTCTTGCCAAAAGTCTCTCTCTCTCTCTCTCTCTCTCTCTCTCTCTCTCTCTCTCATCTAGTGTTGATTTGGTTTTTGATGTAACTATGGTTTGTTTGTCTTTTGGGAGCGTGCAGTATTTGTGGAGAAGGTCCTGAGGGTTCAGCCAAATGTGAAGAAGCTCCATCTTCTCTTGAGAGCTGCGGACGCAAAGTCAGCCACACAGCGTCTCCACAGCGAGGTACACCTAACAGATAAGAATGAAATTAATCAAAGAAAGAAGTCATTTTGTTGGCTAGTGCAGGGAAGGGGACCATAACAGAATGTCGTTTTAATCTGGGAATGAATTAGAATTGGCCTTGCGTTATGTAGATATGCATATATTATCCCAAGTGTTGATCTTTAGATTATTATTTTCTAATATCCCTTGTTAATATGCATGTTGACTTTAGGTGTTTGGGAAGGAACTGTTCAGAGTGATAAAGGAAAAATATGGTCCGAACTTCAGCTCCCTGATATCCGAGAAGGTGACTGTTGTGCCTGGGGACATCACTTGTGAGGATTTGGGCGTGGCGGACTTGGATTTGAGAGAGCAGTTGTGGGCTCAAATCGATGTGATTGTCAATCTAGCTGCGACCACCAACTTTGACGAAAGGTTTAACTCCCGTGAATTTCCCTAGATACTAATTGCTCGGTTGAATCTTTCTTTTGTGTTGTTAGCAACACTTGTTTTTCAAACAAATTTACTTGGTTTCGTGTGTGTATACATAGATATGACGTCGCGCTGGGTGTCAATACATATGGAGCAAAATATGTGATAGAGTTTGCCAAGAAATGCTCTCAACTGATGGTCCTTGTCCATGTCTCCACATGTAAGTATATCAATCACTCTTGTATCCTCTTTTTATGCTTTCTATATTCGTCGGGTAACAAATAAGGACGGGCGGGAATAGAAACGGCATGAAGTAAGCTCGTTGCGCTAATTTGTCTATCGTGATCGAGTCAGTCTATCGTATTACCTAGTGTCTTGAGTTAATGTGGTGCTTTTAGTGGATGCGCCTGATATGAGACCGTTCTTGCCTGTCCGATTGCAGCTTACGTGTCCGGGGAGACGGAAGGGCTTATAAAGGAGAGTCCATACCGGATGGGAGAGACGCTGAATGGGGCTTCCGGGCTGGACATTGATGCGGAGAAGAGCATTGTGGAGGAAAAGTTGGATGAATTGAGAAAAGACGGAGCTTCGGAGAAGGAAACTAGAGTGGCTATGAAGGAGTTGGGCATCAAAAGGTTTGTTAATCTTAATTACATCTTCACAACAAAAAGGAGAGAACTTCTCATGGAGACAATACAATTCTATTGAAACTGAGGATAGTTTTAAGCCTATTGTCTGGATGCCAATTTAGTTCTAAACTTGTTAATTTTGCCAATTTAGTTCTAAACATTTGGGTGAAATTTCAATATACCTCTTCCGGTAAATAATTTTCATCGGAAATTGCTAACGTGGTGGTCCAGTTGTCGTCAGCTGTCCTACGTGGCATATCGCCAAAAATTGATAGGAAGGATTATATTAAAATTTTGCACAAATGTTTTATGACTAAATTGGTAAAATTGAAAAATTTAGAATTGAATTGGCATTGGTATAATAAGTTTACGATTGATTAGGTAATTTCTCTAAATTTGAGGGGGAAATGAATGGATAAAAATAATTTCACCAGTTACTAATTCGTTGATACAAATATTGGGGCTTCATCCCTTGGGATGAATAGTCGTACTATTGCCAATTATTGCTGCATGATTGATAATTAACACTTGTATTCTAGTTGTCGTTGGTGATGATAGCGATGCTGCTTATTAATGTAACAACTTGCTTTGTTTTAATCATTAATCTTCCTTATTGTTTCAATCAAATCATCTAGAAGACATTTTCTCAGAAGCTCAACTTTAGGGACTCTTCGAAGATTTTAAAAACTTACTGACGAGCCGACAATCTCCAGGACAAGTTTCTCTCCATAGGATAAATTTCATCGCTTATCACCTGGAACTTATTAGTGAAATCCGTAGCAAGGTCGCTAGAATTGATGTCAATCACTCGATGGACCAAACTTCAAACTTTTTAGGATGGATGTAATTCAACCGATATCCAATCGATTTTTGGGGGAACCCTTGATGTTTTTTTTGATAACCAGGGGGAACCCTTGATGTGTTTTTTTT